>OW121742.1:84573423-84985923 GCA_933228675.1 Stomorhina lunata
TCCTATAAAAATAGGAAATTTTTGAAAAATTTCCTATAAAAATAGGAAATTTTTGAAAAATTTCCTATAAAAATAGGAAATTTTTGAAAAATTTCCTATAAAAATAGGAAATTTTTGAAAAATTTCCTATAAAAATAGGAAATTTTTGAAAAATTTCCTATAAAAATAGGAAATTTTTGAAAAATTTCCTATAAAAATAGGAAATTTTTGAAAAATTTCCTATAAAAATAGGAAATTTTTGAAAAATTTCCTATAAAAATAGGAAATTTTTGAAAAATTTCCTATAAAAATAGGAAATTTTTGAAAAATTTCCTATAAAAATAGGAAATTTTTGAAAAATTTCCTATAAAAATAGGAAATTTTTGAAAAATTTCCTATAAAAATAGGAAATTTTTGAAAAATTTCCTATAAAAATAGGAAATTTTTGAAAAATTTCCTATAAAAATAGGAAATTTTTGAAAAATTTCCTATAAAAATAGGAAATTTTTGAAAAATTTCCTATAAAAATAGGAAATTTTTGAAAAATTTCCTATAAAAATAGGAAATTTTTGAAAAATTTCCTATAAAAATAGGAAATTTTTGAAAAATTTCCTATAAAAATAGGAAATTTTTGAAAAATTTCCTATAAAAATAGGAAATTTTTGAAAAATTTCCTATAAAAATAGGAAATTTTTGAAAAATTTCCTATAAAAATAGGAAATTTTTGAAAAATTTCCTATAAAAATAGGAAATTTTTGAAAAATTTCCTATAAAAATAGGAAATTTTTGAAAAATTTCCTATAAAAATAGGAAATTTTTGAAAAATTTCCTATAAAAATAGGAAATTTTTGAAAAATTTCCTATAAAAATAGGAAATTTTTGAAAAATTTCCTATAAAAATAGGAAATTTTTGAAAAATTTCCTATAAAAATAGGAAATTTTTGAAAAATTTCCTATAAAAATAGGAAATTTTTGAAAAATTTCCTATAAAAATAGGAAATTTTTGAAAAATTTCCTATAAAAATAGGAAATTTTTGAAAAATTTCCTATAAAAATAGGAAATTTTTGAAAAATTTCCTATAAAAATAGGAAATTTTTGAAAAATTTCCTATAAAAATAGGAAATTTTTGAAAAATTTCCTATAAAAATAGGAAATTTTTGAAAAATTTCCTATAAAAATAGGAAATTTTTGAAAAATTTCCTATAAAAATAGGAAATTTTTGAAAAATTTCCTATAAAAATAGGAAATTTTTGAAAAATTTCCTATAAAAATAGGAAATTTTTGAAAAATTTCCTATAAAAATAGGAAATTTTTGAAAAATTTCCTATAAAAATAGGAAATTTTTGAAAAATTTCCTATAAAAATAGGAAATTTTTGAAAAATTTCCTATAAAAATAGGAAATTTTTGAAAAATTTCCTAGTAAAAATAGGAAATTTTTGAAAAATTTCCTATAAAAATAGGAAATTTTTGAAAAATTTCCTATAAAAATAGGAAATTTTTGAAAAATTTCCTATAAAAATAGGAAATTTTTGAAAAATTTCCTATAAAAATAGGAAATTTTTGAAAAATTTCCTATAAAAATAGGAAATTTTTGAAAAATTTCCTATAAAAATAGGAAATTTTTGAAAAATTTCCTATAAAAATAGGAAATTTTTGAAAAATTTCCTATAAAAATAGGAAATTTTTGAAAAATTTCCTATAAAAATAGGAAATTTTTGAAAAATTTCCTATAAAAATAGGAAATTTTTGAAAAATTTCCTATAAAAATAGGAAATTTTTGAAAAATTTCCTATAAAAATAGGAAATTTTTGAAAAATTTCCTATAAAAATAGGAAATTTTTGAAAAATTTCCTATAAAAATAGGAAATTTTTGAAAAATTTCCTATAAAAATAGGAAATTTTTGAAAAATTTCCTATAAAAATAGGAAATTTTTGAAAAATTTCCTATAAAAATAGGAAATTTTTGAAAAATTTCCTATAAAAATAGGAAATTTTTGAAAAATTTCCTATAAAAATAGGAAATTTTTGAAAAATTTCCTATAAAAATAGGAAATTTTTGAAAAATTTCCTATAAAAATAGGAAATTTTTGAAAAATTTCCTATAAAAATAGGAAATTTTTGAAAAATTTCCTATAAAAATAGGAAATTTTTGAAAAATTTCCTATAAAAATAGGAAATTTTTGAAAAATTTCCTATAAAAATAGGAAATTTTTGAAAAATTTCCTATAAAAATAGGAAATTTTTGAAAAATTTCCTATAAAAATAGGAAATTTTTGAAAAATTTCCTATAAAAATAGGAAATTTTTGAAAAATTTCCTATAAAAATAGGAAATTTTTGAAAAATTTCCTATAAAAATAGGAAATTTTTGAAAAATTTCCTATAAAAATAGGAAATTTTTGAAAAATTTCCTATAAAAATAGGAAATTTTTGAAAAATTTCCTATAAAAATAGGAAATTTTTGAAAAATTTCCTATAAAAATAGGAAATTTTTGAAAAATTTCCTATAAAAATAGGAAATTTTTGAAAAATTTCCTATAAAAATAGGAAATTTTTGAAAAATTTCCTATAAAAATAGGAAATTTTTGAAAAATTTCCTATAAAAATAGGAAATTTTTGAAAAATTTCCTATAAAAATAGGAAATTTTTGAAAAATTTCCTATAAAAATAGGAAATTTTTGAAAAATTTCCTATAAAAATAGGAAATTTTTGAAAAATTTCCTATAAAAATAGGAAATTTTTGAAAAATTTCCTATAAAAATAGGAAATTTTTGAAAAATTTCCTATAAAAATAGGAAATTTTTGAAAAATTTCCTATAAAAATAGGAAATTTTTGAAAAATTTCCTATAAAAATAGGAAATTTTTGAAAAATTTCCTATAAAAATAGGAAATTTTTGAAAAATTTCCTATAAAAATAGGAAATTTTTGAAAAATTTCCTATAAAAATAGGAAATTTTTGAAAAATTTCCTATAAAAATAGGAAATTTTTGAAAAATTTCCTATAAAAATAGGAAATTTTTGAAAAATTTCCTATAAAAATAGGAAATTTTTGAAAAATTTCCTATAAAAATAGGAAATTTTTGAAAAATTTCCTATAAAATAGGAAATTTTTGAAAAATTTCCTATACAAATAGGAAATTTTTGAAAAATTTCCTATAAAAATAGGAAATTTTTGAAAAATTTCCTATAAAAATAGGAAATTTTTGAAAAATTTCCTATAAAAATAGGAAATTTTTGAAAAATTTCCTATAAAAATAGGAAATTTTTGAAAAATTTCCTATAAAAATAGGAAATTTTTGAAAAATTTCCTATAAAAATAGGAAATGTTTGAAAAATTTTCCTATAAAAATAGGAAATGTTTGAAAAATTTCCTATAAAAATAGGAAATTTTTGAAAAATTTCCTATAAAAATAGGAAATTTTTTGAAAAATTTCCTATAAAAATAGGAAATTTTATTTGAAAAATTTCCTATAAAAATAGGAAATTTTTGAAAAATTTCCCTATAAAAATAGGAAATTTTTGAAAATTTCCTATAAAAATAGGAAATTTTTGAAAAATTTCCTATAAAAATAGGAAATTTTTGAAAAATTTCCTATAAAAATAGGAAATTTTTGAAAAATTTCCTATAAAAATAGAAATTTTTGAAAAATTTCCTATAAAAATAGGAAATTTTTGAAAAATTTCCTATAAAAATAGGAAATTTTTGAAAAATTTCCTATAAAAATAGGAAATTTTTGAAAAATTTCCTATAAAAATAGGAAATTTTTGAAAAATTTCCTATAAAAATAGGAAATTTTTGAAAAATTTCCTATAAAAATAGGAAATTTTTGAAAAATTTCCTATAAAAATAGGAAATTTTTGAAAAATTTCCTATAAAAATAGGAAATTTTTGAAAAATTTCCTATAAAAATAGGAAATTTTTGAAAAATTTCCTATAAAAATAGGAAATTTTTGAAAAATTTCCTATAAAAATAGGAAATTTTTGAAAAATTTCCTATAAAAATAGGAAATTTTTGAAAAATTTCCTATAAAAATAGGAAATTTTTGATAAATTTCCTATAAAAATAGGAAATTTTTGAAAAATTTCCTATAAAAATAGGAAATTTTTGAAAAATTTCCTATAAAAATAGGAAATTTTTGAAAAATTTCCTATAAAAATAGGAAATTTTTGAAAAATTTCCTATAAAAATAGGAAATTTTTGAAAAATTTCCTATAAAAATAGGAAATTTTTGAAAAATTTCCTATAAAAATAGGAAATTTTTGAAAAATTTCCTATAAAAATAGGAAATTTTTGAAAAATTTCCTATAAAAATAGGAAATTTTTGAAAAATTTCCTATAAAAATAGGAAATTTTTGAAAAATTTCCTATTTTTATAGGAAATTTTTCAAAAATTTCCTATTTTTATAGGAAATTTTTGCAAAATTTCCTATTTTTATAGGAAATTTTTCAAAAATTTCCTATTTTTATAGGAAATTTTTCAAAAATTTCCTATTTTTATAGGAAATTTTTCAAAAATTTCCTATTTTTATAGGAAATTTTTCAAAAATTTCCTATTTTTATAGGAAATTTTTCAAAAATTTCCTATTTTTATAGGAAATTTTTCAAAAATTTCCTATTTTTATAGGAAATTTTTCAAAAATTTCCTATTTTTATAGGAAATTTTTCAAAAATTTCCTATTTTTATAGGAAATTTTTCAAAAATTTCCTATTTTTATAGGAAATTTTTCAAAAATTTCCTATTTTTATAGGAAATTTTTCAAAAATTTCCTATTTTTATAGGAAATTTTTCAAAAATTTCCTATTTTTATAGGAAATTTTTCAAAAATTTCCTATTTTTATAGGAAATTTTTCAAAAATTTCCTATTTTTATAGGAAATTTTTCAAAAATTTCCTATTTTTATAGGAAATTTTTCAAAAATTTCCTATTTTTATAGGAAATTTTTCAAAAATTTCCTATTTTTATAGGAAATTTTTCAAAAATTTCCTATTTTTATAGGAAATTTTTCAAAAATTTCCTATTTTTATAGGAAATTTTTCAAAAATTTCCTATTTTTATAGGAAATTTTTCAAAAATTTCCTATTTTTATAGGAAATTTTTCAAAAATTTCCTATTTTTATAGGAAATTTTTCAAAAATTTCCTATTTTTATAGGAAATTTTTCAAAAATTTCCTATTTTTATAGGAAATTTTTCAAAAATTTCCTATTTTTATAGGAAATTTTTCAAAAATTTCCTATTTTTATAGGAAATTTTTCAAAAATTTCCTATTTTTATAGGAAATTTTTCAAAAATTTCCTATTTTTAGAGGAAATTTTTCAAAAATTTCCTATTTTTAGAGGAAATTTTTCAAAAATTTCCTATTTTTATAGGAAATTTTTCAAAAATTTCCTATTTTTATAGGAAATTTTTCAAATATTTCCTATTTTTATAGGAAATTTTTCAAAAATTTCCTATTTTTATAGGAAATTTTTCAAAAATTTCCTATTTTTATAGGAAATTTTTCAAAAATTTCCTATTTTTATAGGAAATTTTTCAAAAATTTCCTATTTTTATAGGAAATTTTTCAAAAATTTCCTATTTTTATAGGAAATTTTTCAAAAATTTCCTATTTTTATAGGAAATTTTTCAAAAATTTCCTATTTTTATAGGAAATTTTTCAAAAATTTCCTATTTTTATAGGAAATTTTTCAAAAATTTCCTATTTTTATAGGAAATTTTTCAAAAATTTCCTATTTTTATAGGAAATTTTTCAAAAATTTCCTATTTTTATAGGAAATTTTTCAAAAATTTCCTATTTTTATAGGAAATTTTTCAAAAATTTCCTATTTTTATAGGAAATTTTTCAAAAATTTCCTATTTTTATAGGAAATTTTTCAAAAATTTCCTATTTTTATAGGAAATTTTTCAAAAATTTCCTATTTTTATAGGAAATTTTTCAAAAATTTCCTATTTTTATAGGAAATTTTTCAAAAATTTCCTATTTTTATAGGAAATTTTTCAAAAATTTCCTATTTTTATAGGAAATTTTTCAAAAATTTCCTATTTTTATAGGAAATTTTTCAAAAATTTCCTATTTTTATAGGAAATTTTTCAAAAATTTCCTATTTTTATAGGAAATTTTTCAAAAATTTCCTATTTTTATAGGAAATTTTTCAAAAATTTCCTATTTTTATAGGAAATTTTTCAAAAATTTCCTATTTTTATAGGAAATTTTTCAAAAATTTCCTATTTTTATAGGAAATTTTTCAAAAATTTCCTATTTTTATAGGAAATTTTTCAAAAATTTCCTATTTTTATAGGAAATTTTTCAAAAATTTCCTATTTTTATAGGAAATTTTTCAAAAATTTCCTATTTTTATAGGAAATTTTTCAAAAATTTCCTATTTTTATAGGAAATTTTTCAAAAATTTCCTATTTTTATAGGAAATTTTTCAAAAATTTCCTATTTTTATAGGAAATTTTCCAAAAATTTCCTATTTTTATAGGAAATTTTTCAAAAATTTCCCATTTTTATAGGAAATTTTTCAAAAATTTCCTATTTTTATAGGAAATCTTTCAAAAAATTCCTATTTTTATAGGAAATTTTTCAAAAATTTCCTATTTTTATAGGAAATTTTTCAAAAATTTCCTATTTTTATAGGAAATTTTTCAAAAATTTCCTATTTTTATAGGAAATTTTTCAAAAATTTCCTATTTTTATAGGAAATTTTTCAAAAATTTCCCATTTTTATAGGAAAATTTTCAAAAATTTCCTATTTTTATAGGAAATTTTTCAAAAATTTCCTATTTTTAAAGGAAATTTTTCAAAAATTTCCTATTTTTATAGGAAATTTTTCAAAAATTTCCTATTTTTATAGGAAATTTTTCAAAAATTTCCTATTTTTATAGGAAATTTTTCAAAAATTTCCTATTTTTATAGGAAATTTTTCAAAAATTTCCTATCTATAAATTTTGATTTCCTATTTTTATAGGAATTTTTTCAAAAATTTCCTATCTATAAATTTTGATTTCCTATTTTTATAGGAAATTTTTCAAAAATTCCCTTTTTTTATAGGAAATTTTTTAAAAATTTCCTATTTTTATAGGAAATTTTTTAAAAATTTTTGAAAAATTTCCTATAAAAATAGTAAATTTTTGAAAAATTTCCTATTTTTATAGGAAATTTTTCAAAAATTTCCTATTTTTATAGGAAATTTTTCAAAAATTTCCTATTTTTATAGGAAATTTTTCAAAAATTTCCTATTTTTATAGGAAATTTTTCAAAAATTTCCTATTTTTATAGGAAATTTTTCAAAAATTTCCTATTTTTATAGGAAATTTTTCAAAAATTTCCTATTTTTATAGGAAATTTTTCAAAAATTTCCTATTTTTATAGGAATTTTTCAAAAATTTCCTATTTTTATATTAAATTTTTCAAAAATTTCCTATTTTTATAGGAAATTTTTCAAAAATTTCCTATCTATAAATTTTGATTTCCTATTTTTATAGGAATTTTTTCAAAAATTTCCTATCTATAAATTTTGATTTCCTATTTTTATAGGAAATTTTTCAAAAATTCCCTTTTTTTATAGGAAATTTTTTAAAAATTTCCTATTTTTATAGGAAATTTTTTAAAAATTTTTGAAAAATTTCCTATAAAAATAGTAAATTTTTGAAAAATTTCCTATAAAAATAGTAAATTTTTGAAAAATTTCCTATAAAAATAGTAAATTTTTGAAAAATTTCCTATAAAAATAGGAAATTTTTGAAAAATATAAAAATAATATAAAAATAGGAAATTTTTATAGGAAAATTTTCAAAAATTTCCTATTTTTATAGGAAATTTTTCAAAAATTTCCTATTTTTAAAGGAAATTTTTCAAAAATTTCCTATTTTTATAGGAAATTTTTCAAAAATTTCCTATTTTTATAGGAAATTTTTCAAAAATTTCCTATTTTTATAGGAAATTTTTCAAAAATTTCCTATTTTTATAGGAAATTTTTCAAAAATTTCCTATTTTTATAGGAAATTTTTCAAAAATTTCCTATTTTTATAGGAAATTTTTCAAAAATTTCCTATTTTTATAGGAAATTTTTCAAAAATTTCCTATTTTTATAGGAAATTTTTCAAAAATTTCCTATTTTTATAGGAAATTTTTCAAAAATTTCCTATTTTTATAGGAAATTTTTCAAAAATTTCCTATTTTTATAGGAAATTTTTCAAAAATTTCCTATTTTTATAGGAAATTTTTCAAAAATTTCCTATTTTTATAGGAAATTTTTCAAAAATTTCCTATTTTTATAGGAAATTTTTCAAAAATTTCCTATTTTTATAGGAAATTTTTCAAAAATTTCCTATTTTTATAGGAAATTTTTCAAAAATTTCCTATTTTTATAGGAAATTTTTCAAAAATTTCCTATTTTTATAGGAAATTTTTCAAAAATTTCCTATTTTTATAGGAAATTTTTCAAAAATTTCCTATTTTTATAGGAAATTTTTCAAAAATTTCCTATTTTTATAGGAAATTTTTCAAAAATTTCCTATTTTTATAGGAAATTTTTCAAAAATTTCCTATTTTTATAGGAAATTTTTCAAAAATTTCCTATTTTTATAGGAAATTTTTCAAAAATTTCCTATTTTTATAGGAAATTTTTCAAAAATTTCCTATTTTTATAGGAAATTTTTCAAAAATTTCCTATTTTTTATAGGAAATTTTTCAAAAATTTCCTATTTTTATAGGAAATTTTTCAAAAATTTCCTATTTTTATAGGAAATTTTTCAAAAATTTCCTATTTTTATAGGAAATTTTTCAAAAATTTCCTATTTTTATAGGAAATTTTTCAAAAATTTCCTATTTTTATAGGAAATTTTTCAAAAATTTCCTATTTTTATAGGAAATTTTTCAAAAATTTCCTATTTTTATAGGAAATTTTTCAAAAATTTCCTATTTTTATAGGAAATTTTTCAAAAATTTCCTATTTTTATAGGAAATTTTTCAAAAATTTCCTATTTTTATAGGAAATTTTTCAAAAATTTCCTATTTTTATAGGAAATTTTTCAAAAATTTCCTATTTTTATAGGAAATTTTTCAAAAATTTCCTATTTTTATAGGAAATTTTTCAAAAATTTCCTATTTTTATAGGAAATTTTTCAAAAATTTCCTATTTTTATAGGAAATTTTTCAAAAATTTCCTATTTTTATAGGAAATTTTTCAAAAATTTCCTATTTTTATAGGAAATTTTTCAAAAATTTCCTATTTTTATAGGAAATTTTTCAAAAATTTCCTATTTTTTATAGGAAATTTTTCAAAAATTTCCTATTTTTATAGGAAATTTTTCAAAAATTTCCTATTTTTATAGGAAATTTTTCAAAAATTTCCTATTTTTATAGGAAATTTTTCAAAAATTTCCTATTTTTATAGGAAATTTTTCAAAAATTTCCTATTTTTATAGGAAATTTTTCAAAAATTTCCTATTTTTATAGGAAATTTTTCAAAAATTTCCTATTTTTATAGGAAATTTTTCAAAAATTTCCTATTTTTATAGGAAATTTTTCAAAAATTTCCTATTTTTATAGGAAATTTTTCAAAAATTTCCTATTTTTATAGGAAATTTTTCAAAAATTTCCTATTTTTATAGGAAATTTTTCAAAAATTTCCTATTTTTATAGGAAATTTTTCAAAAATTTCCTATTTTTATAGGAAATTTTTCAAAAATTTCCTATTTTTATAGGAAATTTTTCAAAAATTTCCTATTTTTATAGGAAATTTTTCAAAAATTTCCTATTTTTATAGGAAATTTTTCAAAAATTTCCTATTTTTATAGGAAATTTTTCAAAAATTTCCTATTTTTATAGGAAATTTTTCAAAAATTTCCTATTTTTATAGGAAATTTTTCAAAAATTTCCTATTTTTATAGGAAATTTTTCAAAAATTTCCTATTTTTATAGGAAATTTTTCAAAAATTTCCTATTTTTATAGGAAATTTTTCAAAAATTTCCTATTTTTATAGGAAATTTTTCAAAAATTTCCTATTTTTATAGGAAATTTTTCAAAAATTTCCTATTTTTATAGGAAATTTTTCAAAAATTTCCTATTTTTATAGGAAATTTTTCAAAAATTTCCTATTTTTATAGGAAATTTTTCAAAAATTTCCTATTTTTATAGGAAATTTTTCAAAAATTTCCTATTTTTATAGGAAATTTTTCAAAAATTTCCTATTTTTATAGGAAATTTTTCAAAAATTTCCTATTTTTATAGGAAATTTTTCAAAAATTTCCTATTTTTATAGGAAATTTTTCAAAAATTTCCTATTTTTATAGGAAATTTTTCAAAAATTTCCTATTTTTATAGGAAATTTTTCAAAAATTTCCTATTTTTATAGGAAATTTTTCAAAAATTTCCTATTTTTATAGGAAATTTTTCAAAAATTTCCTATTTTTATAGGAAATTTTTCAAAAATTTCCTATTTTTATAGGAAATTTTTCAAAAATTTCCTATTTTTATAGGAAATTTTTCAAAAATTTCCTATTTTTATAGGAAATTTTTCAAAAATTTCCTATTTTTATAGGAAATTTTTCAAAAATTTCCTATTTTTATAGGAAATTTTTCAAAAATTTCCTATTTTTATAGGAAATTTTTCAAAAATTTCCTATTTTTATAGGAAATTTTTCAAAAATTTCCTATTTTTATAGGAAATTTTTCAAAAATTTCCTATTTTTATAGGAAATTTTTCAAAAATTTCCTATTTTTATAGGAAATTTTTCAAAAATTTCCTATTTTTATAGGAAATTTTTCAAAAATTTCCTATTTTTATAGGAAATTTTTCAAAAATTTCCTATTTTTATAGGAAATTTTTCAAAAATTTCCTATTTTTATAGGAAATTTTTCAAAAATTTCCTATTTTTATAGGAAATTTTTCAAAAATTTCCTATTTTTATAGGAAATTTTTCAAAAATTTCCTATTTTTATAGGAAATTTTTCAAAAATTTCCTATTTTTATAGGAAATTTTTCAAAAATTTCCTATTTTTATAGGAAATTTTTCAAAAATTTTCTATTTTTATAGGAAATTTTTCAAAAATTTCCTATTTTTATAGGAAATTTTTCAAAAATTTCCCATTTTTATAGGAAATTTTTCAAAAATTTCCTATTTTTATAGGAAATTTTTCAAACATTTCCTATTTTTATAGGAAATTTTTCAAACATTTCCTATTTTTATAGGAAATTTTTCAAAACATTTCCTATTTTTATAGGAAATTTTTGAAAAATTTCCTATAAAAATAGGAAATTTTTCAAAAATTTCCTATTTTTATAGGAAATTTTTCAAAAATTTCCTATTTTTATAGGAAATTTTTCAAAAATTTACTATTTTTATAGGAAATTTTTCAACAATTTCCTATTTTTATAGGAAATTTTTCAACAATTTCCTATTTTTATAGGAAATTTTTCAAAAATTTCCTATTTTTATAGGAAATTTTTCAAAAATTTCCTATTTTTATAGGAAATTTTTCAAAAATTTCCTATTTTTATAGGAAATTTTTCAAAAATTTCCTATTTTTATAGGAAATTTTTCAAAAATTTCCTATTTTTATAGGAAATTTTTCAAAAATTTCCTATTTTTATAGGAAATTTTTCAAAAATTTCCTATTTTTATAGGAAATTTTTCAAAAATTTACTATTTTTATAGGAAATTTTTCAAAAATTTACTATTTTTATAGGAAATTTTTCAAAAATTTACTATTTTTATAGGAAATTTTTCAAAAATTTACTATTTTTATAGGAAATTTTTCAAAAATTTACTATTTTTATAGGAAATTTTTCAAAAATTTTTTAAAAAATTTCCTATAAAAATAGGAAATTTTTAAAAAATTTCCTATAAAAAAAGGGAATTTTTGAAAAATTTCCTATAAAAAATAGGAAATCAAAATTTATAGATAGGAAATTTTTGAAAAAATTCCTATAAAAATAGGAAATCAAAATTTATAGATAGGAAATTTTTGAAAAATTTCCTATAAAAATAGGAAATTTTTGAAAAATTTCCTATAAAAATAGGAAATTTTTGAAAAATTTCCTATAAAAATAGGAAATTTTTGAAAAAATTTCCTTTAAAAATAGGAAATTTTTGAAAAATTTCCTATAAAAATAGGAAATTTTTGAAAATTTTCCTATAAAAATGGGAAATTTTTGAAAAATTTCCTATAAAAATAGGAAATTTTTGAAAAATTTCCTATAAAAATAGGAAATTTTTGAAAAATTTCCTATAAAAATAGGAATTTTTTGAAAGATTTCCTATAAAAATAGGAAATTTTTGAAAAATTTCCTATAAAAAATAGGAAATTTTTGAAAAATTTCCTATAAAAATAGGAAATTTTTGAAAAATTTCCTATAAAAATAGGAAATTTTTGAAAAATTTCCTATAAAAATAGGAAATTTTTGAAAAATTCCTATAAAAATAGGAAATTTTTGAAAAATTTCCTATAAAAATAGGAAATTTTTGAAAAATTTCCTATAAAAATAGGAAATTTTTGAAAAATTTCCTATAAAAATAGGAAATTTTTGAAAAATTTCCTATAAAAATAGGAAATTTTTGAAAAATTTCCTATAAAAATAGGAAATTTTTGAAAATTTCCTATAAAAATAGGAAATTTTTGAAAATTTTCCTATAAAAATAGGAAATTTTTGAAAAATTTCCTATAAAAATAGGAAATTTTTGAAAAATTTCCTATAAAAATAGGAAATTTTGAAAAATTTCCTATAAAAATAGGAAATTTTTGAAAAATTTCCTATAAAAATAGGAAATTTTTGAAAAATTTCCTATAAAAATAGGAAATTTTTGAAAAATTTCCTATAAAAATAGGAAATTTTTGAAAAATTTCCTATAAAAATAGGAAATTTTTGAAAAATTTCCTATAAAAATAGGAAATTTTTGAAAAATTTCCTATAAAAATAGGAAATTTTTGAAAAATTTCCTATAAAAATAGGAAATTTTTGAAAAATTTCCTATAAAAATAGGAAATTTTTGAAAAATTTCCTATAAAAATAGGAAATTTTTGAAAAATTTCCTATAAAAATAGGAAATTTTTGAAAAATTTCCTATAAAAAATAGGAAATTTTTGAAAAATTTCCTATAAAAATAGGAAATTTTTGAAAAATTTCCTATAAAAATAGGAAATTTTTGAAAAAATTCCTATAAAAATAGGAAATTTTTGAAAAATTTCCTATAAAAATAGGAAATTTTTGAAAAATTTCCTATAAAAATAGGAAATTTTTGAAAAATTTCCTATAAAAATAGGAAATTTTTGAAAAATTTCCTATAAAAATAGGAAATTTTTGAAAAATTTCCTATAAAAATAGGAAATTTTTGAAAAATTTCCTATAAAAATAGGAAATTTTGAAAAATTTCCTATAAAAATAGGAAATTTTTGAAAAATTTCCTATAAAAATAGGAAATTTTGAAAAATTTCCTATAAAAATAGGAAATTTTTTGAAAATTTCCTATAAAAATAGGAAATTTTTAACACCACGAAAACTAAATTCATTGTTTAACTCGTTATTTACTAATGTACTTATATAATTATTTGTATAAGAATCATCATTTGATGAAGGTATAGAGGTGGCGATGATATTATGTTCACCTTCAGATAAATTGTTCTCAGCGTTCCTATTTTAGTTACCAATCCCGATGTCACGTATAGTTTGCCACGTTTTTTTTGCTGTCAATGGCAGTTTTAAATCGTTCAGCATAGAAATGTATCTTAGCTTTTTAATTTTATTATTTACAATCACTTCTGAATTTACGAAATTCGTCGTAGAGTTGCAGTTTTTAATATAAATTGGAAATATTATTCTGAGAAAAGAAGTTTGCTCGTTTGGTGATGTCGTATAAAATAAAGAATTCCAATTGATGGCTGAGAACTATTCATCAAGCATTGCAAAATTGATGTGACGGAAATCACGATATGAAAAAGTTTCATCAATTTGCTTTAAAGTAAAATCGTATGAGATATAGATTAAATCCTGTTTTGAAAAACAAGGGGCTGAAAATTTTTCAAAAATTTCCTATTTTTATAGGAAATTTTTCAAAAATTTCCTATTTTTATAGGAAATTTTTCAAAAATTTCCTATTTTTATAGGAAATTTTTCAAAAATTTCCTATTTTTATAGGAAATTTTTCAAAAATTTCCTATTTTTATAGGAAATTTTTCAAAAATTTCCTATTTTATAGGAAATTTTTCAAAAATTTCCTATTTTTATAGGAAATTTTTCAAAAATTTCCTATTTTTTATAGGAAATTTTTCAAAAATTTCCTATTTTTATAGGAAATTTTTCAAAAATTTCCTATTTTTATAGGAAATTTTTCAAAAATTTCCTATTTTTATAGGAAATTTTTCAAAAATTTCCTATTTTTATAGGAAATTTTTCAAAAATTTCCTATTTTTATAGGAAATTTTTCAAAAATTTCCTATTTTTATAGGAAATTTTCAAAAATTTCCTATTTTGATAGGAAATTTTTCAAAAATTTCCTATTTTTATAGGAAATTTTTCAAAAATTTCCTATTTTTATAGGAAATTTTTCAAAAATTTCCTATTTTTATAGGAAATTTTTCAAAAATTTCCTATTTTTATAGGAAATTTTTCAAAAATTTCCTATTTTTATAGGAAATTTTTCAAAAATTTCCTATTTTTTATAGGAAATTTTTCAAAAATTTCCTATTTTTATAGGAAATTTTTCAAAAATTTCCTATTTTTATAGGAAATTTTTCAAAAATTTCCTATTTTTATAGGAAATTTTTCAAAAATTTCCTATTTTTATAGGAAATTTTCAAAAATTTCCTATTTTTATAGGAAATTTTTCAAAAATTTCCTATTTTTATAGGAAATTTTTCAAAAATTTCCTATTTTTATAGGAAATTTTTCAAAAATTTCCTATTTTTATAGGAAATTTTTCAAAAATTTCCTATTTTATAGGAAATTTTTCAAAAATTTCCTATTTTTATAGGAAATTTTTCAAAAATTTCCTATTTTTATAGGAAATTTTTCAAAAATTTCCTATTTTTATAGGAAATTTTTCAAAAATTTCCTATTTTTATAGGAAATTTTTCAAAAATTTCCTATTTTTATAGGAAATTTTTCAAAAATTTCCTATTTTTATAGGAAATTTTTCAAAAATTTCCTATTTTTATAGGAAATTTTTCAAAAATTTCCTATTTTTATAGGAAATTTTTCAAAAATTTCCTATTTTTATAGGAAATTTTTCAAAAATTTTCCTATTTTTATAGGAAATTTTTCAAAAATTTCCTATTTTTATAGGAAATTTTTCAAAAATTTCCTATTTTTATAGGAATCAAAAATTTCCTATTTTTATAGGAAATTTTTCAAAAATTTCCTATTTTTATAGGAAATTTTTCAAAAATTTCCTATTTTTATAGGAAATTTTTCAAAAATTTCCTATTTTTATAGGAAATTTTTCAAAAATTTCCTATTTTTATAGGAAATTTTTCAAAAATTTCCTATTTTTATAGGAAATTTTTCAAAAATTTCCTATTTTTATAGGAAATTTTTCAAAAATTTCCTACTTTTATAGGAAATTTTTCAAAAATTTCCTATTTTTATAGGAAATTTTTCAAAAATTTCCTATTTTTATAGGAAATTTTTCAAAAATTTCCTATTTTTATAGGAAATTTTTCAAAAATTTCCTATTTTTATAGGAAATTTTTCAAAAATTTCCTATTTTTATAGGAAATTTTTCAAAAATTTCCTATTTTTATAGGAAATTTTTCAAAAATTTCCTATTTTAATAGGAAATTTTTCAAAAATTTCCTATTTTTATAGGAAATTTTTCAAAAATTTCGTATTTTTATAGGAAATTTTTCAAAAATTTCCTATTTTAATAGGAAATTTTTCAAAAATTTCCTATTTTTATAGGAAATTTTTCTAAAATTTCCTATTTTTATAGGAACTTTTTCTAAAATTTCCTATTTTTATAGGAAATTTTTCAAAAATTTCCTATTTTTATAGGAAATTTTTCAAAAATTTCCTATTTTTATAGGAAATTTTTCAAAAATTTCCTATTTTTATAGGAAATTTTTCAAAATTTCCTATTTTTATAGGAAATTTTTCAAAAATTTCCTATTTTTATAGGAAATTTTTCAAAAATTTCCTATTTTTATAGGAAATTTTTCAAAAATTTCCTATTTTTATAGGAAATTTTTCAAAAATTTCCTATTTTTATAGGAAATTTTTCAAAAATTTCCTATTTTTATAGGAAATTTTTCAAAAATTTCCTATTTTTATAGGAAATTTTTCAAAAATTTCCTATTTTTATAGGAAATTTTTCAAAAATTTCCTATTTTTATAGGAAATTTTTCAAAAATTTCCTATTTTTTGTAGGAAATTTTTCAAAAATTTCCTATTTTTTGTAGGAAATTTTTCAAAAATTTCCTATTTTTTGTAGGAAATTTTTCAAAAATTTCCTATTTTTTGTAGGAAATTTTTCAAAAATTTCCTATTTTTTGTAGGAAATTTTTCAAAATTTCCTATTTTTTGTAGGAAATTTTTCAAAAATTTCCTATTTTTTGTAGGAAATTTTTCAAAAATTTCCTATTTTTTGTAGGAAATTTTTCAAAAATTTCCTATTTTTTGTAGGAAATTTTTCAAAAATTTCCTATTTTTTGTAGGAAATTTTTCAAAAATTTCCTATTTTTTGTAGGAAATTTTTCAAAAATTTCCTATTTTTTGTAGGAAATTTTTCAAAAATTTCCTATTTTTTGTAGGAAATTTTTCAAAAATTTCCTATTTTTTGTAGGAAATTTTTCAAAAATTTCCTATTTTTTGTAGGAAATTTTTCAAAAATTTCCTATTTTTTGTAGGAAATTTTTCAAAAATTTCCTATTTTTTGTAGGAAATTTTTCAAAAATTTCCTATTTTTTGTAGGAAATTTTTCAAAAATTTCCTATTTTTTGTAGGAAATTTTTCAAAAATTTCCTATTTTTGTAGGAAATTTTTCAAAAATTTCCTATTTTTTGTAGGAAATTTTTCAAAAATTTCCTATTTTTTGTAGGAAATTTTTCAAAAATTTCCTATTTTTTGTAGGAAATTTTTCAAAATTTCCTATTTTTTGTAGGAAATTTTTCAAAAATTTCCTATTTTTTGTAGGAAATTTTTCAAAAATTTCCTACTTTTTGTAGGAAATTTTTCAAAAATTTCCTATTTTTTGTAGGAAATTTTTCAAAAATTTCCTAGTTTTTGTAGGAAATTTTTCAAAAATTTCCTATTTTTTGTAGGAAATTTTTCAAAAATTTCCTATTTTTTGTAGGAAATTTTTCAAAAATTTCCTATTTTTTGTAGGAAATTTTTCAAAAATTTCCTATTTTTTGTAGGAAATTTTTCAAAAATTTCCTATTCTTTGTAGGAAATTTTTCAAAAATTTCCTATTCTTTGTAGGAAATTTTTCAAAAATTTCCTATTTTTTGTAGGAAATTTTTCAAAAATTTCCTATTTTTTGTAGGAAATTTTTCAAAAATTTCCTATTTTTTGTAGGAAATTTTTCAAAAATTTCCTATTTTTTTTAGGAAATTTTTCAAAAATTTCCTATTTTTTTTAGGAAATTTTTCAAAAATTTCCTATTTTTTGTAGGAAATTTTTCAAAAATTTCCTATTTTTTGTAGGAAATTTTTCAAAAATTTCCTATTTTTTGTAGGAAATTTTTCAAAAATTTCCTATTTTTTGTAGGAAATTTTTCAAAAATTTCCTATTTTTTGTAGGAAATTTTTCAAAAATTTCCTATTTTTTTTAGGAAATTTTTCAAAAATTTCCTATTTTTTGTTGGAAATTTTTCAAAAATTTCCTATTTTTTTGTAGGAAATTTTCAAAAATTTCCTATTTTTTGTAGGAAATTTTTCAAAAATTTCCTATTTTTTGTAGGAAATTTTTCAAAAATTTCCTATTTTTTGTAGGAAATTTTTCAAAAATTTCCTATTTTTTGTAGGAAATTTTTCAAAAATTTCCTATTTTTTGTAGGAAATTTTTCAAAAATTTCCTATTTTTTGTAGGAAATTTTTCAAAAATTTCCTATTTTTATAGGAAATTTTTCAAAAATTTCCTATTTTTATAGGAAATTTTTCAAAAATTTCCTATTTTTATAGGAAATTTTTCAAAAATTTCCTATTTTTATAGGAAATTTTCAAAAATTTCCTATTTTTATAGGAAATTTTTCAAAAATTTCCTATTTTTATAGGAAATTTTTCAAAAATTTCCTATTTTTATAGGAAATTTTTCAAAAATTTCCTATTTTTATAGGAAATTTTTCAAAAATTTCCTATTTTTATAGGAAATTTTTCAAAAATTTCCTATTTTTATAGGAAATTTTTCAAAAATTTCCTATTTTTATAGGAAATTTTTCAAAAATTTCCTATTTTTATAGGAAATTTTTCAAAAATTTCCTATTTTTATAGGAAATTTTTCAAAAATTTCCTATTTTTATAGGAAATTTTTCAAAATTTCCTATTTTTATAGGAAATTTTTCAAAAATTTCCTATCTATAAATTTTGATTTCCTATTTTTATAGGAATTTTTTCAAAAATTTCCTATCTATAAATTTGATTTCCTATTTTTATAGGAAATTTTTCAAAAATTCCCTTTTTTTATAGGAAATTTTTTAAAAATTTCCTATTTTTATAGGAAATTTTTTAAAAATTTTTGAAAAATTTCCTATAAAAATAGTAAATTTTGAAAAATTTCCTATAAAAATAGTAAATTTTTGAAAAATTTCCTATAAAAATAGTAAATTTTTGAAAAATTTCCTATAAAAATAGGAAATTTTTGAAAAATATAAAAATAATATAAAAATAGGAAATTTTTATAGGAAAATTTTCAAAAATTTCCTATTTTTATAGGAAATTTTTCAAAAATTTCCTATTTTTAAAGGAAATTTTTCAAAAATTTCCTATTTTTATAGGAAATTTTTCAAAAATTTCCTATTTTTATAGGAAATTTTCAAAAATTTCCTATTTTTATAGGAAATTTTTCAAAAATTTCCTATTTTTATAGGAAATTTTTCAAAAATTTCCTATTTTTATAGGAAATTTTTCAAAAATTTCCTATTTTTATAGGAAATTTTTCAAAAATTTCCTATTTTTATAGGAAATTTTTCAAAAATTTCCTATTTTTATAGGAAATTTTTCAAAAATTTCCTATTTTTATAGGAAATTTTTCAAAAATTTCCTATTTTTATAGGAAATTTTTCAAAAATTTCCTATTTTTATAGGAAATTTTTCAAAAATTTCCTATTTTTATAGGAAATTTTTCAAAAATTTCCTATTTTTATAGGAAATTTTTCAAAAATTTCCTATTTTTATAGGAAATTTTTCAAAATTTCCTATTTTTATAGGAAATTTTCAAAATTTCCTATTTTTATAGGAAATTTTTCAAAAATTTCCTATTTTTATAGGAAATTTTTCAAAAATTTCCTATTTTTATAGGAAATTTTTCAAAAATTTCTATTTTTATAGGAAATTTTTCAAAAATTTCCTATTTTTATAGGAAATTTTTCAAAAATTTCCTATTTTTATAGGAAATTTTTCAAAAATTTCCTATTTTTATAGGAAATTTTTCAAAAATTTCCTATTTTTATAGGAAATTTTCAAAAATTTCCTATTTTATAGGAAATTTTTCAAAAATTTCCTATTTTTATAGGAAATTTTCAAAAATTTCCTATTTTTATAGGAAATTTTTCAAAAATTTCCTATTTTTATAGGAAATTTTTCAAAAATTTCCTATTTTTATAGGAAATTTTTCAAAAATTTCCTATTTTTATAGGAAATTTTTCAAAAATTTCCTATTTTTATAGGAAATTTTTCAAAAATTTCCTATTTTTATAGGAAATTTTTCAAAAATTTCCTATTTTTATAGGAAATTTTTCAAAAATTTCCTATTTTTATAGGAAATTTTTCAAAAATTTCCTATTTTTATAGGAAATTTTTCAAAAATTTCCTATTTTTATAGGAAATTTTTCAAAAATTTCCTATTTTTATAGGAAATTTTTCAAAAATTTCCTATTTTTATAGGAAATTTTTCAAAAATTTCCTATTTTTATAGGAAATTTTTCAAAAATTTCCTATTTTTATAGGAAATTTTCAAAAATTTCCTATTTTTATAGGAAATTTTTCAAAAATTTCCTATTTTTATAGGAAATTTTTCAAAAATTTCCTATTTTTATAGGAAATTTTTCAAAAATTTCCTATTTTTATAGGAAATTTTTCAAAAATTTCCTATTTTTATAGGAAATTTTTCAAAAATTTCCTATTTTTATAGGAAATTTTTCAAAAATTTCCTATTTTTATAGGAAATTTTTCAAAAATTTCCTATTTTTATAGGAAATTTTTCAAAAATTTCCTATTTTTATAGGAAATTTTTCAAAATTTCCTATTTTTATAGGAAATTTTTCAAAAATTTCCTATTTTTATAGGAAATTTTTCAAAAATTTCCTATTTTTATAGGAAATTTTTCAAAAATTTCCTATTTTTATAGGAAATTTTTCAAAAATTTCCTATTTTTATAGGAAATTTTTCAAAAATTTCCTATTTTTATAGGAAATTTTTCAAAAATTTCCTATTTTTATAGGAAATTTTTCAAAAATTTCCTATTTTTATAGGAAATTTTTCAAAAATTTCCTATTTTTATAGGAAATTTTTCAAAAATTTCCTATTTTTATAGGAAATTTTTCAAAAATTTCCTATTTTTATAGGAAATTTTTCAAAAATTTCCTATTTTTATAGGAAATTTTTCAAAAATTTCCTATTTTTATAGGAAATTTTTCAAAAATTTCCTATTTTTATAGGAAATTTTTCAAAAATTTCCTATTTTTATAGGAAATTTTTCAAAATTTCCTATTTTTATAGGAAATTTTTCAAAAATTTCCTATTTTTATAGGAAATTTTTCAAAATTTCCTATTTTTATAGGAAATTTTTCAAAAATTTCCTATTTTTATAGGAAATTTTTCAAAAATTTCCTATTTTTATAGGAAATTTTTCAAAAATTTCCTATTTTTATAGGAAATTTTTCAAAAATTTCCTATTTTTATAGGAAATTTTTCAAAAATTTCCTATTTTTATAGGAAATTTTCAAAAATTTCCTATTTTTATAGGAAATTTTTCAAAAATTTCCTATTTTTATAGGAAATTTTTCAAAAATTTCCTATTTTTATAGGAAATTTTTCAAAAATTTCCTATTTTTATAGGAAATTTTTCAAAAATTTCCTATTTTTATAGGAAATTTTCAAAAATTTCCTATTTTTATAGGAAATTTTTCAAAAATTTCCTATTTTTATAGGAAATTTTTCAAAAATTTCCTATTTTTATAGGAAATTTTTCAAAAATTTCCTATTTTTATAGGAAATTTTTCAAAAATTTCCTATTTTTATAGGAAATTTTTCAAAAATTTCCTATTTTTATAGGAAATTTTTCAAAAATTTCCTTTTTTTATAGGAAATTTTTCAAAAATTTCCTATTTTTATAGGAAATTTTTCAAAAATTTCCTATTTTTATAGGAAATTTTCAAAAATTTCCTATTTTTATAGGAAATTTTTCAAAAATTTCCTATTTTTATAGGAAATTTTTCAAAAATTTCCTATTTTTATAGGAAATTTTTCAAAAATTTCCTATTTTTATAGGAAATTTTTCAAAAATTTCCTATTTTTATAGGAAATTTTTCAAAAATTTCCTATTTTTATAGGAAATTTTTCAAAAATTTCCTATTTTTATAGGAAATTTTTCAAAAATTTCCTATTTTTATAGGAAATTTTTCAAAAATTTCCTATTTTTATAGGAAATTTTTCAAAAATTTCCTATTTTTATAGGAAATTTTTCAAAAATTTCCTATTTTTATAGGAAATTTTTCAAAAATTTCCTATTTTTATAGGAAATTTTTCAAAAATTTCCTATTTTTATAGGAAATTTTTCAAAAATTTCCTATTTTTATAGGAAATTTTTCAAAAATTTCCTATTTTTATAGGAAATTTTTCAAAAATTTCCTATTTTTATAGGAAATTTTTCAAAAATTTCCTATTTTTATAGGAAATTTTTCAAAAATTTCCTATTTTTATAGGAAATTTTTCAAAAATTTCCTATTTTTATAGGAAATTTTTCAAAAATTTCCTATTTTTATAGGAAATTTTTCAAAAATTTCCTATTTTTATAGGAAATTTTTCAAAAATTTCCTATTTTTATAGGAAATTTTTCAAAAATTTCCTATTTTTATAGGAAATTTTTCAAAAATTTCCTATTTTTATAGGAAATTTTTCAAAAATTTCCTATTTTTATAGGAAATTTTTCAAAAATTTCCTATTTTTATAGGAAATTTTTCAAAAATTTCCTATTTTTATAGGAAATTTTTCAAAAATTTCCTATTTTTATAGGAAATTTTTCAAAAATTTCCTATTTTTATAGGAAATTTTTCAAAAATTTCCTATTTTTATAGGAAATTTTTCAAAAATTTCCTATTTTTATAGGAAATTTTTCAAAAATTTCCTATTTTTATAGGAAATTTTTCAAAAATTTCCTATTTTTATAGGAAATTTTTCAAAAATTTCCTATTTTTATAGGAAATTTTTCAAAAATTTCCTATTTTTATAGGAAATTTTTCAAAAATTTCCTATTTTTATAGGAAATTTTTCAAAAATTTCCTACTTTTATAGGAAATTTTTCAAAAATTTCCTACTTTTATAGGAAATTTTTCAAAAATTTCCTATTTTTATAGGAAATTTTTCAAAAATTTCCTATTTTTATAGGAAATTTTTCAAAAATTTCCTATTTTTATAGGAAATTTTTCAAAAATTTCCTATTTTTATACGAAATTTTTCAAAAATTTCCTATTTTTATAGGAAATTTTTCAAAAATTTCCTATTTTAATAGGAAATTTTTCAAAAATTTCCTATTTTTATAGGAAATTTTTCTAAAATTTCCTATTTTTATAGGAACTTTTTCTAAAATTTCCTATTTTTATAGGAACTTTTTCTAAAATTTCCTATTTTTATAGGAAATTTTTCTAAAATTTCCTATTTTTATAGGAAATTTTTCAAAAATTTCCTATTTTTATAGGAAATTTTTCAAAAATTTCCTATTTTTATAGGAAATTTTTCAAAAATTTCCTATTTTTATAGGAAATTTTTCAAAAATTTCCTATTTTTATAGGAAATTTTTCAAAAATTTCCTATTTTTATAGGAAATTTTTCAAAAATTTCCTATTTTTATAGGAAATTTTTCAAAAATTTCCTATTTTTATAGGAAATTTTTCAAAAATTTCCTATTTTTATAGGAAATTTTTCAAAAATTTCCTATTTTTATAGGAAATTTTTCAAAAATTTCCTATTTTTATAGGAAATTTTTCAAAAATTTCCTATTTTTATAGGAAATTTTTCAAAAATTTCCTATTTTTATAGGAAATTTTTCAAAAATTTCCTATTTTTATAGGAAATTTTTCAAAAATTTCCTATTTTTATAGGAAATTTTTCAAAAATTTCCTATTTTTATAGGAAATTTTTCAAAAATTTCCTATTTTTATAGGAAATTTTTCAAAAATTTCCTATTTTTATAGGAAATTTTTCAAAAATTTCCTATTTTTATAGGAAATTTTTCAAAAATTTCCTATTTTTATAGGAAATTTTTCAAAAATTTCCTACTTTTATAGGAAATTTTTCAAAAATTTCCTACTTTTATAGGAAATTTTTCAAAAATTTCCTATTTTTATAGGAAATTTTTCAAAAATTTCCTATTTTTATAGGAAATTTTTCAAAAATTTCCTATTTTTATAGGAAATTTTTCAAAAATTTCCTATTTTTATAGGAAATTTTTCAAAAATTTCCTATTTTTATAGGAAATTTTTCAAAAATTTCCTATTTTTATAGGAAATTTTTCAAAAATTTCCTATTTTTATAGGAAATTTTTCAAAAATTTCCTATTTTTATAGGAAATTTTTCAAAAATTTCCTATTTTTATAGGAAATTTTTCAAAAATTTCCTATTTTTATAGGAAATTTTTCAAAAATTTCCTATTTTTATAGGAAATTTTTCAAAAATTTCCTATTTTTATAGGAAATTTTTCAAAAATTTCCTATTTTTATAGGAAATTTTTCAAAAATTTCCTATTTTTATAGGAAATTTTTCAAAAATTTCCTATTTTTATAGGAAATTTTTCAAAAATTTCCTATTTTTATAGGAAATTTTTCAAAAATTTCCTATTTTTATAGGAAATTTTTCAAAAATTTCCTATTTTTATAGGAAATTTTTCAAAAATTTCCTATTTTTATAGGAAATTTTTCAAAAATTTCCTATTTTTATAGGAAATTTTTCAAAAATTTCCTATTTTTATAGGAAATTTTTCAAAAATTTCCTATTTTTATAGGAAATTTTTCAAAAATTTCCTATTTTTATAGGAAATTTTTCAAAAATTTCCTATTTTTATAGGAAATTTTTCAAAAATTTCCTATTTTTATAGGAAATTTTTCAAAAATTTCCTATTTTTATAGGAAATTTTTCAAAAATTTCCTATTTTTATAGGAAATTTTTCAAAAATTTCCTACTTTTATAGGAAATTTTTCAAAAATTTCCTACTTTTATAGGAAATTTTTCAAAAATTTCCTATTTTTATAGGAAATTTTTCAAAAATTTCCTATTTTTATAGGAAATTTTTCAAAAATTTCCTATTTTTATAGGAAATTTTTCAAAAATTTCCTATTTTTATACGAAATTTTTCAAAAATTTCCTATTTTTATAGGAAATTTTTCAAAAATTTCCTATTTTAATAGGAAATTTTTCAAAAATTTCCTATTTTTATAGGAAATTTTTCTAAAATTTCCTATTTTTATAGGAACTTTTTCTAAAATTTCCTATTTTTATAGGAACTTTTTCTAAAATTTCCTATTTTTATAGGAAATTTTTCTAAAATTTCCTATTTTTATAGGAAATTTTTCAAAAATTTCCTATTTTTATAGGAAATTTTTCAAAAATTTCCTATTTTTATAGGAAATTTTTCAAAAATTTCCTATTTTTATAGGAAATTTTTCAAAAATTTCCTATTTTTATAGGAAATTTTTCAAAAATTTCCTATTTTTATAGGAAATTTTTCAAAAATTTCCTATTTTTATAGGAAATTTTTCAAAAATTTCCTATTTTTATAGGAAATTTTTCAAAAATTTCCTATTTTTATAGGAAATTTTTCAAAAATTTCCTATTTTTATAGGAAATTTTTCAAAAATTTCCTATTTTTATAGGAAATTTTTCAAAAATTTCCTATTTTTATAGGAAATTTTTCAAAAATTTCCTATTTTTATAGGAAATTTTTCAAAAATTTCCTATTTTTATAGGAAATTTTTCAAAAATTTCCTATTTTTATAGGAAATTTTTCAAAAATTTCCTATTTTTATAGGAAATTTTTCAAAAATTTCCTATTTTTATAGGAAATTTTTCAAAAATTTCCTATTTTTATAGGAAATTTTTCAAAAATTTCCTATTTTTATAGGAAATTTTTCAAAAATTTCCTATTTTTATAGGAAATTTTTCAAAAATTTCCTATTTTTATAGGAAATTTTTCAAAAATTTCCTATTTTTATAGGAAATTTTTCAAAAATTTCCTATTTTTATAGGAAATTTTTCAAAAATTTCCTATTTTTATAGGAAATTTTTCAAAAATTTCCTATTTTTATAGGAAATTTTTCAAAAATTTCCTATTTTTATAGGAAATTTTTCAAAAATTTCCTATTTTTGTAGGAAATTTTTCAAAAATTTCCTATTTTTTGTAGGAAATTTTTCAAAATTTCCTATTTTTGTAGGAAATTTTTCAAAATTTCCTATTTTTTGTAGGAAATTTTTCAAAAATTTCCTATTTTTTGTAGGAAATTTTTCAAAAATTTCCTATTTTTGTAGGAAATTTTTCAAAAATTTCCTATTTTTTGTAGGAAATTTTTCAAAAATTTCCTATTTTTTGTAGGAAATTTTTCAAAAATTTCCTATTTTTTGTAGGAAATTTTTCAAAAATTTCCTATTTTTTGTAGGAAATTTTTCAAAAATTTCCTATTTTTTGTAGGAAATTTTTCAAAAATTTCCTATTTTTTGTAGGAAATTTTTCAAAAATTTCCTATTTTTTGTAGGAAATTTTTCAAAAATTTCCTATTTTTTGTAGGAAATTTTTCAAAAATTTCCTATTTTTTGTAGGAAATTTTTCAAAAATTTCCTATTTTTTGTAGGAAATTTTTCAAAAATTTCCTATTTTTTGTAGGAAATTTTTCAAAAATTTCCTATTTTTTGTAGGAAATTTTTCAAAAATTTCCTATTTTTTGTAGGAAATTTTTCAAAAATTTCCTATTTTTTGTAGGAAATTTTTCAAAAATTTCCTATTTTTTGTAGGAAATTTTTCAAAAATTTCCTATTTTTTGTAGGAAATTTTTCAAAAATTTCCTATTTTTTGTAGGAAATTTTTCAAAAATTTCCTATTTTTTGTAGGAAATTTTTCAAAAATTTCCTATTTTTTGTAGGAAATTTTTCAAAAATTTCCTATTTTTTGTAGGAAATTTTTCAAAAATTTCCTATTTTTTGTAGGAAATTTTTCAAAAATTTCCTATTTTTTGTAGGAAATTTTTCAAAAATTTCCTATTTTTTGTAGGAAATTTTTCAAAAATTTCCTATTTTTTGTAGGAAATTTTTCAAAAATTTCCTATTTTTGTAGAAATTTTTCAAAAATTTCCTATTTTTTGTAGGAAATTTTTCAAAAATTTCCTATTTTTTGTAGGAAATTTTTCAAAAATTTCCTATTTTTTGTAGGAAATTTTTCAAAAATTTCCTATTTTTTGTAGGAAATTTTTCAAAAATTTCCTATTTTTTGTAGGAAATTTTTCAAAAATTTCCTATTTTTTGTAGGAAATTTTTTCAAAAATTTCCTATTTTTTGTAGGAAATTTTTCAAAATTTCCTATTTTTTGTAGGAAATTTTTCAAAAATTTCCTATTTTTTGTAGGAAATTTTTCAAAAATTTCCTATTTTTTGTAGGAAATTTTCAAAAATTTCCTATTTTTTGTAGGAAATTTTTCAAAATTTCCTATTTTTTGTAGGAAATTTTTCAAAAATTTCCTATTTTTTGTAGGAAATTTTTCAAAAATTTCCTATTTTTTGTAGGAATTTTTTCAAAAATTTCCTATTTTTTGTAGGAAATTTTTCAAAAATTTCCTATTTTTTGTAGGAAATTTTTCAAAAATTTCCTATTTTTTGTAGGAAATTTTTCAAAAATTTCCTATTTTTTGTAGGAAATTTTTCAAAAATTTCCTATTTTTTGTAGGAAATTTTCAAAAATTTCCTATTTTTGTAGGAAATTTTTCAAAAATTTCCTATTTTTTGTAGGAAATTTTTCAAAAATTTCCTATTTTTTGTAGGAAATTTTTCAAAAATTTCCTATTTTTTGTAGGAAATTTTTCAAAAATTTCCTATTTTTTGTAGGAAATTTTTCAAAAATTTCCTATTTTTTGTAGGAAATTTTTCAAAAATTTCCTATTTTTTGTAGGAAATTTTTCAAAAATTTCCTATTTTTTGTAGGAAATTTTCAAAAATTTCCTAGTTTTTGTAGGAAATTTTTCAAAAATTTCCTATTTTTTGTAGGAAATTTTTCAAAAATTTCCTATTTTTTGTAGGAAATTTTTCAAAAATTTCCTATTTTTTGTAGGAAATTTTTCAAAAATTTCCTATTTTTTGTAGGAAATTTTCAAAATTTCCTATTTTTATAGGAAATTTTTCAAAAATTTCCTATTTTTATAGGAAATTTTTCAAAATTTCCTATTTTTATAGGAAATTTTCAAAAATTTCCTATTTTTATAGGAAATTTTTCAAAAATTTCCTATTTTTATAGGAAATTTTTCAAAAATTTCCTATTTTTATAGGAAATTTTTCAAAAATTTCCTATTTTGTATAGGAAATTTTTCAAAAATTTCCTATTTTTATAGGAAATTTTCAAAAATTCCTATTTTTATAGGAAATTTTTCAAAAATTTCCTATTTTTATAGGAAATTTTCAAAAATTTCCTATTTTTATAGGAAATTTTTCAAAAATTTCCTATTTTTATAGGAAATTTTTCAAAAATTTCCTATTTTTATAGGAAATTTTTCAAAAATTTCCTATTTTTATAGGAAATTTTTCAAAAATTTCCTATTTTTATAGGAAATTTTTCAAAAATTTCCTATTTTTATAGGAAATTTTTCAAAAATTTCCTATTTTTTGTAGGAAATTTTTCAAAAATTTCCTATTTTTTGTAGGAAATTTTTCAAAATTTCCTATTTTTTGTAGGAAATTTTTCAAAAATTTCCTATTTTTTGTAGGAAATTTTTCAAAAATTTCCTATTTTTTGTAGGAAATTTTTCAAAAATTTCCTATTTTTTGTAGGAAATTTTTCAAAAATTTCCTATTTTTTGTAGGAAATTTTTCAAAAATTTCCTATTTTTTGTAGGAAATTTTTCAAAAATTTCCTATTTTTTGTAGGAAATTTTTCAAAAATTTCCTATTTTTTGTAGGAAATTTTTCAAAAATTTCCTATTTTTTGTAGGAAATTTTTCAAAAATTTCCTATTTTTTGTAGGAAATTTTTCAAAAATTTCCTATTTTTTGTAGGAAATTTTTCAAAAATTTCCTATTTTTTGTAGGAAATTTTTCAAAAATTTCCTATTTTTTGTAGGAAATTTTTCAAAAATTTCCTATTTTTTGTAGGAAATTTTTCAAAAATTTCCTATTTTTTTGTAGGAAATTTTCAAAAATTTCCTATTTTTTGTAGGAAATTTTTCAAAAATTTCCTATTTTTTGTAGGAAATTTTTCAAAAATTTCCTATTTTTTGTAGGAAATTTTTCAAAAATTTCCTATTTTTTGTAGGAAATTTTTCAAAAATTTCCTATTTTTTGTAGTGTAGAGGATGGACTCTTGTTGAGTATTTGGGAAAAGGGTCAGCCAGACGATATCGTCCTTTCCGACCTCAGTTCCTGTTTTTTATTTGTTTTTTTATTTATATAATTCTGAGGCTTGAATGGACGTAATCGTCTTATTCGCCTTCAGAATTTATTGAATTATATTTTTTTAAAAAATTATTGAAAAAATTTTATTTGTTGCTTTTTTTTTTAAAAAGTTTTTTATTTGGCAAAAAAAACAAAATCAGTTTTCAAAATTAGAATCACAATTAAAATGACAATGAATAAAATTTAAAAATGTTTTTCCTTTTATAGGAAAAATTTGAATTGAATTTTTAAAAAGTAAAATACTATGTTTTTATGATTAAAAATAATTTTCAAAAACAAGTATTTTTAAAACAAGTAACAATTAATAATATAAAATAACTTAAATTAAAAGTCTCCGTTACAGCCTCCCCCTCAGCGTCTGAAATCGTCCCGATGATGTCGCTGAACTACTTGGGATGTCTGAGTCTTAGAATTCTTCTGGTTGGGATTACAGTATCATCTCTTTGCATGGCGTTTTGATTAACATCTTTGGTTGTCTCGTTATTTGTAACTGTTTTTGGACGACCTCTTTTTCTAATTGGGTATATAGGAGCATTTTCAGGTCCTTTATATAAAGTCAAATCTGACACATGGTGAGTTCCAAGTGGTATTTCTGGATTATCTTCTGTGGCAATTGTAAAGCATGAGCCGTTTTTGTTAATTACGATGTATGGTCCATCTCGACGAGGTATAAATTTTGATGTTATATTGGTATCTTTGTTGCTTAAAACATGTGTTGATACCAAGACTTTGTCTCCAACTTTTAAGTCATCTGAAGGTCTTCTTTTGGAGTTTATATAGCATCTATTTCTATCTTGAAGTTTTTCTTCTTCTTCTCGAGCGTGCTGTAAAGTATCTGCAAGATTTATTAAATGTGGTGTAATTTGTGGTATAAAATTTTCAGAAATTATTATAGTTTTAAGGTCATGGTGAGCCTCTAAAGGACTTCTTAACTCACGCCCAAATGTTAAGTATGCTGCTGAATATCCTGTGCTGTCGCATTTTGATGTATTCATAGCAAAACGTATCATGGGTAATTTCAGATTCCACGTTGTATGATCTTTTTCCACACATATAGCCAATTGTGTTTTTAGATCACGATTTTTTCTTTCAACAGGATTTGCTTGAGGATGATATACTGGGGTAAATGATTGTTTAATACCTAAACAGAATGTCAGCTTTTGCATGATAGCAGAAATAAATTGAGACCCGTTATCTGAATGAATACGTCTGGGAACTCCATAACGCAATACAATTTCATTTAGGATCATAATTGAACAATTTTCAGCTGTTGCATGCTTTAAAGGAAACATTTCAACCCATCTGCTACATATATCTTCAACAATTAATATCCATTGATATCCTTGTTTTGTAAGTGGCAGTGGTCCAACGAGATCTATTGCTACTACTTCAAATCTTTGATTGCTTGCTACTGTTCGGTATAATCCGGTTGGTTTCTGGTTTGATATTTTATATTTTTGGCATTCTACACATTGTTTTATGTACTTGGCTACTTCGGTTTTCAAACCTGGCCAATAGTAGTGAGGCGTAATGCGACTAATTGTCCTTTGAATTCCGTAGTGACCAGCCATAGGATCATCATGAAATCTATTTAATATGGTTGAGCGCATAGATTTTGGAACTACTAATTGCCCATTTTCTGTTTCTTGGTCTTCACAATATCGATATAGTATTCCATCAATTAATATATAACCACGATTGGTATACTGTATGATACTGTCATCATTTGTTTCAAAAGCATTTATAATGGTTTTAATATATTCGTCTTCGAGTTGAGCTTTTCTTATTTCTGCTGAACCTTGACGAGGAAAATCAATTGAAATATGAAAACATTCACAGGATATATCTGCATGTTGTGTGCATGGTGGTCTAGAAAGTGTATCTGCAATAACATTTTTCTTTCCTGGCGTGTATCCAAATTGAATGTTGTACGGTTGCAGTTGTAAAGCCCATCGTGCCAAACGACCAGTTGGTGATTTTAGGCTAAAGAGCCATTTAAGGGGTTGATGGTCTGTTAAAACAGATATTTGGGAACCTTCGATATAGCCCCGAAACTTTTTTACTGCCCAAACGACTGCTAGTGCTTCTCGCTCTGTCGTTGAATAGTTTCTTTCCGCCGGAAGTAAAAGTCTACTGGCATATTCAACCGGATGTTCATTTTCGTTCTCCCCCTGGAGTAAAACTGCTCCGAGTGCATAATTGCTAGCATCTGTTTTTATAAAAAATGGTTTGTTTTCATCCACTTGTTGTAAGATTGGAGGTGACACCAACAAATGCTTGAGTTTCTCAAATGCTATAGTTTCTTCATCAGTCCATTTCCATTTTACAGTTTTCTTGGTTAAGTTTGATAATGGCTTCGAAATTTGAGCAAAATTTGGTATAAAACGACGATACCACGAGCATGTCTGCAAAAAGGAGATCAATTGCTTTAGATTTTTTGGATATGGTCTTTGCAATATGGCTTCAATTTTTTCCGGATCAGGCTTCAAGCCGTAATTTGTTAAAATGTGACCCAAGTATTTAACTTCTGGCCTACAAAAAATACATTTTTCTCTATTCAGTTGGATTTTAAATAATTTAATTCGTTCAAAAACTTTTTCTAAATCCTTTATATGGTTTTCAAAACTGTCTGAACAGATGATGATATCATCAAGATATGCCAGAATTGTTATTTGAGGGAGACCAGCTCGAAATGTATCTATTAGTCGTTGAAAAGTTGATGGCGCATTTTTAAGACCAAATGGCATTCTGTTGAAAACATAAATTCCGAAAGGAGTGGTAAATGCTGTCTTCAATTTATCTTTTTCAGCTACTTTGATTTGCCAGTATCCTGCTTTCAAATCCATTGTTGACATAAATGATGTTGCTTTTGCAGCGTGTAACAAGTCATCCATTCTAGGAAGTGGGTATTTGTCACTGATTGTTATGTTATTTAAACGACGATAGTCGACACAAACTCTAAGGCTACCATTTTTCTTAGGGATTAGGACCACAGGAAAAGCCCACGGAGATTCTTCTTCTTGAATTACATTTTTCTCCAACATTTCATTCAACTCTTTCCTGAGTTTCTCTTTCATTACTGGAGATATGCGATATGGGGCACAGGCAATAGGTGAGTGTGAACCAGTATTTATAAAATGTTCAATATTTGGAATCGGCTCCGAAGTTTCTTCAAAAATACTTTGGTGCTTTTCTAACAGATTGTTTAAAATATATTTTTCATTATTTACCAAATTACTTCCTTCTGATGTTTTTAGTTTTAAATCAAATGATTTTAATAGAATTGGATATTTAAGTTTTTCCGAATTATGTGTTTTCAACCTTTTCATTGGAGGAAAAAGGTCCCAGTCATAAACGTCTGTATTAATATCATTGGGAATGCTACCCTCAAAAATTCTATTTATCCCACCAGGAGAGTAATCATAAGTTGATGCTGCATCACTATTTGGAGTTTGTTGACCATCCTTTTCAATACTATTATTTTCAAACCAATTTAAAAAATTATTTACTGAGTTGTTTTCGGTAATACTAGTTTGAGAAATTGGAATAGTTTTCTTAGTATTTGGTTTATCCATTTTAAAATCAAAAATTGTATTTGGGTCATCTTTAAAATGCCAATTTCTTTGAGCCAAATCGAGAACAATACCTGCCTGTTCAAGAAAATCTATACCAATAAGTGTTCTATTTCCTTGAGCTTTAGGTAAACAAATAAAACGAATTCGTCTAAAACGTTTGCCAATTAAAATTTGAACAATAGTTGAATAAACAATTTCTTCGCGGGAAATGCCGTCAGCTAAAATGATTTCAGCTGAAACTTTTTGAAATTCTACTTTTTTCTCTTTTAATTTCTGGAAAAGTGAATATCCGGCTACGCTGGTTCGAGCAGCAGTGTCAAAATATGCCTCTCCATTTAGGCCATTAATATTTATTTGAACTGTGGGTACATCACGACCGACTACAGTTGTTTGGATAGAATTAAAATCCAGCTTTTCAGGGCTATTTATGACATTTTTGTTATTACAATTTGGGCAATTAGACCTATAATAACCGGCTAATCCACAACCATAACAATTTAACGCATTTTCCTGAACTTTTGGTTTTCCCTTCCTATCAGCTTCTATTTTTTTAAAGCAAACGTCTGCGGTATGATTCCTTTTCCGGCAAAACGAACAACGCACTAGAGCTTTTTCTGATGAGGGTATAGTATTGTGGACAGGTTCATGGTTTTCTTTTAATAACATTTCGACTTCTCGGGCTTTTTCCAAAAGATCTTGAAAACTTTTTAAACTATCTCTTGAGATCTTATCTCTAATAATTATCAAAAGTTGCGAATATATGATGTTTAGCATTGTGTTTTCTGTTAGCTTTTCGGTCAACTGTGCAAATAAGCCACGTTTTCTGCAAACAAAGTTATCAGTTGATTCGAAAGCTTTTTGTTTTTCTTGGCTTATTTCAGCAAAAATGCGCCAATCTGGCTTTGGTGGGGAAAATGCATTTCGTAACAGTTCCATCGCTTTTCCAAAATTATTTGCTTCACTTTTCACTCCTTGCCACCAGGATGAAGCGTATCCTTCTAGAAGTAATGGCAAGCTTATTAACGCCAGAGAATCGGATACATTTTCTGCTTCCTTATAGACCAAAATTGTGGCGATGAAGTCTTCTACTTTAGCGGTATTTCTTCCTCCACTAAAACGTGCACTACAGTTAGAGAACGTGTTTTTTGATTCTTGCCTACAATTTAAACCGCCTAGGAGTTCCAAAAATTGTCCTTGAGACAATGAATAATTAACTGGATTACTTCCGGAGTTTGAGGGTAAAGAGTTGTGTGCCGAGGTGTAGGTACTGTCTTCTTCACTTTGGGATTGAGCTAAGTTTTGAGACACACTACGCGTATTAGCAGACACTGGTTTTGGGCTTCGACGCATTTTGATTTATTTTTTTTACACCACAAAAAAAACACACATAAAATAAATAAGCAAATACCTTACCTCCAAAACAGGAATAGCTGGAGCTAATTTCTTCTAAAGTTTGTCTTCAGATTTTGATAAAATACTCCAATTTGGCTTTAGAATGTCTGGAGATTCCAAGGATTTTTTTTCGTTGGGCGCCAATGTAGAGGATGGACTCTTGTTGAGTATTTGGGAAAAGGGTCAGCCAGACGATATCGTCCTTTCCGACCTCAGTTCCTGTTTTTTATTTGTTTTTTTATTTATATAATTCTGAGGCTTGAATGGACGTAATCGTCTTATTCGCCTTCAGAATTTATTGAATTATATTTTTTTAAAAAATTATTGAAAAAATTTTATTTGTTGCTTTTTTTTTTAAAAAGTTTTTTATTTGGCAAAAAAAACAAAATCAGTTTTCAAAATTAGAATCACAATTAAAATGACAATGAATAAAATTTAAAAAATGTTTTTCCTTTTATAGGAAAAATTTGAATTGAATTTTTAAAAAGTAAAATACTATGTTTTTATGATTAAAAATAATTTTCAAAAACAAGTATTTTTAAAACAAGTAACAATTAATAATATAAAATAACTTAAATTAAAAGTCTCCGTTACAGTAGGAAATTTTTCAAAAATTTCCTATTTTTTGTAGGAAATTTTTCAAAAATTTCCTATTTTTTGTAGGAAATTTTTCAAAAATTTCCTATTTTTTGTAGGAAATTTTTCAAAAATTTCCTATTTTTTGTAGGAAATTTTTCAAAAATTTCCTATTTTTTGTAGGAAATTTTTCAAAAATTTCCTATTTTTTGTAGGAAATTTTTCAAAAATTTCCTATTTTTTTGTAGGAAATTTTTCAAAAATTTCCTATTTTTTGTAGGAAATTTTTCAAAAATTTCCTATTTTTTTGTAGGAAATTTTTCAAAAATTTCCTATTTTTTGTAGGAAATTTTTCAAAAATTTCCTATTTTTTGTAGGAAATTTTTCAAAAATTTCCTATTTTTTGTAGGAAATTTTTCAAAAAATTCCTATTTTTTGTAGGAAATTTTTCAAAAATTTCCTATTTTTTGTAGGAAATTTTTCAAAAATTTCCTATTTTTTGTAGGAATTTTTTTCAAAAATTTCCTATTTTTTGTAGGAAATTTTTCAAAAATTTCCTATTTTTTGTAGGAAATTTTTCAAAAATTTCCTATTTTTTGTAGGAAATTTTTCAAAAATTTCCTATTTTTTGTAGGAAATTTTTCAAAAATTTCCTATTTTTTGTAGGAAATTTTTCAAAAATTTCCTATTTTTGTAGGAAATTTTTCAAAAATTTCCTATTTTTTGTAGGAAATTTTTCAAAAATTTCCTATTTTTTGTAGGAAATTTTTCAAAAATTTCCTATTTTTTGTAGGAAATTTTTCAAAAATTTCCTATTTTTTGTAGGAAATTTTTCAAAAATTTCCTATTTTTTGTAGGAAATTTTTCAAAAATTTCCTATTTTTTGTAGGAAATTTTTCAAAAATTTCCTATTTTTTGTAGGAAATTTTTCAAAAATTTCCTAGTTTTTGTAGGAAATTTTTCAAAAATTTCCTATTTTTTGTAGGAAATTTTTCAAAAATTTCCTATTTTTTGTAGGAAATTTTTCAAAAATTTCCTATTTTTTGTAGGAAATTTTTCAAAAATTTCCTATTTTTTGTAGGAAATTTTTCAAAAATTTCCTATTCTTTGTAGGAAATTTTTCAAAAATTTCCTATTTTTTGTAGGAAATTTTTCAAAAATTTCCTATTTTTTGTAGGAAATTTTTCAAAAATTTCCTATTTTTTGTAGGAAATTTTTCAAAAATTTCCTATTTTTTTTAGGAAAATTTGCAAAAATTTCCTATTTTTTTTAGGAAATTTTTCAAAAATTTCCTATTTTTTTTAGGAAATTTTTCAAAAATTTCCTATTTTTTGTAGGAAATTTTTCAAAAATTTCCTATTTTTTGTAGGAAAATTTTCAAAAATTTCCTATTTTTTGTAGGAAATTTTTCAAAAATTTCCTATTTTTTGTAGGAAATTTTTCAAAAATTTCCTATTTTTTTTAGGAAATTTTTCAAAAATTTCCTATTTTTTGTTGGAAATTTTTCAAAAATTTCCTATTTTTTGTAGGAAATTTTTCAAAAATTTCCTATTTTTTGTAGGAAATTTTTCAAAAATTTCCTATTTTTTGTAGGAAATTTTTCAAAAATTTCCTATTTTTTGTAGGAAATTTTTCAAAAATTTCCTATTTTTTGTAGGAAATTTTTCAAAAATTTCCTATTTTTTGTAGGAAATTTTTCAAAAATTTCCTATTTTTTGTAGGAAATTTTTCAAAAATTTCCTATTTTTTGTAGGAAATTTTTCAAAAATTTCCTATTTTTTGTAGGAAATTTTTCAAAAATTTCCTATTTTTTGTAGGAAATTTTTCAAAAATTTCCTATTTTTTGTAGGAAATTTTTCAAAAATTTCCTATTTTTTGTAGGAAATTTTTCAAAAATTTCCTATTTTTTGTAGGAAATTTTTCAAAAATTTCCTATTTTTTGTAGGAAATTTTTCAAAAATTTCCTATTTTTTGTAGGAAATTTTTCAAAAATTTCCTATTTTTTGTAGGAAATTTTTCAAAAATTTCCTATTTTTTGTAGGAAATTTTTCAAAAATTTCCTATTTTTTGTAGGAAATTTTTCAAAAATTTCCTATTTTTTGTAGGAAATTTTTCAAAAATTTCCTATTTTTTGTAGGAAATTTTTCAAAAATTTCCTATTTTTTGTAGGAAATTTTTTAAAAATTTCCTATTTTTTGTAGGAAATTTTTCAAAAATTTCCTATTTTTTGTAGGAAATTTTTCAAAAATTTCCTATTTTTTGTAGGAAATTTTTCAAAAATTTCCTATTTTTTGTAGGAAATTTTTCAAAAATTTCCTATTTTTTGTAGGAAATTTTTCAAAAATTTCCTATTTTTTGTAGGAAATTTTTTAAAAATTTCCTATTTTTTGTAGGAAATTTTTCAAAAATTTCCTATTTTTTGTAGGAAATTTTTCAAAAATTTCCTATTTTTTGTAGGAAATTTTTCAAAAATTTCCTATTTTTTGTAGGAAATTTTTCAAAAATTTCCTATTTTTTGTAGGAAATTTTTCAAAAATTTCCTATTTTTTTAGGAAATTTTTCAAAAATTTCCTATTTTTATAGGAAATTTTTCAAAAATTTCCTATTTTTATAGGAAATTTTTCAAAAAATTCCTGTTTTTATAGGAAATTTTTCAAAAATTTCCTATTTTTATAGGAAATTTTTCAAAAATTTCCTATTTTTATAGGAAATTTTTCAAAAATTTCCTATTTTTATAGGAAATTTTTCAAAAATTTCCTATTTTTATAGGAAATTTTTCAAAAATTTCCTATTTTTATAGGAAATTTTTCAAAAATTTCCTATTTTTATAGGAAATTTTTCAAAAATTTCCTATTTTTATAGGAAATTTTTCAAAAATTTCCTATTTTTATAGGAAATTTTTCAAAAATTTCCTATTTTTATAGGAAATTTTTCAAAAATTTCCTATTTTTATAGGAAATTTTTCAAAAATTTCCTATTTTTATAGGAAATTTTTCAAAAATTTCCTATTTTTATAGGAAATTTTTCAAAAATTTCCTATTTTTATAGGAAATTTTTCAAAAATTTCCTACTTTTATAGGAAATTTTTCAAAAATTTCCTATTTTTATAGGAAATTTTTCAAAAATTTCCTATTTTTATAGGAAATTTTTCAAAAATTTCCTATTTTTATATTAAATTTTTCAAAAATTTCCTATTTTTATAGGAAATTTTTCAAAAATTTCCTATTTTTATAGGAAATTTTTCAAAAATTTCCTATTTTTATAGGAAATTTTTCAAAAATTTCCTATTTTTATAGGAAATTTTTCAAAAATTTCCTATTTTTATAGGAAATTTTTCAAAAATTTCCTATTTTTATAGGAAATTTTTCAAAAATTTCCTATTTTTATAGGAAATTTTTCAAAAATTTCCTATTTTTATAGGAAATTTTTCAAAAATTTTCTATTTTTATAGGAAATTTTTCAAAAATTTCCTATTTTTATAGGAAATTTTTCAAAAATTTCCTATTTTTATAGTAAATTTTTCAAAAATTTCCTATTTTTATAGGAAATTTTTCAAAAATTTCCTATTTTTTATAGGAAATTTTTCAAAAATTTTCTATTTTTATAGGAAATTTTTCAAAAATTTCCTATTTTTATAGGAAATTTTTCAAAAATTTCCTATTTTTATAGGAAATTTTTCAAAAATTTCCTATTTTTATAGGAAATTTTTCAAAAATTTCCTATTTTTATAGGAAATTTTTCAAAAATTTCCTATTTTTATAGGAAATTTTTCAAAAATTTCCTATTTTTATAGGAAATTTTTCAAAAATTTCCTATTTTTATAGGAAATTTTTCAAAAATTTCCTATTTTTATAGGCAATTTTTCAAAAAGTTCCTATTTTTATAGGAAAATTTTCAAAAATTTTCTATTTTTATAGGAAATTTTTCAAAAATTTCCTATTTTTATAGGAAATTTTTCAAAAATTTCCTATTTTTATAGGAAATTTTTCAAAAATTTCCTATTTTTATAGGAAAATTTTCAAAAATTTCCTATTTTTATAGGAAATTTTTCAAAAATTTCCTATTTTTATAGGAAATTTTTCAAAAATTTCCTATTTTTATAGGAAATTTTTCAAAAATTTCCTCTTTTTATAGGAAATTTTTCAAAAATTTCCTATTTTTATAGGAAATTTTTCAAAAATTTCCTATTTTTATAGGAAATTTTTCAAAAATTTCCTATTTTTATAGGAAATTTTTCAAAAATTTCCTATTTTTATAGGAAATTTTTCAAAAATTTCCTATTTTTATAGGCAATTTTTCAAAAAGTTCCTATTTTTATAGGAAAATTTTCAAAAATTTTCTATTTTTATAGGAAATTTTTCAAAAATTTCCTATTTTTATAGGAAATTTTTCAAAAATTTCCTATTTTTATAGGAAATTTTTCAAAAATTTCCTATTTTTATAGGAAATTTTTCAAAAATTTCCTATTTTTATAGGAAATTTTTCAAAAATTTCCTATTTTTATAGGAAATTTTTCAAAAATTTCCTATTTTTATAGGAAATTTTTCAAAAATTTCCTATTTTTATAGGAAATTTTTCAAAAATTTCCTATTTTTATAGGAAATTTTTCAAAAATTTCCTATTTTTATAGGAAATTTTTCAAAAATTTCCTATTTTTATAGGAAATTTTTCAAAAATTTCCTATTTTTATAGGAAATTTTTCAAAAATTTCCTATTTTTATAGGAAATTTTTCAAAATTTCCTTTTTTTATAGGAAATTTTTCAAAAATTTCCTATTTTTATAGGAAATTTTTTAAAAATTTCCTATTTTTATAGGAAATTTTTCAAAAATTTCCTATTTTTATAGGAAATTTTTCAAAAATTTCCTATTTTTATAGGAAATTTTTCAAAAATTTCCTATTTTTATAGGAAATTTTTCAAAAATTTCCTATTTTTATAGGAAATTTTTCAAAAATTTCCTATTTTTATAGGAAATTTTTTAAAAATTTACTATTTTTATAGGAAATTTTTCAAAAATTTCCTATTTTTATAGGAAATTTTTCAAAAATTTCCTATTTTTATAGGAAATTTTTCAAAAATTTACTATTTTTATAGGAAATTTTTCAAAAATTTACTATTTTTATAGGAAATTTTTCAAAAATTTACTATTTTTATAGGAAATTTTTCAAAAATGTATTATTTGTATAGGAAATTTTTCAAAAATTTACTATTTTTATAGGAAATTTTTCAAAAATGTATTCTTTTTATAGGAAATTTTTCAAAAATGTATTATTTTTATAGGAAATTTTTCAAAAATGTATTATTTTTATAGGATAATTTTTCAAAATGTACTAAAAATTATTTAGTTGTAATTTCTAAAATTAATAGTAACATGCTAAAAACTTCATTATTCGACTTTCCAAGTTTTTTTTTTGTAACTAAAAAAAGCAACTCAGTTTATTTTCATTCCTTAATAACAAAAACGTTAAAAATAAAAAAAAATATTTGTTTTATAGAAAAACAAGTAATAAAGTGCTATAGCCGGTCAAGCCCGACCATACGATACCCTTCACCACTAAGGTCAAAGGTGTTATTTTTCCTGTATAAAGAAAAATATTTGCTAAATTTTACCATCATACAAACATTTTCTCAAAACTTACATATTTAAGCTGTTTCCGTCATTTGGACTTATACGAGAGCTAGGGTCAAATGTGGACCGATTATCTCGAAATTTGACTAATTGATTACAGTTGTTACAAAAATTAAATTTTGTCTCATTTAGTGCGTTTCTAGAGAAGAGTTTGTATGGGAGCTATGGTCAAATGTGGACCGATTTCAATTTGGTACAGTGATTTCAGTTTATATAAGCAGTATTTGTTTTAAATTTCATGAAAAAATATTTATATTTGTGGCCAATATATCAATTCCGGGAAGTGGGACCTATGAGAGGTACCGTAAATAATGGACCGATTTTGACGAATTTCAATAGCGATGGTCCTATTATCAAAAAAATGATCTGTGCTAAATTTTGTCAAATTATCTTTAGAATTGCGACCTGTAGTTTGATTACAAGGTTTACATGGGGGTCCAGACAGCCAGTCGTCCAGCCAGACGGACGGACATCGCTAAATCGGCACAGAAAGTGATTATAAGCCTATTGGTATATACTATGCGTTACATACATCAGCCTTTCCACCTATGGTGGTGAAGGGTATAAAAATTATGTTTTAGTTAATAAAATATGACCAAAATGTTTAAAAAAATTTTATAAGAATCTTGTTTTTGGAAAATTTCTGCTGTTCAAGCAATTGATTTTGTGTAATTTAAAGGTAAATAAAATATTTTGTGTAATTTAAGATAAATAAAATATTTGGATTTGTTTTGATTTTTCATTCTTCAATATGGCGGCAGTTACACACAACCTATACGTGTGAGTTGTCATATGGAACAGCTGATTCTTTCATATCTATTTATAATCTATGGTTATTAGTTTTACCTTATATTTCAACATTTTTTTCTGAAAGAATTAATAACATTAAAACATCCAAATTTGCACATGTGCTTAAAAATATGTCACTAATTAATCTATATTTTTGTCCAAATTTTTTTTCTTAATCCTTAGGGATATATAAGGATACATTTTTTTTCCAAAAATTTTTCATCAAGAAGATTGTAGCCAGTAATTTATTCAGATTACTGACATTCTTCCCTTTAATTTGATGCTTATATTGATGGTATAACATTCGCCCAAAATAATTATTTAATTTTATTAATGATGCATATCGTCAAAAATTCGAAGTATTTTTAAAAGGATTTTCCACGATAGAATGAAAAACTGAGTACGCAGTGTTAATACATATGACTTCTGCTATCACGCATATATGGATTTTTTTCTTGGGTGCAACAAACAATTTTTTTTAAATGTTACAGTGTGTAATACATGGTTTACTTTTTTAATTAAGAGATCATAAAACTATAGGGCATACGATTGTCCTTTGCTCACGTAATAGTCTTCTAGACTATTTTTTTCCGAAATTAATTTTCGAAAAAAACATACCGATAAATTAACATATAATACGAATATTAGCTTTGAATTAGAAAAATAACTATATAAATAATATTTTACTTTCATAAATAATAAAAAAGGAGTTTATTATTACTCATACAAATCAGAAAACCGGTTTAATTGTATATAAAATTTCCCATAATGATTTGACTCCATTATAAATATTATGATTAATTAATATTAATATTTTTATTTCAGATACGACTTAGTGTTTTAACTGCGCCGAAATTGAACGCTGACCTAGTTGAAATAAAAAAATCGTTGGGACTAACTCTCATTAAGTTTGAGGATGCTGTTATCGAATTTGATAAATTTTCTGACCGGCATCACTTTGAAACATTAGAAGTTTATGTAAAAGCACTTACAGCACATTACACTAATCAGTTAAAATGGCACGCAGCATCAATTTTGGGAAGCGTTGATTTTTTGGGAAATCCACTAGGATTTGCCAATGATTTATCTGAAGGGGTATCGGGACTGCTTTTTGAAGGATCAGTTAAAAGTTTAGTGAAAAATGTAACTCACGGAATATCTAACTCCACAGCTAAGTTGACCGAAACCTTATCTGACAGCCTTGGAAGAGTAGTTTTAGACGAACGCGATAATGAAACACGTCACAAAATATTAGAAGTAGCATACCCCACTTCCAGCGGCCATTTAACTGCCGGCTTAAAGGGGTTAGGATTTGGGTTACTTGGTGGAGTGACGAGTATTGTTCGCCATACTTATGTTGGAGCACAATCTGATGGTCTTCCCGGATTTTTAAGTGGACTTGGTAAAGGTATAGTAGGCACTGTGACGAAACCTTTGATAGGTGTACTTGATTTAGCATCTGAAACTGCTAGCGCCGTTAGAGAAACTAGTAGAGGGTCTCACCATTTTCTACCCGGCCGAAAACGATTACCTCGATGTATAACAGGTGCACCGGGCGGACTATTACCTTTTTATTCGTACCGTCAAAGTAAAGGTCAACAGTACCTTTATATTATAAATCGGCGAAATTTCAAAGAAAAACTTATTTTTTATGAACCAAATCTTTGCAATGATAAAGAAGCTCAATTAAGGCTCCTGGTATCAACTGAGTACATAAGAATTTTTTCAAGGTGTGAAGAAGATCCTGCTATTATGTTTGAATGCCATTTGAGCGAAGTTTTGTCGTGTCACCCACTTACTACTAACACAACAAATAAAGCAGTAACATCAGCAAAAATTTTACCAAATTACTATATAGAGATTTCAACAAATGTTCCAAAAATCACACGTCCAAGAGTCAGATGCCAAAACGAAGAAATTGCGGAAAGGGCTTCGAGATGTGTAAGTATTTTAAAAACTATTAATATAAATATTAAGTTGTTTTTTAATCCTTCATCACCAAATGTGGAAAGGAAATTACCAGATTGTGCTGATGTATATAACGCATCGGTTTTAGACCCACCTTTAAGTATACCAATAGACGTTTAAACCCGTTTCAAGTTTTACCCTTTAAATCGCAAATGCGCCCACTAAACACGCCTCCCTTATTTTCGCTAAACCAATTTAAATCTTGTTCCCATCGCTTTTTATTTTGAATATATAACCTTACAAAAGTTTCTCTTTTTACCTTTTTTACCCATAGACGGCCTAATATAAAAAAATACCAAATACGTGTCCTAATATTTTTATTGCTGATATTAATTCCATTTTAGTTTTGCTTTTTTCCGTTTCACAGTGTGTCGCATAGAACAAATTTGGACAAAATTATTTTATGTTATTTAAAGATGATTATACATACTGGTAGTCATATTGGGTTATTATTGACAGTTTTTTGGTTAATTTTATGTGTGGGTTATTTTGTTTAAATTAGCTAAATATATTTCAAAAACTAAAATACATGCATATACTGAAATCCTTTTTAATTGATGGGGAAATATTTACATGTCAAGGTAAAAATAGCTGCCTAACTTTTTTACTATCATCGGAGTCTTGTGATGAGTTGTAGTCATAAACACGAGAGTTTTTTTCATTCTTCGCGTATTTTAACCACTTCTCAAAAAAGGCTAACCTTGAACCTCTGAAAAAAAATAAAAAAAAAATATGTTCTACTGAAGTCTGCTAAACAATATGTATATTTTTACAAACAATAAAGATATTTCAGCGTAGTGTCGAAAAACTAGCCCGGACAGAGGTGAATTTCTGCATATTCTGAAAATTTTTTTTATAAAAAATACGCTAAAATATATAGGATATTTAAAATAATGTTAAAAATTTTACTTAATAGATTGTGATTAAAAAAATACATTAAAAATAGTACTTACCCTCATTATTAATATCCATCACAAAAGTTTTTAAAATATTACACAATGGTACTACAATTTGCTACTAATGGCCCGTTTTTATAAATAGTCTAATTTTTGCTGCGAACGTTTGGTGGCAGACGATTTCGTAACAAAATGAGTTCATATAAAATATTCGTCTAGCTTACATTATATTAAGTGAGTTTTTTCTCTTTTTAATTTTACTTATTGCCACCCTATAAAAATATCAAGTATTGTTTACTTTCTCGATACATTTTTTACCAAAAAGTGGTAACCCTTGACTCATTGTTTATTGATATTTTATTCAGTTGCCGCTCAACCAGCGAGGAATGCACACGCGTGGGGGCTATGTTTTTTGTTTTTAAAAATGGAACTTATACAAATTAATAAACATTTTTTATTTAGAAAAACATTTGACTATTTTTCTTAAAAAATGTAGTTTTTTATTGCAAAAACCATATTTTTTCTTAAAAAAAAAATATATTTTATGGGAAAAAAACTTATTTTGTTGTTACTTTTCCTTAAAAGGGTATTTTTAATATAATTAAATTAAAGAAAATGAAAGATTTTATATTTCTAATAATTTTTTTTATCAAAAAAAATCCACAATTTCATTGTAAAAATTGACGACGATTACTTTTTTCTGGTCGTTTGTTTTTGGCTCAATAGATGAGTGAAATCCAATTACAAGAACCAAAATTTTCTGCAAAGATTTCATTTCTTACGTATTTTACTCAAAGAGAACTGGCATTTGTTTTATATGAACCAAAACCAGTTTTTTCTCACTCATGTGGCGAAGGTTTCTGTGTGAAACCAATTATAAAAACAGGCCATAAGTCACTAAATTCAAATTAAGTGTTTGAAAAAGTTGTATTAAAAATATGACTTCTGGCCGATTTAACTCATCTATTCCGAATTTGACAAACAACCTTTTCTCGGAATTCGGGGTTTGGAAGTGTTATTTATGTTTCACAAAAAAAAATGGGAATTATAACATGAATTTAGTCCACCTAGCATGTTTTACGCAACACACTGTGCGTTTGGTTAAGGAGGTAATGTTACCGAGGGGTTTCTTTAGATTTTTTAAAAATATTTCTACTAAGGATATCTTTTTAAATATATTGTGAACAACATGCAACAGATAACAAAATGAACGAGATATTAAACCTTAATAGCGGTTGAAAGGTTTCCTAATTATTAAGGGTTTCACAAAATATTTCATGTCCTTGAAGACTCTTCTGAACACATACAATAAAAAAATGTATTATTTTTAACAAATTTTAAAAAGTTTGACTAATTTAACTTTTTTGAGACCTCATGATATTAATAACTTTATGATACTTTTACAAAGGAAGAAAAAAAATATTTTTTTCATACCGTTTTCAAAACTCCTTTTTTGGTATTTTCAATAGTTAAAAGAATTCAAAAAAAGTTCCAGAGTGTTAGTAAGAACACCCTGCAGATTACCACGAAGAAAAAATTAGATCGATATCTTTAACGGCTTAGGCGTCCCTGCAACTTAAAGTCAAACGATTTGGACAAAAACTCGATTTTTATTGTTATATTTCAATGAAAATTTAAAAAATTATTCAAAGGCGGCAATCTTTATTTTATTCCTTTAAAAAAACATTACGCGCATAGTGATCGGCTGCGAAAAATAGTGGTGCAACAACATTGAAGTTTTTATTTAACAAAAGTAAATTTATATTTCTAAATAAGTGATTTCAATCAAAGTATTGAACAAAGAATAAAATTTTTCTATATTAGTTGCTTTATTGGATAATGTAAGTAGAAATGATTGCTATAATTGTGTCTCAAAGTCCTATTGCCTGTCTTACAAATATTTTTTTGCACATACAGAAAAAAGCAAGTAGAGTCAGAAGCTGCCGGCAACCATCAGCCAAAAGTTTCCGAAGTACAACAGGTATCTTAAAAAAATTGGACCAAATCATGTATACATGAAAATTTATGTCGCACATAAATTTTGGTATTTTAGCGATATCTCAGGTGTTTTTCAACCGATTAATAGCGTGATGCGTAGGACAATTTCATAAAATCTGATATACAATTTATGTCGATACGCTCTCTAGCAGCTTCACAAACTTGATTTCAACATACAGATAGACAGCCGGACGGACGGACAGACCGACTGACGGAAATCGCTTAATCGATTCTCCTGCCGATTCTGAGTCGATCGGTATAAATTTTGTGGGGTCTTCGACAAATAATGAAAAAATTACAAACTGAATGACAAACTTTCACCTATTGGTGAAGGGTAAAAAAAGTAATAATTAGTATGTTCTTTAGTAATATCAATTTTAATTATGAGGGTAGTAAATACTTAATTATGTTTAAGGTGATTTTTTTTTAATTTTTAATAGCATTTTCTTTTTTTTGTTCTCATATTCATATTTAATTTAAGCTGTCAATTTAGTCACTATTGTAGTTATAAAACTACTTTTTTTCTTTGTCAAATTTTTATTTATTTTTTTTTTTTTTTTTTTGACAGACACTTGCCGGTTTGGTTTTTTTCAAAGTGGTTTATATTAAAATGTACATTTCAAAAAGAAAAGATAAACCAGACTTATAATGGACTAGCCTTCATAAGTTATATATCATATTATAGGAAATCAGCCCATAGACACCTGAAATATCGCCAAAACACTACATTTGATGTTCCCCAAATTGTCGAAAGTGCTCATTTGCTTAAAAAGTACAATTGAAAAATATAAAAACCATTTTCTTTTACGATGGGACCACATAAGTTATATATCAAACTATAGGAAATTCTCCCGTGAATTGAATTCCATGAATATCAATCAACACCTAATTTACGGTTAAAACAGTAAAATCTGCCGTATTCAGAAGCTCCTTGTATCATTGTATGTTATTGTATAATGGTATTAATTTACACCATTGCACAGTAGGAAATTACGGCCAAAACCCCCATAAATGTTTTTAATTTCTTTTAAGAAATTTTAGTGTCAATTTCAATATTTTTTGACCTATGCTTCATCTAGAATTCTAGCAGTTAAAACAACCATCAAAAAAATTAAAAAAAAAATAAATACAAAGTTTGATAGACCGCGAATTTTTTTTTAGAGATTTTTAGAGGTTGAAGCACAAAACTCTCTAATAGCTGAATTGAATCATTAATAAGCTCTATGAATTTCATATCCCTTTGCATCCCATTTTAAGAATGATAACGTTTTTAGTAACACCCCTTATTCACAATGTTTTTCAATTTATCGCGAACAAATCACTACTTGAAGTGAAATATAGGCGTGATGTAATATTTTTATGCCATTTTCTTTAGTTTCCTTTCTAATTCTATGCAAAATTTATATAAAAAGATAAAAAAAAACAACAAAATTTTTAATTTTGAATGATCTTTGTATAATTTATTTAGGTATATAGATAGTGGTCACATAATTGTGAACGCAATAAAAATTCTAAAATCTGCAAATTTTATATTATTCAAAAATATTAAAAATATTCAATGTTTAGAGTTTTTCTGTAGGTTTGTTAGAAGCATACAAAATCTGGTTTAACTCATAGCATGAGCCCAATATCTCTGAAAGGACATGTCCGATTTTGTCAAGTCATGTATCGTAGGATAGGAACATATGTATAGAACCGTAATATAAGCCGATGCATCACGATGTATAAACTACATGTGTCTAAAATATATCAGAATATATCTAAACTTAAAAAGCTGTGTTAATTTCAACGACCTTAAACTGATCAGCAAATCTATATATCAATAATTTCTGTAAGATTCACCATAAAATCTTTCAATTATGTACTTAACTTTTGAAACACCATTGGTGAAGGGTATCTAAGATTCGGCAAAGCCGAATATAACACTCTTACTTGTTATAAATATATCTCATTATACACTTAATTATTATACTTAGGATATGATACGATATAGGAAATGGTATTTAGTTATGAATAAATTCTAAATACTTTTTTATAACTTAAGTTTAATCATAATTTCATACTTTTTAGTTACATTTAAGAACCTAAAAATAATTTAAGAATAAGGATGTATATATATAAAAGTAGTTTTATAATTACAGTAGTGCCTAAATAAACGGCTTAAATTAAATATGACCCAGATCGAAAAAAGAAATTGCAATTAAAAGTTTATAAAAATCACCTTAAACATACTTAAATATTTACTACCCTAATAATTAAAATTTATATTGATAAAGTTCCATACTAATTATAACTTTTTATAAATATATCTTATTATACAATTAATTATTATACTTAGGAATATGATACGATTTAGGAAAAGGTATTGAGTTATGAATAAATATTAATGAATAAAATACTATTCAATTCTAAATACTATTTTATAAATTAAGTTTAATCATAATTTAATACTATCTTTGGGATTTTTAGTTTTAGTAAAATATAAGAACATAAAAACAATTTAAGATTGAAGATGTATGTAGGCAAGTAGTTTCATAATAACAGTAGAGCCTGGATAACTAAACCAGACAGAAATAAAATAATAAATTAAATGAATTGATAAATTATTAGAATCATAAAATAAAATAAGATAAAATAAAGTAAATATCGGATAGAAAAAAATATATAAATTTAAAAAATCACTACTACTTATATTATTGAACTAATTTAGAACTATTAAATCTGTGGCGTAGTGCTAAAAGGGCCTTTGTGAAATTATTGAATAGAATTAAAAAAATAATATGATTAAATAATTAAATAGAATTAGAGTATAATTGACCTAAATTGTAATTAGAATAGATCTGGAGATATATAGAAAAAAATATTTTCCTAAAGAAGCCTAAAAATGTTTTAAGTACCAGCCAAACATATAAAAGTTAGTTTCGTATAATATTTAATATTCAACTTTTTTACCTGAATCATTATCAAATATTTGCCAATAAATTCTTAAATATGTTTATTTTATCTTGAAATATTACCACATATTATTTGGGTTGAGATGTAGTAGCTGCTAAAAGAAATGTTTCAGTGGTAACTTTGTTAGGGGACAATACAAACATTATTTAGGCATAAAGTATTGTTAATGAATGACTGCAATAGGTCATACGGGGAGGGCAGCCTGTCTAGGATACCAACACCTAAGGAACTTTGAGTCCGGAAGTATATAAGTTTTCATCAATGAATGTCCGTCTGCTAATATTGGTCTGCCTTTCTAAATTTTGTGTGGTCGATTGATCCATGTTCATCAAGCTTTAATTTTTTTGGCACGAGATTTTTTTTGTATGATGTGCTTACCATATGAGTAAGAACCCACCATTCCCTGCGAGCTAAAGCCGAAACACCGAAGTGCCACTCCACTATGAAGCGACAGGTAAGTTTAAAAATTTAAAATTCTTCAACCAACCAAACAAACACGCAGTCATCATCATAGGTTCCAGTTTTAAACTGTCAAAGAACTCCTTAAAAATGTGTAATATGCCTGCTAAAATATATTTCCAGAAGCTTCTTTCTTTTATATTTTTTTAGAAACTAACCTTCAAATAACCAGGGATCTGGTTTTTTAAAAGATTTTTTTTAATTTAATTTTTTTTAATTTCTTATTAACACTCTGGAACTTTTTTTTACTTTTTACGAATTCCTTTAAAAAACTCTGTTTATACCGCTTCTAGTTTCGGAGATATGATGTTACTAACTTTTCCCATTTCAGCCCTGTTTTAGCCTCAAAACAGCCAAATTTGTAAAAAGTACGGAATATGTGTCGCGTAGTGCTGATCTCAGACCAATTTTTATTTCCATCTCTTTTAGTTTGAAAAATATTACGTTACCGATTTTTCCCCTTCTTACCCCTTAAATTAAAAAAGTACCAACACGTGTTTTATACTTCTTCAATGTGAATTTATCCGGCTTTAAATAATACTTCTGGCTTGATTAGCTTAAATGATATACATAGCTAAAAAAACCCTAAAAAACGTGTTTAACATTTTTTAATATTAGTTTAAAAGATACGTATGGGTTAAACAAAGTACCAAAATATAGTTTTTACTCTTTTTCACCCTTTTTGGTCCCATTTACAAAAAAGTGCCAAACATGTGTCTTCTTATTTTTCTAGCCGATCAAGTTTGTTTCTATTGATGTTGGTTTCGGAGAGATATGATGTTACTAATTTCTCCATTTTCTACCCTGTTTCACCCCTAAGCGGCCGAATTTAAAAAAAAATACGGAACCCGTGCCCCTTAATTTCGGACCAAATCAATTTTTGTTTCTAACGCTTTTGGTTAAGAATATATAAAGTTACCGATTTCCCCCCTTTTATCCCCAAAATTAAGAAAAAAAGTACCAAAAACGTGTCTTCTACTTCTTTAATATGAATCGACCCGTCTGCTTTAAAATTCTTGAAGCGATATTCAATTATTTATTAAGAAATTCTAATCTTATATTCTTAAACGAGCAATAATTGTATGTATTTATATATATAAATATATATATATATATATAGAATGACTATATCGAAAACGGCTCTAACGATTTTGATAAAATTTAGACAGTGGGTATCTTTTTTGAGGGTAAAAAAGGGAAAAATCTAAAACGCTATATATCCTTAAGTAATAGGTATAGAAACAAAATTTAATTACGTTTTAAACAGCTATGAAAATAAACGGACAGGTGTTTGGTACTTTTTTGAAACTATGTCCGATAAGGGGTAAAAAAGGGTGAAAATAGTGTTTTTGGTACCTTTTTAACCCACTCTTATATTTTAAACTAAGAAATATAGAAAGAAACTTTGTACTGCAATCAATAGATGTGAAAGAAACTTTAAACACGTATTTGGTGCTTTTTTGATTTTGGGGTCAAAATGGGTAAAAAAGGGATAAAATGATAACTTAACATCTCAAAAAGTAATATGAATAGAAACATTACGTTAAGTGCGTTTTAATAAAATGTACCGAATTCATTTGGTACCAAAGAAGTACCAAATATGCATATGGAACTTTTTTGAAATTAGGGGATAAAAAGGAGAAACAATTAGTAATGTTATACCTTTTAAACAAATGAATGTTTGTCTGTATGTATGTTCTTTATAGAATAGTGAACTGTGCATTTGATCATGTTATGCTCTTCAGCGAAGATGTTGCGGATAAGCCGGCGAAGGTTTTAAAGTTGATAAGACTAATTTCCGATTGATGGCGTCACTGAAAATGACTAAAAATTAATCAAATCGTAACTGTACATTTGATCATGCTACAATCTTTAAATTAGTTGGTATGAAGAAATTTCGACAGGTGGCGCTACTGAAATTTACTCAAAGTCAATTTAATCGTAAGCTGTACATTTAATCATGCTATAATCTTCAGCAACGTTATTGCGGATAAGCCGAAGAAGGTTTATGAATTGGAATGAGCAACGTCCGACAGGTGGCGCCACAGAAAATTACTCAAAGTGAATTAAATCGTAAACTGTGCATTTGATCATGTTATAATCATAAGCAAAGTTGTTACGCATAAGCAAACCAAGGTTTCTTAGTTGGTATGAACAACTTCAGGTGGCGCCACTGAAAACTACTTAAAATGAAATAAATCATAAACTGTGCATTTGATCAGACTATAATCTTTAGCAAAGTTGTTGCGCATGAGTCGACGGAGGTTTCTGTTGGTATGACCAATTTCCAAAATTATTACAATGAGTTAAACTGTAAACTATGCAAACTATGGTCGGACAAAATAAATAAAATAATTCAAAATTAACTTTATAAAATATATAAAAACTTTCAAATTTGCCTCAAAATGCTTATCATAAAGCTCCGAGCAAGGCTCGGTCAACCAAGTACTAATAATTTATAATTAAGTAGATTTTGGCAAAATCTACTTAAAATCTAGTAGTACTTAATGATGCAACCATGTTTTTCTTCCAAAAAGTACTAAAAAATACCACGCTGTGCAAATCAAAATGACATATCAATTGAAAAGAAATCAAAATTAAAGAAAAAAGTGCCGAAAAAATTATTAAATATATTTATATTATATTATATTATTATTTATATTATATATATTATATTTATATATATTATATTTATATTTTTTTAAGAAGTTTTCGAAAATGTAAAAATCTTTTAGATCGGACCCAATTGGCGAAAGTTATACGGACCCAAAAGTTTTATATACCCGAGGTAGGCAACTTTGGCCCACTGTAGAGCCCACTGTGCTACCGACAAATACGTTCTTAAACATTGTTCTAAAAGCCTCACACCTCTTCTATGGACGTTCCAACTTTTGTCAAAATCCCTCTAGTAGTTTAGAAATTGCAGAGTTAATACCACTGTGCACCATTAATTTTATTTGCATACATTACTCTCCAATATTTAGCTTCAAAATGCTATGGGAGGCAAAGTTTTCACAGCTTGTAAAGGCTACGTATTAAAGCATGATATACGTGTTTAGTATCATTGGATCGGGAAAGACCAGGAGACGAACACCAATTAAAAATCTTTTTTAAGTGAGTTATTTTTTTTACACTTTGTATCGTAAAACAAAAAAATATTATTTTTCTACTGTTTTAAGGAAAATAATTTCAATTTTTGATATTTTGTGGAAATGACATGGATAAAGATATCACAATGAAATTTTGTAGGTTTTTAGACCAATAAGATCTACAAACAATAGGCTAAAAAAATTCCCAATTTTAACTAAAAAATTCCCCAATTCCCAACTCGGGAAAAAAGAGTTTCAAAAAATTATTTTTTTTTTTTTAAATGGCAACACTGACTCTATTTACAGCTCGTTTCAGAAAAAACTTTTCTAATCAATAACAGATATATTAAAAAATATGAACATTAAATTTTTTTCAAATCGGTGATTTGCCTTTTGAGAAATTTTTATTTAAACCAAAATTTTTTTTACAAATTGCCATTTTTTGGAGAGGGCATGTGCGAGGACCAAAAGTCCAATTAGCAAGAAATTTGTTTTATACGCATTCTCATTATGTTTTCTTTTAAAAACTTTAAAAATCTTTTTATGTTTCTTAAGAAAATATTTTCTTATTAGTGAAAAAATATAGCTATCTTTTAGGGAAAAACTCAAAAAAAAGCGAAATTTTTTTTAAGTTTCAACTTTGAATATTTTTAACTTTTAAAAGAAAGAAGATATCTGTAACCGACTTAGTACTCGGGTTTTGCAAAATTATCGACTTTTTTCGGAAACCCTCCCATTAAAGATTTTACAGTTGCTTCTGATACTTTTTTGGATCATGTGTTCCACCTGCGCTTAAAATTTTTTACCAGAGCCCAATACCTTTCCACAGGCCGAAGTTCTGGACAGTTAGGCGGATTTGCCTCGCGTGGTACAAAAATGACATTATTCTTTGAGTACCACTCAAGTGCCTTTTTCCACAATGGCATGATGCCAAATCGGGCCAAAAAAATGTAGTCACTCTGTGCTCTCTTAAAAAGGGTAACAACCGTTTTTGTAGGCACTCCTTTATATAAATTTCAGTGTTTATTGTGCCAGATGCCACAAATTCTTTACTTCTTTTGCCACAACTGCAAATAGCTTGCCACACGAGAAACTTCTTAGGGATTTTTTTTTTGTTTTTTTGTGCGAAACTCTTGCCGAACATTGCCCCGTTTATCAGCAACATAAAAATCTTGACCAGGAAGTTGAGAAAAGTCTGCCAGTACGTATGTTTCATCATCCATCACACAACAGGTGTATTTTTTTATAAAATCAGACTTCAATTTTTTCGCTCGTTTTTTTGCTTCTAAGTTCTTTATAGCATTGCGATCTGGAACCTTTTGGACTTTGTATGTCTTCAGTCCAGCATAAGCTTTGACTCTATGTGCAAAATTCGTAGAACATTTCACCATACGAGCTGCTTTTCTTAAAGAAGTGTTAGGCGCTCTTCGAAAGAGTCGCTCGACTTCTTTTGCCTTACCAATATCTGTAGGACCTTTTTTCCTCCCTGATTCAGGTTTTCTTTCAATGCTCAGGTTTTCCTTATACCGTCTGATGGCATTAGAAACCGTTCGAGGGTCAACTTTCAAATTTTTAGCTATTTTTTAAAAGTCCATGACGGATTTTTTTGAAAAGTTTTAATTATATTTTCACGAACTTTTTTTCGCAGTCCATTTTGAAAATTAATAATTTCAAAATAATAGTATCTGACATATCTATAGAAACTAACTTGATCAAAAAATAAATTATTTCTTGCACTATGGATAAATTTTGTCTAAAATAGTAAATGCATATTTTTTTTAGAACACTCTTTATTCTTAAAAAAATGTTGGTTCTCAGATGCGTCCACCAGACCAAAAAAAGTTTAAAAAAATACGTAAAAATTCAACCCAAAAATTCCTTTTTACCCAAATATCTCGAAACCTAAAGGAGATAACTTACACATGTAATATTGTTTTTTGTAGATCTTCTCAAGGACAACTTAGGTTTAAAATATCTTTTCAATCCATCCATAAATGGATTTTTGGCGAATTTTTAAAAAAGTCGATCTCTCGAGGTGACCATCTTTGAAGGTCCATCAATCACTCTCCCGACCCCTCATGGACCAGTGATTTTGAAAGCCAACTCGAATACTACTTGACTATCACCATGCCATTTCATTAAAATATCTCCAGTCGTTCAAAAGTTACAAAATTATTACCAAAAAAAAAAAGCGTCCGTAAACCACTGTGGGACGTGTGGAAAGTTTTGCTCTAGTTCTTTGTGCAATAATAATGTGATTTAATTTATCAGCATTAAAGTGATTCCCGGTCGGGGTTATATGGGGGATTTCACTAAATGTGAACCAAGTTTGCCCATTTTCAATACCAAACTTTTCAGGAGAACAGAAATTTAAGAGAAAAATAATACTTTTGTCAAATGTTGTCTCTCTAGTATGTTTATTTTAGGTGATATCGCGCTGAATAACGATACGTCTTTATACTTCATGATACATCTTTATACTAAATGTTATCATCGCATCTGTTATAATTTGTAATTTATTAGCTACTAAGAGATTGCCTTAGGCGAAGTTATACGAGAGCAATTGTCAAACGTGAATGGATTTCTCTCAATTACAATTAAAAATTTTAAATTTTCGTTGATATGTGAGATACATACATATGTAGGTTTTGAACGCAAATCATGTACTAAGCTGCATGTTTGTACTTCCTAGGAAGATTACCTATAATTTGATATATTCTCAATATTATCATAATGTTCAAAAGTCAGACACAAAATTAAGATAAATGCAGTGTGTCTGTCTGCTAAACTCAGATTTGTGGAGCTCCTGCAAGGTATGCATTTTACATAAAATGTTAGGATATCGCCCCACCCTGGATTTCATCATTGTCGATCAAAACATCTGAAATATCGCTTAAACACTAAATTATATCTACCACAAATTACCGAATGCATCAGAATTTAGGTAATGTAATGCAAAGAACGCTATTAAATTTCCTTAAAATAAACATCTGAAATATCGACAAAACAGGAGTTCCAAAAACTTGACTACAACAGACAAACGTACCGAAAGGTAGACAGACAGACGGACGTCGCGAAATCGATTCTCCTGCCGATTCTGAGTCGATCGGTACAATCTGAATGATATTTATAATCAGAGTTGTAGATTTTATATATCAGATTTTAGGGAATCCTGCCACAAAGAACGCTGTCAAATTGCATCACAACCGGTCCATAAACACCTCAGATATAGCTGAAACAATACTTACAAAATGTAACAAAAATTTCTCAACAAGTACTTTCGGCAATTTGCTGTACATCAAAAGTAGTGTTTTGGCGATATCTCGGTTGTTTACGGACCGCATTTGATAAAATTTTAATAATATGCTTGGCGGTTGAAAATCCGATATAAAATTTATGTATGTCCGTGCTCCAGGAGGATGGTTTTTCCTATTTCTGTATTTCATTTTTTCAACAAACTTTCTCTAATGCGTACTTTGGGCAATTCGCGATACATCAAATTTAGTGTTTTGGCGATATTTTAGTTGTTTATAGACCAATTTTGATAAAATTTTACAGAGTGCTTTGGGGAACCATACAAAAAATCAAATTTTTCAACTTTGACCCCGGAAAAAAAGGTGAAGTCTACCAAATTTTTAAGAAGAAAACCTGTTTATATTTTCCATAGTATGGATAATTTTATTTCATACAAACATTAATAAGATTTATGAAGCATTTACTCAAATTATGATCAAAAAATTACTTTTTTTGCGAAATTCTCCGAATTTGAACACAAGGTACGGGGGAATGTTTTAAGTTATCGACCTCATTTTTTTGAGTTTTATTGTCTCATTTATCTTTTTTAACACACTAATGAGAGAAGTTAAAATTTGTAAGATTTGTTTAACAAAATTTTCGAAAAATTAAAAAATGAGTTTTGAAACCCACCTGAGAAAAATTACCAATTTTCGAATATGAAAAAAAACTAAGTAAATATTTTTATATTTTAACAAAATTAAACTATTAAGTACTTTTAAGTTTAGAAATGATAAATTATGGATTTAAAATTTTTATGACTACAATGAAAGCTGCATTAGTTCGCTTTTAGATTCCGTTGTCTTTTCTTTTACAAATAAATCCTAAAAATATTCTCAGTTTTCCCCCACACAAATGGGCTCAAAAACTTTAGGCCTGTATCCTAAAAACAAATTTGTTACCGCCAATTTTAGACTCTTCTACCTTTTATAACAACCTTGTTTACATTTAATTGTTAAACCATTTTACAACACTATTTTCCATTATTGTAAAATCATTCTTGTTATACATACTAAGAAATTTGCTATTTTGTTGAAAAGAAGAGCAAAAACTAAGATTTTTAAAACGATAAACAGCTAAATAAACTTGGTTTGCTTTATTTTTAACAATTCTTTAAAAATCTTATACCATAAAATGGCTATGAGTATGTCAAAGGAGAATTTGACCCTTGCTGCAAACTGCACCTTATGCACCGACCCGGATGATGGAAACATGATAACCTGTTCCAGATGCCGTCATTGTTTCCATAGCAGCTGTTGTGAAATCGACGACATTGTTGATGTGTTTAGCTGGAGATGCCAATCTTGTATTGTTGTAGACCAACAACAAAGAGACTCACATAACCTCAAAACATCAGATTCAATCAACGACTCTAGGCTTGATATTGTTGAGACACCAAGACAGCAGCCACCAGCTAACATTAATAAACAAACGAGTCACCCACAAGCAGTCCGGCCAACTATAAATGCAAAAAAGCAGTTTGAATTACAGCAGCTAGAAGAAGAGATGCTGCTAAAACAGGAGTTTTTGTGACATAAGTATCAATTACTACACCAAGAGGATGATGAATGCCAAGAAGTTGACACTGTACGGCCAGTGGGTAATAGCAATAAAAATGCTTCTATAAAAGACCCATCGTGTGTACAAAGTCGTCAACCAAATGCAAACATCAGCCCCCAAAGAAATATATCTCTCAGTATGAATAGCACTATCTTGCGACGAGTAGCAGAACAATTAGGTCACGATCACAACTTAGCTCAGACACAAACCGCATTGTCATTTAGTACTATAGATAGCAACAATGTTAAGGACAGCCAAAACCTAGTGGGTAACATCACACAACAAAACAGAGATGTTAAAAACTGTCAAAATATTTTTAATAAAAACAAAACAAATGACACTCATGCTGGCTCTTATTCACAATTTAATAAAAATAGTAATGAAAGTGATTTTTTAAATACCACCGCGACTCAATTAATGCCACGCCAGTATATTAGTAAACATCTGCCTGTATTTAATGGAGACCCAAAGGAATGGTCAATATTTATAAGTTCTTATGAACACAGCACTCAGGCCGCCGGGTATACAAATAAGGAAAACCTCATTAGACCCCAAAGCAGCTTGCGAGGTAAGGCACGAGACACGGTAAGAAATTTTTTGATGCTCCCGGATATGGTCCCAGACATAATCAGGACTCTAAAGATGTACTACGGCAGGCCTGAGTGCATAATAAAAAATCTGGTGGAAGAAGTGCGCAAGTATACTATACAGCGGGGAAAATTAGAGTCTCTAATAGAATTTTCATTCGCAGTGAAAAATCTCTGTGCCACTATTTGTGCATCTCATTTAGAGGAATATTTAATTGATCCTACTCTTTTGCAGGAAGTGGTAGATAAGTTACCCGTGGATACTGTACTACAGTGGGCAATGTACTCAAAGGACATTTATCATCCAAATTTATTACACTTTTCAGACTGGCTATATATGATTGCACAGGCAACCTGCAAGGTGACAGTTCCTGTATTTGACCACAATAAAAAGCCAGAAAAAAAAGAGGGGCGTTTAAACGCACATAAGCCATAGAACATGCCACAGCAATGCATAATTTGTTTAAAGTGCTTTCTGTTGCTGAACGGTGGGACACTGTCAAGGTAAATAATTTATGCCTTATTTGTCTGGGCAAGCACAGGCGTAGGGGCTGGTTTCATAAACAATGTGGTGTGAATGGGTTTACTGTCTTGCACAATGCATTGTTGCATAGGGAAGAGCTGCCAACAGATGGAGTAGTTAACAACCACAGGTCTAGTGAGGGTGATTCGTTTTATCGAGTGGTACCAGTGACACTTTACAGTGGCAGCAAATCTATTCGAATATATGCTCTCATGGATGATGGTTCGACTCTGACTCTTCTGGAAGAGGAGGTAGCTGGCATTTTAGGTGCTGGTATTAAAGATCTGCTTTGCATCTGATGGACTGGTGACGTCACTCGCTATGAAAACAACTCTAAAAGGCTGGATTTAAAAATTTCTTCAGCCAGACCCAACTCGAATATTTTCCCCATTAGCAGTGTGTACACTGTAAAAAAGTTAAATTTATCGAAAGAATCTATGAACGTGAAAGATATTAAATCCAAATATTCTTATCTAAAAGACATACCCCTGCAAGGTTACACCAATGTTGTGCCATCGATGATAATCGGTGTAAACAACCCCAATTTAATTGCGGCTTTGAAGGTACGCGAAGGTGGATGGCATCAACCTGTTGCATGCAAAACTAGATTGGGGTGGACAATTTAATTTCCACAAATGCAATTGTGATCAAGTTCACGAGCTAGTGAAACAGTTTTTTGCTGACGAAAGCATTGGTATAACAGGTGAGCAGCCAAGGCCTATGTCCAAAGACGATGAGCAAGCCATGCAAATTTTAAACGACGCCAGTGTGCTTAAGAACTGCAGGTATGAAGTTGGTCTTTTGTGGAAGATTGACCCACCAGAGTTGCCAGATAGTCTGCCAAGAGGCGTTTACAATGTATAAAGCAGAAAGCAGCAAGGGACCCAAACCTAGCTGAAATGTTAAATAAACAAATCGCCAATTTAGAAGAAAAGGGCTATGATGAAAGGTTACCCATAGAAGTTCTTCAGGAGAATAAATCTAAAACATGGCACCTGCCCACCTTTATTGTCAGGAACCCAACTAAACCCAACAAAATAAGACTCGTGTGGGATGACGCAGCTAAGTCGAACGATTTGGCTCTTAATGACTTTTTATTAAAGGGCCCTGATTTGCTAGGGAGCCATTGCTGTGTGTGGTGATATAGCCGAAATGTTCCACCGTATACTTATTCGTGAAGAAGATGCAAGAGCGCAAAGATTTTTATGGTGGGACGAAAATAATTCCCTGATAGTGTACCAACTAAATGTACTCACCTTTGGAGCATCATGTTCACCATGCATTGCACATTTTGTCAGGGACAAAAACGCTAGACAATTTGGTGATGAAAAGGCTATTGAGGCAATTACAAAGCAGCATTACGTGGATGATTTTATTGCTTCTACAAGCACCATAGAAGACGCTATTGAATTGGCTTTGAATGTGCGAGACGTTCATGCCAAGGGTGGTTTTGTTATGCGTAATTGGTCATCAAACTCTTTAGACGTTTTGAAAGCTTTAGGAGCAACAGAAGACCCAGACCAAAAAAACATTTGAAAATAGTAAACAAATGACTCAATATTTTTTTTAGGAAATTGCTTGATCTTGTATTTGTAAATGATGTTGATGATTGTTCAGTCAACCGCTCAGATCCAATTACTACTCCGGAGGACCGATATCATCCTACTTTAGCGATTAGTATCCCTATTCCTTCAAATGCTAAACAAAATCATTCTAAAATTGCTAAGGTTTTTAATTTCAAGCGTACAAATTACAACTGCTTAAATAATTTAATAAAAAATACTTGTTGGGATGAAGTTTTAAGTAATCCTATAAAAAATGATGCCGATGTTGACCAGATGATTGCGAATTTTTACAAAACAATATACTCGTTTTTTCAAACTTGTGTTCCTAAGCATGATGTTAGTATTCCTGTTGGACCGCCATGGAATTCCAAGGAACTATCACGTCTAAAAAAATCGTAAAAATAAATTCTACAAAAAATACAAATTAACTGGATCATCTGTTGATTATGGAAAGTACTCTGTCAGTCGTTCAGAGTTAAACCTGCTTAACCACGTTTTATATAAAAATTATTTAGTGAAAATGAAAACTAATTTCTTGCAAGATCCTAAATCCTTCTATTCCTTTGTCAATTCCAAAAAAAAATCGAAATGTTACCCATCATTTATGAAATCCAATAATCATATATGCGATATGTTTGCTGATTTCTTTGCTAGTACCTATTCTGACGGTGTATATAATGATAAAAATAGATATCCACACGCAATTACTTCAAACAATTCAACTTATTTTCCAATTCTCAACAGTAATGAAATACTGATGAATCTAAAGAAGTCAAAAATGTCATTTAATCATGGCCCTGATGGAGTTCCAAGTTGCATACTAAATCGATGTGCCGAATCACTAGTTAAACCATTAACTATTTTGTTCAATACCTCGTTAAAATCTGGCTACTTCCCCGAGTCTTGGAAGGAGTCTTTTATAATACCTTTACACAAATCTGGTAACAAGTCCGATATTACGAATTATAGAGGTATTGCTAAGTGTTAGGTTAGTTTCCTGATTAGCTACCTAACAAACACGGGTGTGTTTCCAAATAAAACACAATCAAGTTTTTTTTCAAATATTTAAAAACTTAAACTAAAGCTTCTTGCTTTATTGAATTCAAAGACTTAACTGACTTAAAACTAATAAAAATAAAAATATGAAAGTATGTAAATTGAATATATACAAATTCCGCTATTTTAAAGCGAATTTAATATTATAAAAAATAGTTCATGAGGAACAAAAACAAAACCTCTTCAAGAGGTAAATAAAGAAAATTTTAAGAGAAAATTTCAAAAAAGAATACAAAAAAAAATATAAAAATTTTGATTGTTGAACACGGTTCAACATACTCCCCGGGCGATTAGTGGCAACTGCAGCCGTTCCATTTGCCAGAAATGATCCAAACAAATATGGATCGCTGAGCTTTCAGCATACTCTCCTCCTCTATCACTTTTTGTAGCATAATAGTAGCTATGGTGCGACACCCTATCACTCCATCTACTTGGCGACAGGTAGCGAATAGCGGATTCCCTTGGGGCACAATTCCGCGGAAATGCTCTGTTAGCTTTGGATCTTGGATTGCAGGCGGTAGAGCGACCCCGAACTCCTTGAGCTCAAGTCTCTATCGAGCAACGGGTTCATAGCTACGTCGTGGCTCATAGGTGGGAGAGACGTCAAACATGCCATAATCGTTATCGTTTACATGTAGGCTGGGAGTGAACTTAGGGAAGATGTTCACCACGCTTCTCTTTAAGTATGAAGACTCACCCTCTTTAAGTATGAAGACTCACTTGGATCCAGCATAAACGTTACCTACATTGGGTTTCCTCGGTGGATTAAGCTCAATCGAACCAGAGGGGGGATATAGTTATCCGGAGGAGGAGTTAGCGACGGAAGTTCAAGTGCTAACAGCGACACTTCGTGGAGAGTGGTTGTTGTTGGTAAACGAGTAGGTGGTGGTTCTTCCTGACGAGCTCTTGCGATTGTAAACATGTGGTTTAGCGTGAGGATTGGAGCAGCTTCTTCCTCAAAGCTGGAAGAAGTGACGTCATGGGGACGTTCACGATGTAACATCGAGTGGTGCTTCGCGTGACAGATAGCAAACCGGTTTTCGGAGTGGCAATCGCGGCGTACGTGATTCTTCGCCATACAATTCAAACAATATTCCCACTTGTTGATGTAGACTCGTCTCTCATCGATTGACTTGGCGACAAAAAGTGGGCAGTGTCTTAGTGCGTGATTTTTGAGGCACAAGTTGCAACGTTTGATTTTGGTGGCTAGATAGGAAGAAAAGAAGTTATATACCATGATATTAGAAATTTTGTTTTGCGACTTTTCTCTTTATAAAGAATTAAAATTTTAGTTTGATTCAGGTGGATTTTTATTAAAATTCTCTTTAGTAGAAGAAATTGGTAGAATACATAACTTTGCTATAGAACGTATTATATTTCCGTTTTGAGTTTTGATTTCTGCTACCCGTACTCTATTGTCTTTGCCATGTACCACTTTTATTATGCGTCCTAGACGCCACTCGGTAGGTGGTAGTGAATCATCCTTTACTATGACGAAATCATTAGGCTTGATGTTTTGTTGTTCTGTTTTCCATTTCACTCTTCTTTGTAGTTCAGTGATATACTCGTTCTTCCAGCGATTTGCGAATATATGTTGAATAGATTTGAGACGATTCCACCGTTTAATGTAGTTCAAATTCTCCAACGGTAGTTCTTCATTAGCTTCGGGGGGGGGGGCTATCATTGGTGCGCCTCTCAAGAAGTGACCTGGAGTCAGTGGCAGTAATTCGGTAGGGTGTTCGGTCAAGGGTGACATTGGGCGGGAATTCAATACAGCTTTAATTCTGATCAGCATTGTGGCGAATTCTTCAAAGGTGAATGTGAAATTACCTGCTACTTTCTTCAAATGCAACTTCATACTTTTGACGGCAGCCTCCCAGAGGCCACCCATGTGGGGTGCGTAAGGCGGGATGAACGACCACTTAAATCCGTGAGCGCTGTATTTTTCTACTAACGCCTTTTCTGTAATTTTAAGGAATTCATTGTGGGCTTTAAGAAGGGCTAGGCTAGCTCCAAGGAAATTTCGGCCATTATCCGAAAACATTGTTTTTGGAAAACCTCTACGTCCGGTAAATCTATCAAATCAGGCCAAGAATGCTTCTGTTGAAAGATCGGAACACGCTTCAAGAGGCACTGCTCTTGTAGAAAAGCAAACAAAAACTGCTGCATATCCTTTAACGATTTTAGCGTTTCGTAAATTAGACGATTTCATGTTGAAAGGACCTGCACATTTTCGTACTAAATTCTTTAGTCGAAGGATGTAAAACCCTTGTCTGATTGCTCTTAGCATTATATGATGTTCCGCATGAAGCAAAATATGATGAGTATAAGCGACGAAAAGTGATGCAAATTGGGAATTTTCTGGAACGATAACAGGATGACGTTCTTCGTAAATTAATCCTGAATTATTCAGTCTACCTCCAACTCGTAATAGACCATCTTTATCTAAAACTGGACACAATGTTAAAAGTCTGCTTTTCTTGTTAATAGGCCGCTTATTTTGAAGACATTCATATTCATGGGGAAAATATTTCAGCTGTGCGAGGTATATCAAACGATTTTTGGTGAATTTTATTTCTTCTGAAGTTATAAACGATTCAGTTTGGGAGTGACGTTTCCGAATGCGATTGATGAAACGAAAACAATAGCTAAGAACTCTTAGTGCTCGAGCGAAAGAGGAAAATCGTTTTAATACATCTTCGTTCTCTTCTTGAAGAAGTTTATTATCTTTACTGGTTATGTTGGAAGATACCTTTGAGTGATATGTTGAGACCTTTTTTGTCTCTAAGTCAGTTGGCTCGAAAGCTCTTGGTTCCGGCCAAAGGTCGCGGGGTTGCGATAACCAGGTGGGTCCATGCCACCACAAATTGCTCTCAATGAGTTCGTTTGGTGTACAACCACGGGTACCTAAATCCGCAGGGTTGTCTTCTGTTTTCACATGTTTCCAGTTGCTATTGCTGGTTATACTAATGATTTTAGCTACACGATTCGCCACAAATGTTTTGAGACTATTTGGGGGTTTTTGTAGCCAGCCAAGGACTATAGATGAGTCCGTCCAAAGATACAGCTCATAGGGGAACTTTGCATTTTCCATCACACCTTTAACTAATTTTGATAGCAACACTACTCCACACAACTCGAGTTTGGGTACTGTAGTCTTTTTTATTGGAGCCACCTTAGTTTTTGCTATAAGCAGATTACAAGCTATTTCTCTATTAGAAGCTGTAGTTCGCATGTAAATTGTTCCGCAGTAAGCCTTTTCAGAGGAGTCACAGAATCCGTGTATCTGTACTTCGCATGCTGGGGAAAATTGTACCCATCTAGGTATCCGCAATTTTGATATCTGTGGTAGATTTTCAAGAAATGAGTTCCATTTTACAATAATGGGCTGTGGAACACTCTCATCCCAGTCAGTTTTAGTTTCCCATAATTCTTGCATCATCATTTTAGCCACTATTACGATTGGGCCCAGCCAACCTAGGGGATCAAACAATTTCGCTATAACCGATAATATTTGCCTTTTTGTGGGGTGGGGTACAATTTGGTTTGGTTCTACGTCATAGTAGAAAGTATCTGACATCGCGTTCCAGCGTATGCTCAGAGTTTTGATGGTACTGGAATCACCTAACTTTAATATATCTTCGTCTAAAAGATCCTCCCGGGTCAAGTTATTCAGTAGAAAACTGTCATTGGCGGTTATTTTCTTCATGGGGAAGCCTGCTGAGTTTAAAGCCTGTTTAAGTTCACTTTGTTTCGATTTTGCTTCCTCCAGACTATATCCTCCTGACAAAATATCGTCCACATAGATTTCGTTACTTAGAATTGTGGATGCCTTAGGAAAGGAATTCTTACAGTCCTCACTTAGCTGCTGTAGAGTTCGCAATGCCAAAGATGGTGCACAGTTGACACGTATTTGTCTGAACATTTTCTCTATGTAGCCTGTAAATACGTATATATAATAACGCCAACTAAGCACTGTCTGCATCAAGTCAGATTGAAGAGTGGGACCCTGATGTAAAACATCGTTTAATGAAAAACCACTATCTGTTTTCTTGGATGCATTGAAGACCACCCTTACTTTTGTTGACTTACTTTCCGGTCGAATAACCGCATGATGTGGTAGGAAATATGATTCTTGTTTTGAATTGTTGATGTCTTGATGAAATACTGGTTCCATATGATCCATATCGATATATTCTTGCAGAACTTTCTGGTACTTTTCCTTTAGATCGGGAGATTTCTCAAGAGTTTTATCCATCCGATGATATTGAGCCAAAGCACTATTTCTTGAATGACCCAAGTATATTTCTTGAGGAAAATTTTCTTTAAATGGTAGGCGCACTACGTACCGACCGTCCGACTGACGTGTAGTAGTGCTTTGAAAAAGGTTTTCACAATATGCGTCCACTTCATTGACTATAAGATCCTTCTCGACCTCTTCAAGTTCCCAGAACTTCTTAATTTGATCATGGAGAAGCAAATCGTCTGAAGGCGACACAGTAGTTGAAAATGTGTTTATTTCACTTGCTTTACTTGGACCTGACAAGTACCAACCGAAATGTGATTCTCTAGCTTCTAGATTACCAGAGATATTTTGTCGTATACCTTCAAGGTTGATGAGCGGTAAAACGTCACTGCCTATTATCATATCTATAGCTGCAGGTTTATAAAACTTGGGATCAGCTAAATTCAAATTCTGAATTGCCCTGTAATTTTCAACTTCAATTGGGCGTGAAGGTAGAAGATTAGCGATCTTGGGTGCTACGATTGCCAGAACCTTTATTTTGAAATCAGAAACTCTAGATTTTATATTGACGAAACATTTTCCTTTAGAGCTTCCTATAATAGTTCCACCGAACCCTGATATCTGACTACACTGTTTCTCAAGTGGTAGGCCAAGCCTTTGTTGAATACTTGTGGTAATAAAACTTCTTTCTGCTCCGGCATCCAGCAGAGCACGAACCGTAAATAATTCCCCACCTTTTTCGATTTGAACTAGAGCTGTGGGCAACAGTGTAGTTCCTTCACGTTGTATAAAATAAGCCGTTATATTATCAGAATTGTCAACTTGGGTATTGAATGCAGAAGCATCGGTTTGAGTGCTAGAACTAGAATTTTCTCCTTGATGATTTGCATTGGATCTGGACTGGTTACCTGACGAGTTATTCGACCTGGTGTCGTCTTTTTCTAAATGAAGCATTGTATGATGCCTTTTGTGGCATACGGAACACGAATTTTTACTTTGGCACTTTGCTTTAAAATGGGTTGGCGATAGACAGTTCACACAATATTTATTTGAAAAAACAAATTTCATACGCTCATTTGGGGATAACGATTTGAATGATTTGCAAACTCTTAGTGGGTGATTTTGTTTGCATTTCCTACAGCTGAAATTTTGTTCACTTTGAGCGTGAAATGCCTGTGTTCGTGAAGAACTGCTATCCTTTGGTGGAAATCTTTTCCTATCTGACATCGTTTCTAGGATTTCTACTCTTTCAGAAAGAAATTCATTTAATTGTGGCCAGGTTGGTAGTTCACGATGATTCTTCAAGGACACCTCCCACTCCTTAACCGTTTCATCAGAAAGCTTTGAGATTACCACATGAATCAAAAATGGATTATTATCATGTAATTCAATCTTGTAATTCTTTAAAATTGCTAAACAGTCGTTAACTGTATTTTGAATATACCTTAAAGATTTGACTGTTTCATTTGGTGTGGATTGAACTGCATGAATCTTTTTTACTTGATCCTGCACCAAAAGCCTTTTATTTTCAAACCTGTTTTTTAATTTCTCCCAAGCTAAACTATAATTACTATCTACCAAGTCAAAATCCTTTATGGCTTGGTAGGCCTCGCCCCTTACTTTGCTTCGCAAATAATAAAGTTTTTGCGCTGGTGCTATGGAAGAATCTTTCCCGATCACCGCCTGGAACATATCCCGGAAAGCAGGCCACTTGGAGTAACCACCCTCGAAATCCTGTATTTCGCACGCTGGTAGCTTTAACGTGGGCCTGGAGCTTGATTGATGAGGTTCCGTTGATGTAAACGCTTCCTTTTTCTCCAAAATCTTAGTACATGTAGACTCGTATAAATTACAAGCTGCCACATATTTCACGGTCAGGTCGTCTTTCGCATCTTCTTCTGGTAATTCCAAAATGTATGCCTCGTACGACTCTATTAACTTGTCCCACCTTCTCTGCAATTCCTTTTCTTTCACATCCAGGAATGCAGCTGTGGAATGTTCAGGACAAGTTCCCTCAAAACTGTTGCAAAATGTCTCTAACTGCTTTAAGTCAAATTTACATTTTCTTTTTGAAGCTGCCATTGTTATACCCTTACCGAAAATAACCCTTTTGAATTTTATCGAAAATTGTACGAAATTGTAAAAAAAAATTCGTAAAAACTTTTTTGGGGTTCTTCTTTACCTGAGGTAAATTCCACTAAGCACCTTGATTTCAAATGTACTACCTTAAATTTTCCCAAAAAATCGAAAAAATATTTTTTAGGCTTGTTTAGCGCTTGTTATCGATTTTATTTAATTGTAAAAATTAATACGTGCACAACCTTTCAATATTTTTTTTGTTTTTTATGTCCCGAAACTCCTTCCAAATGTACATCTTTTAATTTCCACGGAAAAATATTTTTATTGGTTTGATTACCACTAATTATCGATTTTATTAAATCGTAAAAAAATTTCGTGCACAATCTTTTAATTAAATTTTTTATGCAACGGAAGTTCTTATTATTCCACCCAAATTAATATTTCATATTAAAAATTTATTGAAAAACTCACCGGAACTCATCATGGACCCTTGACTGATTGGGGTTGGGAACCTCTGTCACACAAAAATTCCAATGTGATGACGTCACGCACAAGTAAATTTTTTAGTTGAAGTTGTTGGTGATAATTACTGTTGTTTAAATGATCACTTGTCTCACTGAAGAATTTCTTTGTATTCTTTTGTTGTTTTTAAACCTTTTTCTTTAATTTTATTATTTAATAAATCTATTACTATTATTATCTCACTTGAAGAAATATTTTTCTTTTCTATTTTGATTTTATTTTCTTTTAATTTTTTCTTTTTTATTTAAGAAATTAAACTTCTAATCTTACTTGAAGTAAATTTTGTTGTTGTTTAATTTACTTTTGAATAATAATTTTTCTTTAAGAATTTTATGGTTTTAAACTAGCTTGTTTTTGTAATTTTATTCTTATTTTCACTGTTTGTTTTTTGTAAGTTTTAGTATTTGTCGTTTTGAATTTTTAATTTTATTAATTATTTCTTTTTTATCACCGCTTTCTTCACTGGTAGATGACACTGTTTTGTTTTTATGTTGAAGTAGAACAATTGAACGGTAGTTGAGAGTTCTCTTTATTGATGAGTTCTTTATTAGTGATGACACTTTGATTTATGTATAATTAGTGGGATATTTTTTAGTGGTTTTTTATCTTCTTTTCAGATCTTTTCTTGGAGAAACTTTTGGTTTGATATTTTTTTCTTTTTCATGTATGTATGTATGTTTATTTCCGTTACATGAACACTTTTTGTTCTTCACCCGTTTTATGATTTTATTTTCGTTTAGAGAGAAAAATATGTCGCACAAAAAATCTAACACACACAGTACATACCTTTTTTCCTTTTGATTTTTTCCAACTTACTTTGCCTTGTGGACAGACAGACACCTCGATCAGCACTTAAGACAATGATGACGTTTAAAGATGTTGATGATGAAGTTTAATGATGACGATGAATCCTTCACTGGCACGGGATGCACAATGGAGTACCTTTATTTAGAAGACTTCTTCGCTGGCACGGGATGCACAGTGGAGTACCTTTTCCTTTATTCACCTGCCGTAGACACGGTGAAATAATTTGATGTTGTTGAAGTTGCAGTTGCCGTCGGTAGAAACAACTGGCGATTTCTCTTCAACTTTCGGAAGTGACTTCACGTTCACTGGCTTTTCCTGTCCTAGCCTTTCTAGGACTTTTCGAAGGACCAAAATGTTAGGTTAGTTTCCTGATTAGCTACCTAACAAACACGGGTGTGTTTCCAAATAAAACACAATCAAGTTTTTTTTCAAATATTTAAAAACTTAAACTAAAGCTTCTTGCTTTATTGAATTCAAAGACTTAACTGACTTAAAACTAATAAAAATAAAAATATGAAAGTATGTAAATTGAATATACACAAATTCCGCTATTTTAAAGCGAATTTAATATTATAAAAAATAGTTCATGAGGAACAAAAACAAAACCTCTTCAAGAGGTAAATAAAGAAAATTTTAAGAGAAAATTTCAAAAAAGAATACAAAAAAATATAAAAATTTTGATTGTTGAACACGGTTCAACACTAAGTTAAGTGCAATAACGAAATTATTTGAAAAAGTAATTGCCGATTTTTTATATCATCACTTTTCATCTTTACTTTCACCTTGTCAACACGGTTTTAGAAAGGGGTGCTCAACTACAACCAACGTCCTTCATCTAACAACTTTAGTTAACTCTGCATTTACGCAAAATAAACAAACTGATGCGGTTTACACAGATTTTAGTAAGGCATTTGATAAAATTAATCACAGACTGCTTTTACTTAAACTGGATATGATAGGTGTTGCCGGTAAAAGCTTAAACTGGATTAAATCGTATTTAGTGGGTAGAAAACAAACAATAAGATTTAACAATGGCAAATCTAAATATATATTTTGGTTTTATCTGGAGTTCCCCAAGGAAGTCATCTTGGCCCGTTGCTTTTTTTATTATTTATTAACGACCTTCCCAATGTTATAAAGTCCAGTAATATATTGATGTACGCAGATGACGTAAAAATTTTTTATTCCTTTCATAACTATGCTGATCACATACATCTTCAACAGGATCTGAATAATTTCTTTTTATGGTGTGAGCTCAACATGATGGAATTGAATTTAAAAAAATGTAAATGTATGCGCTTTTCTAGAAATAACTTTGTACCTGTTAACTACTATCTCGGAAATCATCTTTTGGAAGTCGTTGATTCTTTTCTTGATCTTGGAATTCTGCTCGATTCTAAATTAAATTTTACTTCGCACATTACTTTGGCTGTAAATAAAGCTAGATGTGTTTTTGCTTTTATAAAGCGTTGGGCCAAAGAGTTTTCTGACCCATATATTACGAAGCAATTATATGGGATCCTTTTTACGAAATCCATAGCAATAAGATAGAATCTGTTCAAAAACAATTTTTGTTATTCTGTTTACGTGGCCTGCAATGGAACTATGGATCTAATTTCCCTTCTTAATAAAACTACCAACATTAAAAAGCCGTCGTACCATGTTAAATATGACTTTTATGTTCAACCTTATAAATGGCAGTATCAATTGTGAATTTTTGTTAAACTCCATAAACTTTAACATACCATGTCGTAGTTTTCGTTATTTTAAGCCTATATCTATACAATTTTGTAAAACAAACTATGCTATTGCTGATCCTTTTATTAGGTTATGTCGCCAATATAATAATTTTTATCAGTTTGTTGATTTTTCTTTAAATTCTCATGTTATAAAACACAAAATTATAGTTTTTCTTAATTCCTTAATATTTTTATTAAATGTTTATTTTACGATTTTTCTTGTTTTAATAATTTTTAATAATATCTGTTTGTAACTAGTCTGTAAGGATATATATTCATAGACTAAATAAATAAATAAAATAAAAATGACTAAATGTAAACCGAATTTCATGGTATTTTGAATGCTGAATAACGATTATGACGTCTTTATACTAAATTTTGTCATCGTATCTATTATAATTTTCAAATAGAATTTTCCCTTAGGAGAAGTTATATGGTCAAACGTGAGCGGATTTCTCCCAATTGCAATCTCATAATTTAGATTTTCGCTTATATATGAGATACATATATATGTTAGTTTTGAACGCATATAATGCACTTAGCTGCATTTTATGTACCTCCTAATAAGATTATCTATAATTTGATGTATAATACATACTCAAATATTATCATATGTTCAAAAGTCAGACATAGCCGTATAGCGACCATTGTCGAACCACAGCTAAGACCCGAACAAACAGGCTTTAGGCCAAGCAAATCATGTATTGATCACATCAACAGCCTAAGAGTCATTGTGGAGCAGTCGGTTGAGTAGAGATCCCCCCTATCTACTATTTATAGACTTCAAACGCACATTTGACACATTACGACACAGCTCGATCTGGGAAGCTCTAAGATGTAAAGGAGTTCCTGAAAATATTAAACGACTTGTCAAGGAACTTTACAACTATGCATCCTGCTGTATTCTTCATGAAGGCTCACAGAGCAAACCCATTAGTGTTAAGGTAGGAGTTCGGAAAGGCTGTGTGCTATCACCACTGCTATTCAACATAGTGCTCGATGTTGTTTTGTGTCATTCGATGTCTGGCCAACTACTATCGACTATCACCAAACTCAAAGTTTTTAACACTAATGTCAAACCCGTGCTCTTATATAATTGTGAGACATGGAATATTTCGAGTCGAGAGATAAGCGGACTACAAGCATTTATCAATCGATGCTTCAGACGCATTCTAAGAATTTACTGGCCCGTTACAATTTCAAACCAAGATTTATGGTTGCGCACCAATCAAGAACCAGTACAAATACTATTCGTACCCGGAAATATGGTTGGCTATTACATACACTTAGAAAGACAGCTACTGATATAAAACGTTAAGCCACGTGGAGGTGGCAAACTGAGAACGAGTTACGAGAGTTCGGAGTATCGTGGAACGAGATGAGGCTCTATGTTCCACAAGGAATTAAAGGACTATATATATATATATATATATATATATATATATATATATATATATATATATAAGTCAGACACAAAATTAAGATAAGTGCAGTGTGTCTGTCTGCTAAAATCAGATTTGTGGACCTCCTGAAACGTATACCCACATGAAATTTACATAAAATTTTAGGATATCGTCCCACCATGAATTTCATCATTGTCGATCAAAATACCTGAAATATCGCTTAAATTCTTAATTATATGTACCAGGGTAAGAAAATATTCCCGAGTGTGAAGCTCATTTGTCTAAATTCAGCACTTTCTCAAGAGTTGTGAGTAATGTTTTTTTGTTTTGTTACACACAATTATGACTAAAGATTAACTTATACAACTCTCGCGCGTGAAGAGTGAATAAAATTTAAAAATCATTTCCTCATGTGCACGACTAAACTAAACTTCAACATAAGCAGGAGCATTTGCATCCACATTTGTCATTCATTCATTTTTAATTTAGTTAATTATCATTATTAGTTAATTACAATTGAGTCCTTTACATTTTCAGCAGGACAAATCTACGGTTACGAGGCCTAGAGATTTGTACTGTGAAAAAATTGCAGAAAAATAAATAATGTAATATTTTTTATTTATCAATGCGGTTTTTGATAAATAAAAAACATATTGAATCATTTTTTTCAAAATATCAAAAACAAAAATCAAAATATTAAAAATACCTATGTATATGTATTTCTATGCACTTTTGTTTAAAGGCCTTGCGATATTTCCCGCTGTGTTTCTTAAACGGTTTATTTTTTTGCAATAATTTGATTTTGTTCTTGTATTTTTTGTTTTTGTCTTTTCTTTAACAAAGCAGAAATTTAGTTAATATTTCTTCTAATGTGCCACTCACGGGCAAGTCGTGCGCTAGTCGTGTAAAATATTTTTTGTGAGTGGCACACAAAATGTGGTTTTCATTTTTTAGTTGATCGTGACTTGTGTAGAAAAAGTTTACTCTTGTCAACACGAGTAAGAGATGAATGTACAAGAAAAATTTGTTAATACCCATGACTGTGTGCGAGATTTTTATAAAAAGGAATTTTTGCGCATGAGTAAATGTGTGAAATGAGTGTTCAAATCCTTACCCTGATATGTACCAGAAATTACGAAGAACGCTATTAAATTTCATAAAAATAAACATCAGAGATATCGACAAAACAGGAGCTCCAAAAACTTGATTTCAACAGACATACGGACGGATAGGCAGACGGACAGACAAACACGGACGCCGCTAAGTCGATTCTCCTGCAGATTCTGCGTCGATCGATACAATTTTAATGGTATTTGCAATCAGATTTGTGGAGTTTATGAAGGGTATATATGTATATCAGATTTTAGGAAATCCTACCGCAAAGGACGCCGTCAAATTTCATCACAATCGGTCAATAAACACCTGATATATTGCTGAAACACTGCTTACAAAATGTAAACAAAATTTCTTAGACATGAACTTTCGGCAATAAGTTTTATCAAATAAGTTCTTAAATAGCAGTTATTTTGTGAGTTAAATGAAAAAACTCCATCTTAAACCGTTATTGTTGAACCTAATAATAAAAGTTCGCATAAAAAAGGAGTTTTATTTTTCCGTCAAAAAATAAAACTAATTTGAAGAGTTTTATTTTTCCGTCGAAAAATAAAACTCATTTGAGGAGTTTTATTTTTTCCGTCAGAAAATAAAACTCATTGAAGGAATTTTTTTATAATTGGTTTCACTCAGAAACCTTCGCCACATGAGTGAAAAAACTGGTTTTGGTTCATATAAAACAAATGCCAGTTATCTTTGAGTGAAATAAGTAAGAAATTAAATATTTGCATAAAATTTTGGTTCTTGTAATTGGATTTCACTCATCTATTGAGCCAAAAACAAACGACAAGAAAAAAGTAATCGTCGCCAATTTTTACAATGAAATTATGGATTTTTTTGATAAAACAATTTGTTAGAAATATAAAATCTTTCATTTTCTTTAATTTAATTATATTAAAAATACCCTTTTAAGCAAAAAGTAACAAAAAATAAGTTTTTTTCTCATAAAATATATTTTTTTTTAAGAAAAAATAAGTTTTTTGCAATAAAAAAAAATTTGTTCCTTCAGAAAAAATACATTTTTTAAGAAAAATAGTCAAATGTTTTTCTAAATAAAAAAATGTTTATTAATTTGTAATTTCTATAAGTTCCATTTTTAAAAACAAAAACATAGCCCCCACGCATGTGCATTCCTCGCTGGTTGAGCGGCAACTGAATAAAATATCAATAAACAATGAGTCGAAAGAAAACACTCAACTTTTATTTTGTCAAGGGTTACCACTTTTTTGTAAAACATGTATCGAGAAAGTAAACAATACTTGATATTTTAATACGGTGGCAATAAGTAAAATTGAAAAGAGAAAAAACTATCTTAACATAACGTAAGCTAGACGAGTATTTTATATGAACTCATTTTCTTACGAAATCGCCTGCTACCAAACGTTCGGTTCAAAAATAAGACTATTTATAAAAACGGGCCATTATTTTTTCCGTCAGAATATAAAACTCATTTTATGTAAATAACCATTAAAAAAGTAAAATTGGGAGATTAATGTGGGGTTTATACAACTCAACCGGTTGACGATTGAGTGAAATTTACATGTATTTTGTTTTTGTTACAATAACAAAACACATGTAAATTTCACTCAATCGTCAGACGCATGAGTTATATAAACCCCACATAAATTTGCTTTATATATGTTTTACTATCATTTTATGAATAAATAAACAAAATATTATTAAAAATAAAAATATGAGTGACGGAAAAAATAAAACTTTTTCAATGAGTTTAATTTTGTGATGGAAAAAATAAAACTCATTAAATGAGTTTTATTTTCTGAAGAAAAAAATTAAACTCCTAAAATGAGTTTTATTTTCTGACTGAAAAATAAATCTCCTAAAATGAGTTTTATTTTTGGCCGGAAAAATAAAACTCCTCTTTAACAGTTTTAAATCAACTTCTATTTTCCGTTGAAAAATAACCGTTAACTATTGAATTGGGATGGTTTTTCGAAGATCACTTAATATTCTTCATAAGCTCGTTAATACGAATCTATTGGTATATGACACTATAATTGTTCCATGCCTCTAACATGAAGATTTTTTGGGGTCACATTTTCAAAAATAACTGTTATTTACGGTCCCTGATCAAAAGTAGTGTTTTGGCGATATTTTAGTTGTTTATGGCGGGGGAATTTCCTAAAATCTAATATAAAATTTATGTACGTCCCACAGTGGTTCAGAATCGCTTTTCATTGGCCAAAACTCTGTAACTTTTTAACTATTAAAGATTTTTTAGTAGTTCTTTTTTTAATCAATAGATAACATCTGTAGCTTTTTTGTGTAGGTTTTATTAAGATCGGTACAGTGGTTCTTAAGAAATTTAAGCTTGAAATTCAATTTTCGATGTTTTTCTGCCAACTCATTTTTGACCCACTTCCTCTTAACCGATTTGGCTCAAATTTGGGCCACAAGTCGACCTTGGATAGCTATTTAATATTTTGTTATCCTTAGGGTGCCCCCTTTCTCGTTGAGGTATTTACAGTATTTTTATTAGGGTGGCCCAAATTTTAATTTATGCTTAATAATACTTACATATTACCTAGTTTTTTTTAATAAAAGAGTGTAACTTAATTTTTCTTTAAATATATATTTATTTGTAGTCATAAATAGATTGTAGATAAATAAAATAATATTTAATATTAATATTTGTATACTTTATTGCACTCAAATGTTAAATGCAAATTATAATTATTGTTTATTTGGCTGGAATATTTCTTGTAAATATTTTATATTCTGCTCTGTATTACTGCTGTCCTATAGCAGTGCTTTGACTTCGAATGCTAGAGATGAATGGATCTGACGTTGCTAATAATATGTGAAATAAATCTTAATTTTTAGAACTTCGTAACGTTTTTCTGGTATTATGTTCTTCCTCTGATAAATCTCAAATTGGTAATAAATGGTGCTTAATGACATCTTCTCCATGATAAAGAACTTTGTGCACTGTTGCTGACATATTTCTATAATTGTATTTGGGTGTATATAGCAACAGTTTCCTTGGCATAATTACTAAATTTTTTAGCATTAATTTGTTCATTGCACGCAAGTACTTCAGTAATTGTTTTAAATCTTGAAATAAGATCTATATCAACACCTGTTATATCAGATGTAGTTTCGGGATCCATTTGTATTGCCTGATGCATTCGTTTGTATTGACTGATCCTTGTTTTGGTTGATCTATAATTAACCCGTGTTTGAGAAATGCATCATGAACTTGTTTCTTTTTCCATTTTCTTTTCTCTTTGTTGGTGTTTTTATTTCTTACTGATCCTGAAGATCCGAAGTCCGAATCATAGCTAATTTTCAGTATGTGTTCCATAAATCTTATTCTTGTATGTAGCGGTGATAGTCCAAATTCAAATGCATCAATACTATCTAGTGACTTTGTAGGTTCTTGTTTTAACTGACTTGATGTTGCTTTACATATAATACAGCTGGATGAAGCTTTTGTATCAGTCAAAGCCTGGGCAGTTTTTCCGTCTATTATTGAAAATATAAATTGATAATTCAATTTAATAGTATGTTCATCTATCTCTAACTCTGATGGCTTTAGTGTTGAAATTTGAGCTCTGATGTCACTTATTTCACTCTTAATGGTATCATGAGTTTCCTTTTTAAATTCAAATTTTATTGGTCTGCAGTAGTTCGTGGACGATGGAGTATGTTTTTTCCAAATAAAATTTGTTTGCATTGTGCTGGACGAAGGTTCCGAGTCTTCTAAGTTCTTTATTAATCGCAATGGCACAAATGACACCATGAACATATCTGTATCAGAAATGGAATTTTTCAAATTCAGTGAATAAATTTAGGAAGTTTTATTTAATGTCATAAAAGACCACTTATAATAATGTTTAGGTATAATAAAACCCTTTAACGCTAATGAGTAACAGGTTAGGTAACATTCCTTAAAAAATGGAAAATTTTAAAATTCATTCTGTACTTTACTGAAAGAAATTTTAAAGGTTTTTTCCCTATAATTTTTAGCAGGTAATTGAAACATCTGTGCAAAATGCAATATTTTAAAAATTCTTTGAAAAATTCCCTGAAAAATTCAGGGAAGTTTTTTTTAAGATACCAACCATTTGAATAAAAATTTAAACCACTAATAACTTTCCTCTTATTGAAATAACTATCTGCAATCTGTATTTATGACAGTGAATGATTTCTAAAGTAAATTTACTAGCAATTTTGATAGAATTTTGCTTGTAAAAATGTTGAGTATTTTCATTAAAGTAAAAAAAGTGTTCTTCGGGCGGGTCCGCGCGGGTATATATAGGCTTAAAGGGAACACTCTTGGCTTTCTTTGGGTGGTTTCGATTTTTGTTTCCATTTTTTCCTTTAAAAGTTATACACTACTAAACTTGAAATTTTATAAGTATATGGTGATTTTAAATTTATTACATAACACCTTAACTACAAATTATACAGGGTGCGCAAATACCATATGTTAAAACCAACAGTCCACCCAACATAACAAAAAAAACCGCAGCCCATTAGCATTAATAGTTTTCAAGGAATCGTAATTAATATGAGATCAAAAATTACAATGTTTCTTTCATTTCCAAATTAACTAAAATTCCTTGTCTTTAGCAGCATGCCACGCCCACTGCAGCGAATATTTTGACGAAATTTTTTGGCCACCTTAGTTTTGATATGTTTTCTTTCTGATGGTATAAAAATTTTAAAAATCTATGTCAACAAAAAATATAGGTTTTGGCCAATGAAATTTGATTCTGAACCACCGTGCGTCCGTGCTCCTGGAGGTCACGCTCCACTGTCACACTGATTAAACATTTAATCGAAACTATCAAATATTTGATCCTCGTAGTCTGACCACAAAAAATGAGGTTCAAACAAGAAACATGCTGATTTGAAGAAAACAAATTCATTTGCCAGCAAATAAAAATTTTCCTAATGTGACCACGTAAGAGCAAACATTTTTTTAAATTTTGAGCAAATAATTATTTAATCTTACAAAATTTTTGTAACATCAAACAGGGCTAAATAACAGCTGAGCATGTATATTGTTTATTACTTAAAATCACAAAAAAATTTACTACGAGGCAAATATGAAAACAACAACATCAAATATGAGAAACAACAACATCAAATATGAGAAACAAATTGCTAGATGCTCAATTTTGTTTTGCCAAAGCTTGATCAAATATTTTTTGGGAAAATATTTAATCTTCAGTGAAAAACTTGTTTTTTGTTTATACTTTGAACGTATTTTTTCTGTGTTTTATCAAATAAAAATCGTCACATAAATATGCAAGTGTGACCACAAATTTTTTTATTGTATTGTTTTGACAATATTTTACTCAAAATATTTGATTTAAATGTTTAATGAGTCTGACCGTACCTTTAGTAAATATTTTTACAGTCGAGTACGTTTATAACGAGCACCGCTTGTAAGGAATTAACGGTTATTATGAACAACTTCTCTGGTCCCAACAGTTTTGCTAAAGTATTGCACAAGTTCGTTTATAACGAACTTATTTTTCGGTCCCCAAATTGGAAAACAATGTATAACAAACAAAAAAATCGCAAAATTTTGAAAAGTTTTTTAATCGCTGAAATTTTTATTTGTAATCAAATAATTAGTATTTGAATGTTTGTGTATGTAAAAAAAATCTGTCAAGTTCACTTCTATTCTTTATTTCAAAAGTAAACAACAAGTTCGAAAACTAATTTGTGTAAAATAGAAGTAAATGATAAACGTTCAAAAAAATAAAAGAAAATCACTAAATCTAAACACAAAAATACAAATAATAAATAAAGTTGAAAAAAATGACAAGAAAAAGAGTGAAGTATGTGAACTTTTCAAAATTCAAAAATCTAAGAATATTAAATAAACTTTTGAAAAGAAATGTGTAAAAAATATAAATAAAAAGCTTCGTTTTTCTTAATACGAAAATCTTGAAAAGGCCTTGCTGATATGGTTTCAACAATGCCGGGCACAAAATTTGCCAGTCAATGGACCCTTGCTAATGGAAAAAGCTGAATTACTGTCACATCGCTTACGAGTAAATTTCTCCCCAAACCCATATTGACTAGGTAGATTTAAATGACGTCATGCCATCATTTGACAGAGCAATGGAAAACAATTACGTTGCCAAATTTATTGAAAGATTACCTCAAAGGAGAATTACGAATGTATTTAATATGTTTTGAAACATAAAAAAATAAAACAATTGAATTAAACGTTTAAATATGCTTTTTCATTATTTTTAGGTGAATGAAATATTTAGTCCGGTTATAACGAAATTCGGCTATAACGAACTAAACTCCTCGGACCCGCGGAGTTCGTTATAAACGTACTCGACTGTATATTTTAACAAAATTAAACTATTTAGTACTTTCAAGTCTTGAAATAATAAATCAGGTCTTACTTTACCAGCTTATGTCGCAAGTATTTTTTGCGATTTTTAGGGAAGAAATCGCAATAACTCCAAAACTGTTTTAATTATTTATGACTACAATGAAAGCTGCATTAGTTCGCTTTTAGATTCTATTGTTTTTTCTTTTACAAATAAATCCTAAATGGTCGAAATGTAGCAAAAACTGCAAATACCATTTTTATATATTATAATTCATTTCTCCCCATACAAATGGGCTCAAAAACTTTGGGCCCATGACATAATTTGGCCACATAATTTCACTGTAAGAGGTCGATCAGAGACAAAAGTAAAAAAACGACCTGGAGGATGGACCTACATAAATTATATATCTGATTTTAGGAAATTCTCCCGCAATGAACGCTATTAGATTTCATTAAATCGGTTTAAAAACACCAGAAATATCGAAAGAATACCAAAAATTAGGCGAAATTTTTAAAATTTTTAATTAAGAATACTTTTAAATAACAAGAGAAAAAAGATACTCATGGTGTGCGAGTAATCTATCTATATATATAAAACTCTAACGTGACTGACTGACTGACTGATTGACTGACTCATCATCGCACAGCCCAAACGGCTAAAGCTAGAGAGCTGAAATTTTGACAGCGGGTACCCTTTTCAAAGTATAGATCCACTAAGATTTTTGGAAATTCGGCCTCTAAGGGGGTAAAAAGAGGTAAAAAAGGGAAAAATTAGTAATGCTGTATCTCCGGAAGTAAACGTCATAGGCCCAAAATTGCGTTGGGATCAGCTGCAAAAATAAGTAGACACGTGTTTGGTACTTTTCAGCAGATGGGACAAATAGGGGGTAAAAAGGGTAAAAATAAAATGTTGGTATTTTTTTAAACCCATGTGTATCTTTTGAACCAATCAACAGAGTAACAAAATTCAAAACGGAGCCGGTAAACAAGAAAAAAATATTAGACACGTGTTTGGTACTTTTTTGATTCAGGGTTCAAAAAGGGGGAAAAGCGGGGAAAAAAATTTAGGGTAGGTCCATTTTTCTTTTTCTTGTATTTCACTTGAACCAATAAAGCTAGAAATAAAATTTATAGGGAGGTCGATTGCCCAGTATAAAATATTAAATACGTGTTTGGTACTTTTTTCAATTAAAAGGGTAAAAAAGGGAAAAATCGGTAACATTATATCTCCTTAACCAACAGCGATAGAAGCGAAGATTAAATTGGCTTGAGATTAGCACTAAAAATTAAAGGACACGTGTTCGGTACTTTTTTCAAAATCGGCCGCCTAGCGGGCAAAACAGGGTAGAAAAGGGAGAAATCAGTAACATCATATCTCCGAAACCAACATAGACAGAAAAAAAGTTTAAATTGGATTTAAATCGGCTAGAAAAATAAGGGGACACGTGTTTGGTACTTTTTTGAAAATGGCACCAATAAGAATGAAAAAGGGTAAAAACTATATTTTGGTACTTTTTTTAACCCATATGTATCTTTTGAACTAATAAACATAGAAACATATTTTATATCGCAACCGATGGATATTAAAAAAGAACTAAATACGTATTTGGTACTTTTGCGATTAATGGGGTACAAAAGGGTAAAAAAGGGAAAAGGATAGTGTTGGGGTGAGGAATCCGCCTCGCTAATGATTTCCACTGGATTTTGAATAAAAGGAACACCAGATCAATTTTCAAACACAGATTTATTGACCTAATTCTCTTATATTAAAATTCCTAGACAAATACACAAACATATAACAATAAGTAAAGGAATTATTTAAACAAGTAAATTACACTCACTTTTTGGTATGGAAACCACTAGAAAAATAATTTAAAATTAAAGAAAATCTTCCGGAGTGAAGACTTATCACCACGCCAGCCAGCTAAGTACAAAGTTTTAAAATTAAAATAAAATGGAGGAGCTATGTCTAGCGCGCAAAACCTTTACTCCGAACGGATAATTTTGACATTTCGAAAAATGATTAGATAGATTTTAAATAAGGCTAAGTAAAAGAGCTAATTATTTAAGCGGTTTTGCCAGTGGCGGCAACATTCCCCCCCGCAGTGTGACAAGAAGGGTCTTCGATGGCATACTCTTCACGGAAAGCCACGTCTAAAACTGCAAGCTTCGCTACAGACCTTTCCATGACACCGTTCTTAGTTTGAATCTTCGCACTTCTTACTTGTCCATCTTTTGCCAATCTCGTTTCAAGTACTTTTCCTCGTAGCCAAACATTTCTAGGGAGAGAAGGATCAACAATAATTACCAAGTCCCCCTGACATAAAGTTTTTTGCTTTTCGAACCATTTGGATCTGCAAGTTAATGAGGGCAAATATTCAGCCAACCACCTTTTCCAAAATAAGTTCGCGTACTGTTGCGAAATACGCCAATTTTGTTTTAAAACTATGGCGCTGTCATCACAAGTTGACATCGGCTTTAGACCACTGGAACTACCCAATAGAAAATGGTTAGGAGTCAATGCCTCATCATTTTCATTATCGATGGGAACATAGGCAAGAGGCCTAGAATTTATAATGTTTTCTACCTCTATCATCATGCTCAAAAGGAGCTCATCACCTGGGGTCCTTCCTGTGTTTATTTTATAAAAAACGGTTTTGACAGAGCGCACAAGTCTCTCCCAAGCACCTCCCATATGTGGAGAAGCTGGTGGATTGAAGTTCCATTTTGTTGTTGTAGTGGTAAAAGTTTTAACAAATTCATCTTGGTTGACGTCTTCAAGGGCTTCTCGAAGTTCTCGTTCCGCGCCAATAAAGTTAGTGCCGTTGTCGCTAAAAAATTCAAGGGGAATTCCTCTTCGGGCCATAAAATTTCGAATGGCCAAGATGCACGAACTTGTTGTTAATGAATAAGCAATTTCTATGTGAATTGCTCTGGTCGTCAAACATGTAAATAAACAACCGTATCTCTTCTCCTTATGTCGATTTACGTTAACCATCATGGGTCCAAAGAAGTCCAAGCCTGTATGTGTAAACGGCGCCTTAAAAGATGCTAGGCGAGCACGAGGTAACTTAGCCATTTCTGGAACTTGTGGCACCACCTTGTTAATTTTACACCACTGACAATTTCGAGTTATAGATTTAAAAACAGCACGTAGTTTAGAAATCAAATATTTTTGACGAATCTCGTTGATCACCGTTTCGTGGTTAATATGATAATATTTTGAATGGTAGTAAAGTATAATTAAAGTTGTAATGTAGCTTGATTTAGGCCATATGATGGTATGTTTTCGTTCTTCAGGAACATTTGCGTTATCAATTCTGCCATCTACTCTTAAAACTCCATATTCGTCTATGAAGGGTGATTTCGTATAAATCTCACTATTTTTCGGAATATTTGTTTTTGATTTTAAAGTAGCAATTTCTGTAGAATACTTTTCAGCCTGAGCTTGCTGGACTAACAAGTTTTCTGCCTTTCGTAGCTCTTCAAGAGTTAACTCGCCTTTTAGTTTTGCCTTCGATCTACAATTTTCAATGAAGCGGAAAAAATAAGCGGTGGCTCGAAGCATCCTATTCCACCTTGAAAATCTCTTTTCGTTTATAATGTTTTCCTTAGTAGATATTATAAACGATTTGTGTACCATTTCCTCGGTTGTAGCATCGTCGAATTTTTTAGCACCTGGCCAGTCATCTTGGGGATGATATAAAAATTCTGGTCCCTGGAACCATCTACTAGTTTTAGAAACTCGGGGAATTCGAGCCCACTTAGTGGCTTCATCTGCGACATTTTCTTTTGTTGGAGTCCATCGCCAATCATTAATGGAACTCAGTTCTAAAATTTCAGTCACACGAAAGGCTACAAATTGACTATATTTTCTATGATCAGAATTGAGCCAACTCAAAACTGTTTTAGAATCTGACCAGAAAAATTTATTTTTTATCGTGATTTTGTGATTATCACAAATAAATTTTCCAAACCTAGCACCTATTAGTGCGGCCATAAGTTCAAGTCGTGGAACCGAAGTAATTTTCATTGGGGCGACTCTTGTTTTAGAACCTATTAATGAACAAAATACTGTTTCATTTTTAACCAGACGAAAATAGCACACAGCGGCATATCCATCCTTACTAGCATCCACAAAAGTATGTAGCTGCACATCGATGCCATCGTAATTTAGTAAACATTTTAAATAGCAGCAGATACCACTCTTTACCACCACTGTGCGATAATTCTTCACGGTTTAATTTTCGTATATAACCCTTGGAGGTGTATTTTTCAATTGTATTTTTAAAAATGTTAAGAAGTTCAGAATCATGCAATAATTTTCGCTCTAAACATAGCAGACGCCTTAGAGCCATATCATAGCTATTGGGTAAACTCAAAATATCACATTTCCACAGTAGAGGAACCTCAAAATGTCCGTCTTCTCTTTGTCTTGTGTAATTTTTTAAAAGACTAAGGGCACGCTCATCACCTTTACTAACTAGTGGATCTTTACAACAAATCCCTAAACTATCCAGGGAATAAAAACTCTTCACTAGTTCATCTAACCCTTCATCACTTTCACTGCACTCACAAATATGGTAATTAAATTGCTTACTTGGTTTTGCGTTTGAAGAAATAGCTCCATAAATCATCCATCCAATCTTTGTATTTACTGCTACAGGTTCATGAGGACCACCTTGTCTCAAATTTGTAGAAATTCCCAAATTGAAATGGTTGAGGCCAATAAGTATCTTAGGCACAGCATCACTATAGCTTTTTATTGGCAAATTTCTTAAATGATGAAATTTGTTTGCCAATTTTTTACAATCCAGAGACTGTGTGGGTAAATCTAATTTACTAACAGTACACACATTGTTTTTGTTGTTGTTGTCGCCTGAAATACGAATTGTTAATTTTTTGGAACTATTTTCACACCTTTCAATACCTCCAGTCCACTTGAGCCATAGGGGGCTAGTCGTCCCAGAAATTTCTAATTCGTCCATTAATTTTTTATCCATTAAACTAATGGAGGAACCTTCGTCAATAAATGCGAAGGTTTTCTTTCACTTTAGAATTATGTGTATTAATATTTTCACTTCTGGTTAAACTATTTGGATTTTTTACCTTTGGCTCTTGATTGTTGTTATTTGTTGTCCCTTCATTAGAATGTCGGTGTAAAGAAGAATTATGATAATATTGACACCCTTCCACTCCACATTGTACTCTTTTCTTGCATTCTCCGAAATGTTTACACAAACAAATTCTACACAGTTTGTGTTCTCTTATTACATTCCATTTATCTCCACGATTAAGAGATACATATTTTTGACAAGTAGCAATTGATTTGCAATTGTTGTTGCTACATACAAAACATTTTCGGTGATCTTCATTATGAGTATGTACGAAAGCTTTTTTATTGCTGTTACTAACAGTGTGGGACTTTTGTCTGTTAACATGGGAAGAGCTTTCAACTGTTATACATGTAGCAGAAATTCCAATGTTAAAAATCCAATTGGAGAATTCATACATGTTAGGATTTTTATTTTGATTTAACAGCTGTAATTTTTTTGTACCCCATTGTAATTGAAAAGATGGTGGTAATTTTTGTACTAATTCTTGGAGAAGTGAAGTATTATTGATTTCATTATTTAAATTGGAAGCTTCAATTGTTGCAATTAAACTCTTTACGTTAATTGCAAATGTGGTAAATAATGAAGGTAAGTTATTTTCATCTACTGGGGGTGTTAATTTAATTCGATTTTTTATAGAGTTTACTATATTTTCTGGTTGGCCGTACAAAAGCTTCAAAATTGACATGACCCAATTGACATTGGATGGGTGTACTAGTACGTGTTGAACTTTTTTTAATGCTTCTCCTGTAAGTGATTTTTGTAACCGTATGAGGTTTTCGGCTTCCGTGAATCCACAGATTTTAGTGGACCATTCAAATGTGGACGAAAACAAGGGCCATTCTTCTGGTTGGCCGGAGAAAGCAGGGAGTTCTTTCATCAAAGATTGGCGTGCTTGAAGCTGACCTTGACTCAAGTTTGGGTTATAATTTGTTAATAAATTCGGTGGTACACTTAAAGTGTTGTTTGATGTGGTTGCGTTCGGTGCATTGGAATTGAAAGTGTGTTGTGTTGAATGGCCAATGGGGGCCGTCATGTTTTGGCAAGGATTAAAATGATGCACATTAGAAATTATTGGTGGAATGTGGCAAGCCGTTGTGTGAGTTGTTGAAACTTGAGGTTCAAATGGGACCGATTGATAGTGCGGCTGCTGTCGTGATTGAAAGCCACTAGTGGTGGCGGGTCCCGAAGTAAAACTTGATACAGCGGGCGCAGATGACGACATCGTAGCAGCGTTACTTATGTCCGGCACAATATATGAACTTTTTTGCGGCATATTAATTCCACCTGAATTATTATTGTTAGATGCATTATTTATATAAAGTGGCATGCTTAAATAAACAGTGTCTTCAGGCAGCTGAGCTGCTTGTTTGGTTGTTTTGTTTTTATTTATATTTTCAGGAGCTGCCGGCAAATCAGACTGGACTTGTTCTGCAGAATCAAAATGGTTTGGAAGTTCATTTAACCAGCTGCGAACAGAAAATGAATGATGGGATGAGGCATCACTGTAGACCTCCTGTTCATGTTGGTTTATTATTTTATATTTTTTGGAAATATATTCCATTGAAACAGTACGCTCTTCTTCTAGTCGTTGGAGTTCTAATTGTACTCTTCTGGCTGATTTATTGGAAGAGCGACTTAAGGTGCTTTTAACTGATTCTGCCGGAGGGCTTTTACAAGCAAAACATTTGAAAGTTAGGGCTGATGCTTGGTCTGATGTGGCATTTGTGCATGAAGCATGATAGGTTTTTTGGCATTTTGTGCAACTTATCATATTTTGGTCAGGGGGATTAAGACACTTGGGACAGTTTGGCATTTTTTGTTGGCCTTCTAATTCCATTTGTACTTACTGCGAGATTGGCAATGCAGGGCGCTTCTAGGCGAATCTTCACTTTCGTCTGTTGATTTTATAGGAAACGTGTAGAACAAAAAGAATTTTAAAATGTTGGGGTGAGGAATCCGCCTCGCTAATGATTTCCACTGGATTTTGAATAAAAGGAACACCAGATCAATTTTCAAACACAGATTTATTGACCTAATTCTCTTATATTAAAATTCCTAGACAAATACACAAACATATAACAATAAGTAAAGGAATTATTTAAACAAGTAAATTACACTCACTTTTTGGTATGGAAACCACTAGAAAAATAATTTAAAATTAAAGAAAATCTTCCGGAGTGAAGACTTATCACCACGCCAGCCAGCTAAGTACAAAGTTTTAAAATTAAAATAAAATGGAGGAGCTATGTCTAGCGCGCAAAACCTTTACTCCGAACGGATAATTTTGACATTTCGAAAAATGATTAGATAGATTTTAAATAAGGCTAAGTAAAAGAGCTAATTACACTGTACAACACACAAAAAAATTACAAGGTCCGGGCTATAAATTCTGATAGAGGAGATAAAAAAAAAGATACGTGTATCGGCGTTTTGAAAGTTTACATCTTAATTTCGTTTGAGAGGGGGTTAAAGTTTCCCAGCTCTGGCACATTCTTATTGTTAAACGGCATAAGAAACCATTGAAACCTTACATTTTAGGTATAAAATGTGTTCAGCAAATTTATGTAAAATGTTACGGAGCACATTTTTGTAGAAATGTTAACCCTCTAACTCCTTAAGATATGGGTCTTTTTTGTCCTTCTTTTAAAAAAGAGCAAAAAACACAATTAAAACAGGGTTTTAGAGGGTTAAAATGTTCCACGAAAATGTTACCCGTTAAATTTTACTATAAGTCCCTGAATACACCAAAATGGAAAATTCAACCATAAAGCCAGAAATAAGACGCAACGAAAGAGAGCTTAGGGCTAATTTCGCATTTATTAAGAATTTTATTTTAAATTTGGATAGCAAGTATTCATTAATTACATTTTTTTAGCTCTAGGCAATTCCACTTCATTATCATACAATGTCCAGCATAGCGTTCTTCAATGGGTGAGCATGTCTGATGAAATGTTTCACCATGCTCATCAGAATCGAAGAGCAAAATACACCATTAAAACAGGGATTTAAGGGATTAAAATGTTCTGCATAAATGTTGTCCGTTACATTACAACAAAAACAATGAAAAGCAAAATCAAAACAAAAATTAAGTGCTATATTTCTTATTGTACTGAAAAAGTTTCAAAAGATTGACCATCTCATAGTAATACTAAATTAATTAAGAAAGAAACTCAGTTTACGTGTAAGATTTGTTTTGGCAAAAATGTCCAATTGTTTGGAAAAATTAGATTTGTTTTGCTATATCTGCGGTAAACATACTATACCGGAATATAAAGTTACGTTTTTCAATAGTAAAGTTGAAGACATCTATAAAAGGTATTTTGAACTAGAAGTTTTTCCGGATGAACTGTGGACGCCGAAGCATTGCTGTCGCATTTGTTATAATGGCTTAATTTTGTGGTCCAAAGGTAATTAATTTTTTTTTGTTCTAAAACTATAGTTTTATTTTTGAACTCTCGCTGAAGGTCAACGAAATTCAATGCAGTTTGGTATTCCTATGCGGTGGTTAGATCCAGGCGAACATAATGACACCACGTGCTACGTGTGCCAAAATCTTCCCATATTAAAGTTGAATAGATATAGGCGAAAGAGTTTTGTATACAAAACTGTACCATCAGCCATGCTGCCAGTTCCGCATTCTGACGAACTCCCAGTACCTGTGCTACAACTTCGAAGTCCTAGTCATTATGTTGATGGAACCATCGCTGAAACAGGAACCTTTCATTGCGCAGATAGTGATTACACAGGAATTGAAGTTATCCCAAGACCAATATTAATGTCCCAAGAGCATTTAAATGCATTGGCTCGGAGACTGAATCTGTCTAAAAACAAATCAGAAATTTTAGCTGCAGACTTAAAAGGTCTTCATCTACTTGAACCTGGTGTCAATGTTACGAGCTTTCGTAAGCATCAAGACAGCTTTCTGCCACCCATTGAAGAACGCTATAAAGGTAAAAGCATACATTCGCTTATCGCTGAAATATGCTGGACATTGTATGATAATGAAGTGGAATTGCCTAGAGCTAAAAAAAAAATGTAATTAATGAATACTTGCTATCCAAATTTACTTTAAAATAAAATTCTTAGTAAATGCGAAATTAACCCTAAGCTCTCTTTTGTTCCGTCTGACTTTATGGTTGAATTTTCCATTTTGGTGTACTCAGGGACTTATAGTAAAATTTAACGGGTAACATTTTTATGGAACATTTTAACCCTCTAAAGCCCTGTTTTAATGGTGTTTTTTGCTCTTTTTTAAAAGAAGGACAAAAAAGACCCATATCTTGAGGAGTTAGAGGGTTAACATTTCTACAAAAATGTGCTCCGTAACATTTTACATAAATTTGCTGAACACATTTTATACCTAAAATGTAAGGTTTCAATGGTTTCTTATGCCGTTTAACAATAAGAATGTGCCAGAGCTGGGAAACTTTAACCCCCTCCCAAATGAAATTAAGATGTAAACTTTCAAAACGCCGGTACACGTATCTTTTTTTTGTCTCCTCTATCAGAATTTATAGCCCGGACCTTGTAATTTTTGAAAAAATTTGATTTTGTTGTACAGTGTTATTTAAGCGGTTTTGCCAGTGGCGGCAACAGATAGGTTTTTTGCTTTTTAGGCTAATGAAGTTAGAAGTATAATTTATTGACTGGTAGATTTACATTGAAAAGAAATAAGCTACGTGTTTGGTACTTTTTTTTAATTTTGGGGGTAAAAATCGGTAAAGTATATCATCTAAACCAAAAGTGATAGAAACTAAAACTAAATTGGTCTGAAATTGGCACTTAAAATTAAGGAACACATGTTCGGTATTTTTTTGAAGTTCAACCTCTTAGAAGGTAAAACAGGGTAGAAAAGGGAGAAATTAGTAACATCATATCTTCGAAACCAACATCGATGCAAACAAAGTTGAAATTGGATTTCAATCGGCTAGGAAAATAAGGAGACACGTGCTTGGTACTTTTTTGGAAATGGCACTAATAAGGATAAAAAAGGGTAAAAACTATATTTTGGTACTTTTTTCAACTAATATGTATCTTTTGAACTAATAAACATAGAGACATAATTTATATCGCAACAGATAGATATTAAAAAACAATTAAATACGTATTTGGTACTTTTGCGATTAATGGGGTATAAAAGGGTAAAAAAGGGAAAATATTTAAGGGTAGGTTTTTTGTTTTTAGCTATGGATATCTTTTAGGCTAATGAAGCCAGAAGTATAATTTATTGACTGGTCGATTGACAAAGAAAAAATAAAATACATTTTTGGTACTTTTTTTAATTTTGGGGGGTAAAAATATATCTTCTAAATCAAAAGTGATAGAAACAAAAACTAAATTATTCTGAGATCAGCACTAAAAATTAAGGGACACGTCTTCGGTACTTTTTTGAAATTCGACCTTTTAAAGGGTAAAACATGGTAGAAAAGGGAGAAATTAGTAACATCATATCTCCGAAACTAACACCGATGCAAACGAAGTTTAAATTGGATTTGAATCGGATAAAAAAATAAATGGTCACGTATTTGGTACTATTTCAAAAAATGGTACTAATAAGAATAAAAAAGGGTAAAAACTGTATTTTGGTACTTTTTTAACCCATATATATCTTTTGAACTAATAAACACAGAAACATAGTTTATATCGCAACTGATAGGCATTAAAAAACTATTAAACACGTATTTGGTACTTTTGCGATTAATGTGGGACGAAAGGGTAAAAAAAGGGAAAATATTCAAGAGTAGGTTTTTTGCTTTTTAGCTAAGAATATCTTTTCGGCTAATGAAGCCAGAAGCATAATTTATTGGCTGGTAAATTGACACTGAAAAAAGTAAAATAAGTGTCTGGTACTTTTTTAATTTTGGAGGTAAAAATCGGTAAAAATATATCTTCTTAGCCAAAAGTGATAGAAACAAAAACTAAATCGGTCTAAAATCGGCACTTTAAATTAAGGAACATGTATTCGGTACTTTTTTCTTTAATTCGGCCGTTTTGGGGTTAAAACAGGAAAAAAATGGGAAATATTAGTAACGTCATATCTCCGAAATTCAAAACGATAGGAATAGAGTTGAAATTTGCTTCGGATGGGCTGAAAAAAAACGAGAAACGTATTTGGTACTTTTTTGAATATGGTACTAATAAGGGTAAAAAAGGGTAAAAACTATATTTTGGTACTTTTTTGAACCCATACTTATCTTTTGAAATAACAAACATAGAGAAACAGTAAACGTCACAATTGATAAGTAACAAAGAATTATTAGACACGTATTTGGTACTTTTACGATAATTGAGGTAAAAGAGATAAAAACTGGGAAATATTCAAGGGTAGGTTTTTAACTAATGAAGCCAGAACTATAATTTACAGACGGGTGGATTCATATTGAAAAAATATAAGACATGTGCTGTTTAGTGGTTAAACAGAAACAGAAAATGGATAAATTAGTAACATCATATCTCCGAAATTTACATCGTTAGAAGCAAAGTTGAAATTGGATTCGGATCATCTTGCAAAAAAAGGGGACACGAGTTTGGTACTTTTTTGGAAATGGAACTAATAAGGGAGAAAAAGGGAAAAAACTATATTTTGGTACTTTATTAACCCTATAAGTATCTCTTGAACTAATAAACATAAATACTCAATTTACATCACAATTGATAAGGACTAACAAAAATTAAGAAGGTGCTTCGCGCTTTTATGATAAATGAGGCACAAAAGAGTAAAAACTATGAATTCTTAAATCTTAAACGAGCAATAATTGTATGTATTTATATATATATATATGTATATATATATATAGAATGGCTATCTCGAAAACGGCTCTAACGATTTTGATAAAATTTGGACAGTGGGTATCTTTTTTGATGTATAGGTCGAAGAAGAAGGGACTTTTGGAACTTTTACCTCTAAGAGGGTAAAAACGGGTAAAAAGGGGAAAAAATCGAAAACGCTATGTCTCCTAAAGTAATAGGTATAGAAACAAAATTAAAATTACGTTTTAAACAGCTTTGAAAATAAGCGGACAGGTGTTTGGTACTTTTTTGAAACTATGTCCGATAGGGGGTAAAAAAGGGTGAAAATAGTTTTTTTGGCACCTTTTTAACCCACTCTTATATTTTAAACTAAAGAATATAGAATGAAACTTGGTACTGCAATCAATAGATGTAAAAAAAACATGAAACACGTATTTGGTACTTTTTTGATTTTGGAGCCAAAATGGGTAAAAAAGGGATAAAATGATAACTTAACATCTCCAAAGTAATATGAATAGGAACATTATACATTATGTTAAATGTGTTTTAAAAAAATGTACCGAATTCAATTGGCACCAAAAAAGTACCAAATATACATATGGAACTTTTAGAAATTAGGGAATAAAAAGGGGGAAAAATTAGTATTATTTTAAACAAATGAATGTTTGAATGCCGGCGAAGGTTTTAAAGTTGATAAGACTAATTTCCGACAGATGGCGCCACTGAAAATTACTAAAAATTAATTAAATCGTAAACTGTACATTTGATCATGCTATGATATTTAGCAAAGTTGTAGCGCATGAGCCGACGAAGGCTTTTTAGTTGGTATGAATAATTTCCGACAGGTGGCGCTAGAGAAACTTACTCAAAGTCAATTTAATCGTAATCTGTACATTTAATCATGCTACAATCTTTAGCAAAGTTGTTGCACATGAGCCGACGAAGGTTTCTTAGTTGGTATGAAGAAATTTCGACAGGTGGCGCTACTGAAATTTACTCAAAGTCAATTTAATCGTATGCTGTACATTTAATCATGCTATAATCTTCAGCAAAGTTGTTACGGATAAGCCAAAGAAGGTTTATGAATTGGAATAAGCAAAGTCCGACAGGTGGCGCCACAGAAAACTACTCAAAATGAATTAAATCGTAAACTGTGCATTTGATCAGACTATAATCTTTAGCAAAGTTGTTGCGCATGAGTCGACAGAGGTTTCTGTTTATATGAATAATTTCCAAAATTATTCAAAATGAGTTAAACTGTAAACTATGCAAACTATGTGTTGGTCGGACAAAATAAATCAAATAATTCAAAATTAACTGAATATTTCTACAATGTCTTTCCTCTAAATTTATTTTAGCACTTTATAATATAAAATATATAAAAACTTTAAAATTTTCCTCAAAATGCTTATCATAAAGCTCCGAGCAAGGCTCGGTCTACCAGGTACTATATATATATATATATATATATATATATATATATATATATATATAGAATGACTATCTCGAAAACGGCTCTAACGATTTTGATAAAATTTGGACAGTGGGTCTCTTTTTTGATGTATAGGTCGAAGAAGAAGGGACTTTTGGAACCTTTGCCTCTAAGAGGGTAAAAGCGGGTAAAAAGGGGAAAAAATCGAAAACGCTATATCTCCTTAAGTAATAGGTATAGAAACAAAATTTAAATTACGTTTTAAACAGCTATGAAAATAAACGGATAGGTGTTTGGTACTTTTTTGAAACTATGTCCGATAAGGGGACATATGTATAGGTCGAAGAAGAAGGGACTTTTGGAACCTTTGCCTCTAAGAGGGTAAAAGCGGGTAAAAAGGGGAAAAAATCGAAAACGCTATATCTCCTTAAGTAATAGGTATAGAAACAATGTATAGGTCGAAGAAGAAGGGACTTTTGGAACCTTTGCCTCTAAGAGGGTAAAAGCGGGTAAAAAGGGGAAAAAATCGAAAACGCTATATCTCCTTAAGTAATGGGTATAGAAACAAAATTTAAATTACGTTTTAAACAGCTATGAAAATAAACGGATAGGTTTTTGGTACTTTTTTGAAACTATGTCCGATAAGGGGTAAAAAAGGGTGAAAATAGTTTTTTGGGTACCTTTTTAACCCACTCTTATATTTTAAACTAAGGAATATAGAAAGAAACTTTGTACTGCAATCAATAGATGTGAAAGAAATATTGAACACGTACTTGGTACTTTTTTGATTTTGTGGCCAAAATGTGTAAAAAAGGGATAAACTAATAACTTAACATCTACAAAAGTAATATGAATAGGAAAATTATGTTAACTGCTCTAATAAAATGTACCGAATTCAATTGGTACCAAAGAAGTACCAATTATGCATATGGAACTTTTTGAAATTAGGGGATAAAAAGGGGATAAAAATGAATGTTTGTCTGTATGTATGTTCTTTATAGAATAGTAAACTGTGAATTTGATCATGTTATGCTCTTCAGCAAAGATGTTGCGGATAAGCCGGCGGAGGTTTTTAAGTTGGTAAACTGAATTTTCGACAGATGGCGCCACTGAAAATTACTAAAAATTAATTAAATCGTAAACTGTACATTTGATCATACTATGATCTCTTGCAAAGTTATAGCGTATGAGCCGGCGAATGCTTTTTAATTGGTGTGAATAATTTCCGACAGGTGGCGCTACTGAAAATTACTCAAAGTCAACTTAATCGTAAGCTGTAGATATAATCATGCTATAATGGGTTTCTTAGTTGGTATGAAGAAATTTCGACAGGTGCGCCACTGAAATTTACTTAAAGTTAATTTAATCGTAAACTGTACATTTAATCATGCTATAATTTTTAGCAAAGTTATTGCGGATAATCCGACGAAGGTTTATTAATTGGAATGACCAAAGTCCGACAGGTGGCGCCACCGAAAATTACTCAAAATGAATTAAATCGTAAACTGTGCATTTGATCAGACTACAAGTGAATTAAATCATAAACTGTGCATTTGATCATGTTATGATCATAAGCAAAGTTGTTACGCATAAGCAGATGAAGGTTTCTTAGTGGTATGAACGACTTCAGGCGGCGCCATTGAAAACTACTCAAAATGAATTAAATCGTAAACTGTGCATTTGATCAGACTATAATCTTTAGCAAAGTTGTTGCGCATGAGTCGACAGAGGTTTCTGTTGGTATGACCAATTTTCAAAATTATTTAAAATGAGTTAAACTGTAACTGTATAAAATAAAATATATAAAAACTTTAAAATTTGCCTCAAAATGCTTATCATAAAGCCCCGAGCCAGGCTCGGTCAACCAGGTACTATCATTTAAACAAATAAAGCCAGAAGTATAATTTACAGACAGGTCTATTCACATTGCAGAAGTATAAGACACGCGATTGATTCCTTTTTTTAATTTTTGGAGTAAAAAGGGGGAAAAATCGGTAACGTAATATCTTCTAAATCAAAAGTGATAGAAACAAAGATTAAATTGGTCTATGATCAGCATTAAAAATTAAAGGACACGGGTTCGGTATTTTTTTTTAATTTGGCCGCTTATTGTTGAAACAGGCTAGAAAATGAATAAATCATATAATCGGCTAGAAAAAGAAAGGGACATGTGTTCTGTACTTTTTTTTGGAAATGGCACTAATAAGGGCAAAATGGGTAAAAACTATATTTTTGTACTTTTTTTTAACCCATACGTATCTTTTGTACTTATAAACATAAAGACTCACTTTATGCCACAATCAATAAGTATTAACAAAATATTAAACATGTGCTTGGTACTTTTACGATAAATGGGGTTCAAAAAGGTGAAAACGGGAAAATATTCATTTAAGTTAATGAAGTCAGAAGTATAAATTAGAGATGTGTCAATCAAAGGGGTAAAAAAGGAAAAAAATCGATTACATTATATCTTCTAAACCTAATGGATGGAAACAAACACTAAAATGGTCTAAGATCAGCCCTAAAAATTAAGGGACTTTTTAGTACTTTTTGCAAATTAAACAGTTTTGGCGTTAAAATAGGGTAGAAAATGAAAAACATTAGTAAAGTTATATCTCTGATACTAATATCGACAGAAAAAAAAATTAAATTGGATTTAGATCGAATAGAAAAATAAAAAGTCATGTTTTTAGTAGGTACTTTTAAATGAGCTAAAAATACTGAATAAAAAGGATAAAAACTAAATTTTGGTACTTTTTTGACCCATATATAATTTTTGAATCAATTATTATAGAAACAAAATTTATACCGCAATCGAAAATAACAAAAACGGGTCAAAAATTTAAAGATAGGTATTTTCCTTTTAAACTGTGCATGTTGTTTATATCAATAAAATAATAAATAAATCAATGATTTATGGACTGTTCTATTGACATTGAAGAAATATGTGAAAGGTGTTTGGTATTTTTTTCAATTAACAAAAATGGAGTTAAGATCAGCAATAAAAATATTAGGACATGTATCCGGATTTTTTTTAATTTGGCTGATCAGGAGTAAATAACGGGTAAAAAAAGGAAACTTTTGTAAAATATTCAAAATCAAAAGCGACAAGAACAAGATTTCAATTGGGTTAGCAATCAAAATTGGGTCAGCTACAAAAATAAGGGAGGCGTGTGTAGTACTTTTTTGAAAATGTAGAGGGTAGGTACTTATTTTGTCCTATATGTATCTTAAGAACCAATAAGTATTTAATTTAATTTATATCGGAATTGATAAACAAGTGAAAAAGTTATTTTGGTAAATTTTGTAACTTTGTCAATTCAAATGGTACCGCTAACGAAGTAGCGGGTTATAAAGCTAGTAATCTATATATAAAACTCTAAAGTGACTGACTGACTGACTCATCATCGCCCAGCCCAAACGGCCAAAGCTAGAGAGCTGAAATTTTGACAGCGGGTACCTTTTTCGAAGTATAGATGTATAAAAAAGAAATTTATGGAATTAAAAAACTTGAACTAGTAGACACGTGTTTGATACTTTTTAGCAGATGGAACAAATAGGGGATAAAAAGGTTAAAAATAAAATGTTGGTACTTTTTTAAACCCATTTGTATCTTTTGAACCAATCAACAAGAAAAAATATTAGACACGTGTTTGGTACTTTTTTGATTCAGGGTTCAAAAAGGGGTAAAAGCGGGGAAAAAAATTTAGGGTAGGTCCATTTTTCTTTTTCTTTGTATTTCACTTGAACCAATAAAGCTAGAAATAAAATTTAAAGGGTTGTCGATTGCCAAGTACAAAATATCAAATACGTGTTTGGTACTTTTTTCAATTAAAAGGGTAAAAAAGGGAAAAATCGGTAACATTATATCTCCTTAACCAAAAGCGATAGAAGCGAAGATTAAATTGGTTTGAGATAAGCACTAAAAATTAAAGGATACGTGTTCGGTACTTCTTTGAAAATCGGCCGCCTAGCGGGCAAAACAGGGTAGAAAAGGAAGAAATTAGTAGCATCATATCTCCGAAACCAACATAGATAGAAACCAAATTGAAATTGGATTTGAATTGGCTAGGAAAATAAGGGGACACGTGCTTGGTACTTTTTTGCAAATGGCACTAATAAGGATAAAAAAGGGTAAAAACTAAATTTTGGTACCTTTTTTTTAACCCATATGTATCTTTTGAACTAATAAACATAGAAACATAATTTATATCGCGACCGATAGATATTAAAAAAACAATTAAATACGTATTTGGTACTTTTGCGATTAATGGGGACGAAAGGGAAAAAAGGGAAAATATTCAAGAGTTTTGCTTTGTTTAGCTAAGAATATCTTTTAGGCTAATGAAGCCAGAAGCATAATTTATTGGCTGGTCAATTGACATTGAAAAAAGTAAAATACGTGTTTTGTACTTTTTTTAATTTTGGGGGTAAAAATCGGTAAAAATATATCTTCTAAGCCAAAAGTGATAGAAACAAAAACTAAATCGGTCTAAGATCGGCACTTTAAATTAAGGGACATGTATTCGGTACTTTTTTTTTAATTCGGCCGTTTTGGGTTAAAACGGAAAAAAATGGGAAATATTAGTAACGTCATATCTCCGAAATTCAAAACGATAGGAACAAAGTTGAAATTTGCGTCGGATGGGCTGAAAAAAAGGAGAAACCTGTTTGGTACTTTTTTGAATATGGTACTAATAAGTGTAAAAAGGGTAAAAACATTATTTTGGTACTTTTTTTGAACCCATACGTATCTTTTGAAATAACAAACATAGAGACGCAGTAAACGTCACAATTGATAAGTAACAAAGAACTATTAGACACGTATTTGTTACTTTTACGATGATTGAGGTAAAAAAGATAACAACGGGAAAATATTGAAGAGTAGGTTTTTTACAAATGAAACCAGAACTATAATCTACAGACGGGTGGATTCATATTGAAAAAGTATAAGACATGTGCTGTTTAGTGGTTAAACAGAAACAGAAAATGGATAAATTAGTAACATCATTTCTCCGAAATTTACATCGTTAGAAACAAAGTTGAAATTCGATTTGGATCATCTTGCATACTTTTTCGGCAATGGAACTAATAAGGGAGAAAAAGGGTAAAAACTATATTTTGGTACTTTTTTAACCCTATACGTATCTTTTGAGCTAATAAACATAAATACTCAATTTACATCACAATTGATAAGGACTAACAAAATTAAGAAAGTGCTTGGCACTTTTACGATAAATGATGCACAAAAGAATAAAAACGAGTAAATATTAAAGTGTTTTTTGTTTTTTAACTATGAATATCATTTAAACAAATAAAGCCAGAAGTATAATTTACAGACGGGTCTATTTACATTGAAGAAGTATAAGACACGCGTTTGGTTCCTTTTTTTAATTTTTGGAGAAAAAAGGGGTAAAAATTGGTAACGTAATATCTTCTAAATCAAAAGTGATAAAAACAAAAATGAAATTGATCTATGATCAGCACTAAAAATTAAAGGACACGGGTTCGATAATTTTTTTTTTTTAATTTGGCCGCTTTTCGGTTAAACAGGCTAGGAAATGGATAAATAATATAATGGGCTAGAAAAATAAGGGGACATGTGTTCTGTACTTATTTTTGGAAATGGCACTAACAAGGGTAAAAACTATATGTTGATACTTTTTTTAACCCATATGTATCTTTTGAAGAATTTTAAACATGTGCCTGGTACTTTTACGATAAATGGGGTTGAAAAGGGTGAAAACGGGAAAGTATTCATTTAAGCTAACGAAGTCAAGAGTATAAATTAGAGATGTGTCGATTCACATTGAAGAAAATTAAAATAACTGTTTGGTACTTTTTTCAATTAAAGGGGTAAAAAAGGGAAAAATCGATGACATTATATCTTCTAAACCTAAAGTGATAGAAACAAACACTAAAGTGGTCTAAGATCAGCACTTAAAATTAAGGGACAAGTATGCAGTACTTTTTGCAAATTTAATAGTTCTGGGGTTAAAATAGGGTAGAAAATAAAATAATTAGTAAAGTTATATCTCTGAAACTAATATCGTTAGAAACAAAATTTAAATTGGATTTAGATCTGCTAGAAAAATACAAAGTCACGTTTTTAGTACTTTTCATAAATGAGGTAAAAATAGGGTATAAAAAGGATAAAAACTAAATTTTGGTACTTTTTTGACCAATATATAACTTTTGAATCGGTAATATTATACCTCCTTAACAAAAATGAAGTTAAGATCAGCAATAAAAATATCAGGACACGTATTCGGTATTTTTTTAATTTGGCTGACCTGAGGTAAAAAAGGAAACTTTTGTAAAATATTCAAAATCAAAAGAGACAAAAACAAGATTTAAATCATGTTAACCTGATTCAAAATTGGGTAGGCGAAAATAAGGAAGGCGTTTTTAGTACTTTTTTGAAAATGGCACCAGTAAAGGGCAGGTACTTATTTTGTCCTATATGTATCTTAAGAACCAATAAATATTTAATTTAATTTATATCGGAATCGATAAACAAGTAAAAAAAATATTTTGGTAAATTTTGTAACTTTTTAATTGTAACTTTGTCAATTCCAATTGTACCGCTAACGAAGTAGCGGGTTCTAAAGCTAGTATATTATATATCAGATTTTAGGAAATGGCTCCCAAAATCACTCTGAACATTTTATCAAAATTATGATGAAAAATTACTTTTTTGCGAAATTCGCCGAATTCGAACACAAGGTAAGTGGAAATGGTTTAAGTTATCGACCTCATTTTTATTAGATTTTTTGTCTCATTTATCTGTTTTAACACACTGATGAGAAAAATTAGAATTTGTTATATTTGTTTAACAAAATTTTCGAAAAATTAAAAAATGAGTTTTGAAACTCACCTAAGAAAAATTACCAATTTTCGAATATGAAAAAAACTAAGTAAATATTTTAATATTTTAACAAACTTAAACTATTAAGTACTTTCAAGTCTTGAAATGATAAATCATGTCATGCTTTGCCAGTATTTGTCGCAAGTATCCTTAGGCACGGTTTTTAGGGAAGAAATCGAATAACTCCAAACTTGTGTTATGGATTTAAAATTTTTATGACTACAATGAAAGCAGCATTAGTTCACTTTTAGATTTCATTATCTTTTCTTTTACAAATAAATCCTAATTGTTCAAAATGAAGCAAAAACTGCAAATACTCTCATTTTTCCTCATACAATTGAGATCAAAAATTTTGGGCCCGTTGCGCTGGCTCGTATCCTAAAAATAAATCAATAATAGTTTGTACACTTCCGATTGACATAATTTGGCCACATAATTTCACTATTCGAGGTTGATCAGGGACAAAAGTCAAAAAACGACCCACCGTAGTATTCATACGTATTCTAAATGCATAATTCAGTGCACAGCATGGTAAATCTTAAAATATAGAATTTATATTTTTATAAGATTGAACATACTGGCAGCCTTGAAAGATCATAATCTTATTTCGAAATTTAGTTGATTCTTTGACTGGATTGACTGTATAGATGAGATGACAATTAAAACCAGCAATGCACACAGCTTTAGAACTACTGCATGAAGCGAGCAAGCAAGTTTTTATAGTAAATACTGGGATATATTCAGCTTTGAGATAACAGCATTTCAAATGATAGATTTGTAAACTACCGGCTTAATATATCGAAACGGCCTGAGGAATTCCGCCAAGGCTGTCAACTCAATATTTTTTGCCTCAGAAAGCTGGAATTTCTCATACAGCGTATTGTAATTTACATTATGATTAGCTTGTTTTTATAAAATAACAAAACTTTTATCATTGTCTTCATAAATTGTTTTCCATTGTTTTAAAGGTCATCAATAGATTGATTGGTTCTATTTTTCTAGAAATCATCAAAACTATTCTGGTTGGATGAATATTGTTCCACATACATTTTAGATTTTTCTTATGATCCATATGTTTTTGTATCCATATTTTAAACCTTGCTGAAAATTCGTATTCTTTTTGATTTATGCTCTACAAATTAAATTAAAATTGAATACTTTTTTTAATTTAATACTCATATGCAGTTCTTTCCTTCCTTCTTGCTGTTTCTTCGGCAATACTTCACCAACTCCTTCGGCAAAAATATAGGCACTGCCTCTGATGAACCTCTCTAAGTATTTAAATATCATAAAACATATTTTTTACTTCATATTATTAAATTTAATTTTAAATGTTAGAGTTAGTATTTTAATCAAATATTTACTTATACAATATGTATTAATTAATTATTAATTTGTAACATTTATTTATTAAATGTAAAATCTCTACAATTATATAGAATTACATTACTTTATCATAAAATGTTTACAGAATTCTATTACTTTTCATTATTCATGCAAACCGTTGTTAAATACTTATAAATATAAATTTAAATTCATTGATAGGAAAAAAATGATCATTGATGATATTTTGTCTTATAGCCATCTGAACCTAATGTAGTTTTGGAGGAAAAATATTAAAAACAAGCAGTATAGTTAGTACTCCTTATTGCAATTAAATGCACAAATCTTTTAAAATAAAATTTCTGACTACCATTACATTAAATATTTGTCACTTTTAGAGGCTCAACTGATCCTGTGGCTATCCAGCCTAGCTTAGTATTTTGAAACACCATTCTATTACATTTCGATTTTATTTGAACTACACTTAAAAAATCAAAAGAAATCTCTGACCCAATTACCATGTCGATAGGTCCTGGAATATTATAATTCGGGTCTGTTAAATTGATTCCTAAGATTTTCCTAGCCACAAGCTTCTGTTCTGGAACATTGGACATAATTTCTTGAATAACCAATACCTCAATATTCGTATTATAATTTGACTCTTTAGATCTTAGCTCTATTAAAACCTTCCCTTTAGACCTATTTTGACCTTCAATTGTTTTGTCGAACTTCAAATTTTAAATTTAAATTTATTCTAGAAGAACTCGAATTTTAACTCTCTGGTTATCAGCATTCTTTACTTCTACTACAGCTGTTGGTAGTAAAATGGAATACCTATTTTTGTTACGTTTAACTTTTGCTTTATGCAATAAGGTATTGTGCTGCTTATTATGCAAATGACCGGAATTTAAACATTTATAGCAACAACATGTTCTTTTGTTTTTCTAAATTTTTCTTTGATTGAGAGGCTCTTAAAGTTAGAACACTTATACAAATTATTCTTGTGGTCGCAATTTGAAGAGCATTTATAATTGTTGTTTCTTTTTGTCTGAGCGTTTTTAACTGATCCTAGAGATATCTTTTATCGACATTCCATTTGTTTATCATGGTTAATAAACTGTCGACTTACCTCTAATTTTTGTACTTTTGGAAGTTCCCTAGATCCTCCCAAATACTGTTCGAATTGGACTCTTAAATTGTTGTCCATCTTCCTTTGAATAACAAAGCAAAGAAATGCTTGTTGCATTTCTTCAGAGCTAATTTTTGTAACATCTAGTGACTGTAAACTCTCATTTATCTCATATGGTTTCTTAATTAAAACAGACTTGTGGTGCATCCAAAATGCTTTCAAAATAAATAGGCGTAATGGCTCTTTTATTGGAATAATATTTTCTTAAAATATCCCAGGTTAATTGAAATTGGTGAAATTGGTTGATCAATGTTTAGTGTGCTCGAAAAGCTCACTAAACGTTTCCCACTCTGTATAGCTTCCACTAAATATAGGAATGTCTATTTTTGGTAGTGTATACGGAAGATTTGTAGTATAAAATTCTATGGCTGGAATGTTCTCATACAAATCTTTTAAAGAATAAAACGCTTCCGTAAGTTCGTCATCTGGAAACTGGCCCAAATATTCTAAAAATATATTTTCAGTTATTTGATATTTTTCCCTAACTTTTTCTGTAGAAGCCTGTCTCATCTTAAATTTATTAATTTGTTCCTCCAATTCATTCAAAACGTAGGGAATTGTCTCATAAGACCACTTTGAACTTTTGGCTGATGATCAATGCCTAATTTCTCTTTCGCTAATTTATTTTTAAATTGACTATACACAATGTCAAAATTGTTTATAGCCTCATTTATTTCAGCTACAGGATTATTTTTAGAATAAGTACAAAATCTTAACCCAAGGTAAACTAAAATTCTTATTATCTAAATTTATCTAACAACACATGTGTTGTTACAATACTTATGTATACTGAAATTACCCAAAATAGCTTTACACACACCACTCTTGTGTGGAAAATTACCATTTACTAATAACGATTCTTTGATAAGATCATTTTAAATATGCAGGAAAACACAACTGCAACAGTAGGTAAAAATATATATTGATAATACTATTTAAGGTATGGTAAATCTTAAAATATTAAATTTATACTTTTATAAGATTGAACACATTGTTTTATATTCGGTCTAAAACATTCTGGATATAAAATGAAATACAAACAATTTCAGAAATTACACAACATCGTAACATTTCGCACCTAGAGAGATGTCGTATTTAAATGCATATATATTTAAAGTTAGAGGACCGATTAAATGGTTGCTTTAGTGAGAATATTGAGCGGGCCTATTTTGATTAGACTTTTTGCAATAACATTTGGTAGTAGTTCTTTTGTTGATCTATATAAGCCTTAGATTATATGCTTTTAGTAGTAGACATTTACGTTAGAAATAAATACTTTGAATGAATATCACGACAATAATAGGGGAAAAAGATATTCGCTTTTAAAGTGCTGTGACTGACGCTAACAAAAATGTTTCTGTTTAACGCGTGTTTTTGTAATTTTCATCGAATCGGTCATAGTAATAAAAAATTATAACTGCATTGAAGATAGAGGAAAATCAGTGGATTACAAAACAGCTTTTATAAAATATTTAAAAATTTCCAGTTGCGCCAAAAATCTATAAATGAACTGTTGCGGACGATGCGTGACGACCGATACAGTTTTTTTTTAATGCTTTTTATTGGGAAAAATTCATATTTCATATTTTTTTCCGAATTTCATCTCCTTTCTCTTCATGTTCGCGGTTAAAAATGCGATTTTTGGGAACAATATAATATATCACAAAACGGCTAAATACATATATTTATATTTCTTTACATACTTCTTAGATCTTATTTTTCATTCCAAGAATGCTGCGGCTAGCTGTTAGAGTGTCCCAAAAATCCGAAAAAAATCACGTACATTTTTTAAGTAAATGGATCGATATCAATCATTTCTTTAGTAATAATATTTGGAATGCATTGTTTAACGATGTATTCAGTTTAAGATACATGCATATGTAAGAAATTGTGTATAGATTTTGAAATGATATTAGGCAATGTATGAAAATTGTTTTCTGTGTAAGTCGTGGAAAGCTAATCTACATTTTGATATGTAAAATTTATACATATATCATGTTTATGGGACCTTCAATGCATTTAAAGTTGGGCACAAAAGTTATTATATTAAAAACATGTTACGATTTTTTTTTCTTACAAGGTATAAAATGTTATTATTTGCAAATAAGAATTGTTTCATTATTCAAATAAAACATAGAATTTTAAATCTCTCAATCCCTGTAAACTATGTTAACGGTCTTGTGTAATGTTGTGAACATTCGTATTATTTACATCACGTTTTACCTCATACCTAGGTAATATCTTGGTCCTCTTTTAACAGATGTATTTAACATGATTGAAAATAAACTTTTATTATTATACATATCGGACCTATGTATTTATATAAAAAGTTTTACTATGCAGTACCTTTTTTTCTTTTGGTAATTTTCCATAAATCAAAATCATTAATTAAGTAAAAGTCTATGAGTTAAGTTGACTAAAACTTAGTGGAACAAAATAAAAATAGTCTATTTATAGTATGAATTTTTCTTCCATGTTATTTTTTTTGAAATGTAATTTGAAATTGTGTAAATTTATAAAAGTGTGGTGCATTAAAAAGTTCCAGAAATTTTTGCAAAATCTTGACAGAAGTAGTTCACAATAATAAAATTTTTTCCCAAAATCTGCGATTGGATTCGCACGTGTCAAAATTCCTTTTCACCAAATAGTCGTTAGAGGGAATATTATTAATCTTGGAGGAAAAAAAAATAATTGTTTGTTTTTTTGTAAGAAAATCCGAACAAAGGATAGTGAAGCTTTCGCCGAGAGCTCCACGTGGCTGTGAGGGCCAGCCTCATTCCGTTATAAAAAAAATCAAAAGTTACGTAAGACTATTATATAAGTTGCAATTCTAGAAGCTTATCAAAATTTTATATAACTTAATTGATTAATTATGCCGTTGACCTAAAACTTCAGGACCGCGTTTTTGGAAAACAATACATAGGTCATATTGAATAACACCATTTATTCCAAATAATTCCATAACCTAATTGTTTAATTATGCCGTTACCCTAAATAACACCATTTATTATAAATGATTCCATAACCATGACTAACAAATAAAATATTTGCTAACAAATTAAACTACGCATATATAAGTAAAATTGCCTAAATTTACCTATGATAGTTTTAAAATTAGTCTAAGCTTACATATTCTTAAAACACGATTTCGTAAATTACATCATAAAATTTTTTTTAATTCCAAAATTAATTAGAATGTAATTAGAACTTCTTTTGCATTATGTAGTTTTCAATAAATTATTCGTAAAATAATTGAAAACTTTTAATTATTGAAATATTATATTAACTGCTATTTTTCAATTATGAATTAAATTACATATAATTTTACTTTAATAATTCAAATTATTTTTCTAAGTGTACATTTAAATTATAATCATCCTACCGCAGATACTATTAATTACAAAAAAATACTACGTAGCATTTGCTGGGCCCACCAGTGAAACGGCAGTAATGGAACAACAAAATTTGTAAAATATTATCGTGAGTAAACATGAATTAAAAATTTAATTTCTATCATCATTTCTTCTTTACTATAATTATATTTTAAGTCGGTCCGATTCGATTTCATTCCCCTTTGATAAATGTAAAATTTAAGAAAACAGAGTCAGTTTAGTTTGATACTCATTCTCTCAGAGTGATAATCTCTAACATAAAATGAAAAATAATGTAATTTTATATTTTTTATTATATTTTCTTTATTTAACATAATTGTTTGATCAAAACAAAAAAGAATAATAATTTCATGCGCTATTTTGATCACTACATCTCCTTTTCAATGAATTTCTCATTTGTTTTGATCAATAAATTTCCTTTTATATTTTGTTTCATTTAATTCCACTATTTTTTTTTTTTTGTTATACTTTATATTACTTTAGAACAGAGGTGCTCATTTCATACAGCAATTGATTATTGGCGACACCCACCATTTGGTTATGCTCTTTGAATTCAGTTGTATTTCAGACGGCAAACATAACACATGCTTAGCGGATGTTTTGCTTGTTTTTAAAAAGCAGTGAGTAACAAAAGATGTTTCCATTTCGTGATAAATAATGGATTTGGTAATCCTCAATGCCTTTTGTGTTTAAAAACATTTAAAGGGCACTGGGATTATGTTATCAAAAGACATTATAGTGTTTTTCATAGCGATATGCAAAAATATAATGAATATGACAAAAATTAGATTTCTTCCGAAAAGAAAAATATATATTTGAAAAAATTAAAATAATGGATAAAAGAGGAAATACATAATGATTAAAAATTTGATAAGATTCTTTAAAATAAAACATATTGTTCTTGTTTTTAATTACAATTTTATCAAAACTTTTTCGTTAACTTTTGCGTTTTACTGTACCTTTCAATATTTTTCATTTTCTCACCAATACAAAAGCATTTTGATTTTGGGCACCAATGGCCTAAGCCTGTTGATGCCAGACTAAATGAAAGAGCGTAAAAATGCATGTGAAGAGCGTAAGAATACATGTGATTTCAGAATGCAGAATTCAGTTCGAGCTGGCGACCATTGTTCTAAAGCAGAGGTGCTCATTTCATACAGCAATTGATTATTGGCGACACCCACCACTTGGTTATGCTCTTTGAATTCAGTTGTCTTTCAGACGGCAAACATAACACATGCTTAGCGGATGTTTTGCTTGTTTTTAAAAAGCAGTGAGTAACAAAAGATGTTTCCATTTCGTGATAAATAATGGATTTGGTAATCCTCAATGCCTTTTGTGTTTAAAACAGGGATGACCAAAGAGAGGAATGTGATTGTATTTGTGAGCGAAAGAGAGGATACACAGGCAGAAGCAAGAATTGACATAAATTTGGTTGTTTATTTCTATTTTATTTCAGTTACCGCTGAACCAGCGTGAAATGAACATGCGGAGAAGTATTGATCTTTTTTTTGTTGTTTTTATATAAACAAAAATGATTTTCTTTTGCTTCTATAAAGAAAACATTACTTTTTAGAAATGTATATTCAGCATAGTATATTTTTTATAAATACAATTTAAAGAACTTACTTTTTCTATAGAAAAACTTACATTTTCTATAGAAAAACTTACTTTTTCTATAGAAAAACTTACTTTTTCTATACAAAAACTTACTTTTTCTATAGAAAAACTTACTTTTTCTATAGAAAAACTTACTTTTTCTATAGAAAAACTTACTTTTTCTATAGAAAAACTTACTTTTTCTATAGAAAAACTTACATTTTCTATAGAAAAACTTACTTTTTCTATAGAAAAACTTACTTTTTCTATAGAAAAACTTACTTTTTCTATAGAAAAACTTAGTTTTTCTATAGAAAAACTTACTTTTTCTATAGAAAAACTTACTTTTTCTATAGAAAAACTTACTTTTTCTATAGAAAAACTTACTTTTTCTATAGAAAAACTTACTTTTTCTATAGAAAAACTTACTTTTTCTATAGAAAAACTTACTTTTTCTATAGAAAAACTTACTTTTTCTATAGAAAAACTTACTTTTTCTATAGAAAAACTTACTTTTTCTAAAGAAAAACTTGCTTTCTATTTTTTACTAAAAAATCAAAGATTTTCTATAAAAACGATTGAATGTTTAGCGTAAAAATAATTATTCTAACATTCAATCTCACAGTGTATCTGAAAAAAACAATAACAAAAAATACAAACAAATTAACGAAACTTATAACAGCCTCCACTCGTGTGCATCCGTCAAAGGTTGAATGACGACTAAATAAATGAGAATAAGAAATCTTCTGGCAAGCACTTGCTTAGCGGTGGTCGCGCCTGGTTTAAAAACATTTAAAGGGCACTGGGATTATGTTATCAAAAGACATTATAGTGTTTTTCATAGCGATATGCAAAAATATAATGAATATGACAAAAATTAGATTTCTTCCGAAAAGAAAAATATATATTTGAAAAAATTAAAATAATGGATAAAAGAGTGTATTTCCTCTTGTTCTAAAGCATTGGTGCCCAAAATCAAAATGCTTTTGTATTGGTGAGAAAATGAAAAATATTGAAAGGTACAGTAAAACGCAAAAGTTAACGAAAAAGTTTTGATAAAATTGTAATTAAAAACAAGAACAATATGTTTTATTTTAAAGAATCTTATCAAATTTTTAATCATTATGTATTTCCTCTTTTATCCATTATTTTAATTTTTTCAAATATATATTTTTCTTTTCGGAAGAAATCTAATTTTTGTCATATTCATTATATTTTTGCATATCGCTATGAAAAACACTATAATGTCTTTTGATAACATAATCCCAGTGCCCTTTAAATGTTTTTAAACACAAAAGGCATTGAGGATTACCAAATCCATTATTTATCACGAAATGGAAACATCTTTTGTTACTCACTGCTTTTTAAAAACAAGCAAAACATCCGCTAAGCATGTGTTATGTTTGCCGTCTGAAAGACAACTGAATTCAAAGAGCATAACCAAGTGGTGGGTGGCGCCAATAATCAATTGCTGTATGAAATGAGCACCTCTGGCTTAGGCAGTCCTAACCACCAGTGTCCGATTGATATTTTTAATTTTCGTAAAACAACACGACCATTAAATACAATCGGCAAAATGAGTTTGAAAAAGCAAACAGACCAATCACATTCATGTAAGTTTACAACAAAGCAGGTTGACGTCACTTTGTTGAGAAAAAAACAAAAACAAAATATACAGCAAAAAGGTCGGACAAAATTGTTACTCCAGTCAGTTGAATGCGAGCTTTCAGTGGAGTAGGTTCATGCCGCTTTTTTTTCAGAATTTTGATACACGTAGAATAATTTGCAAATACTTTGTATATCTTTTTTGGTATATTAATAAATAATATAACAATGTGGAATATAGAGTGGGAGAACAATTTTTTGTTTGTTTTAAATATATTTAACGAACCAGAATGTCTGGTATGCAATCAGAAATTTAAAAGAATAAGTGGGTTTAATTTTAAATGTCATTATGACAATTTACATTCTGATTTCCATAGTTTAACAGGGGATGAAAGAGATAAGCTAATTATAAAATTAAAAAAAGATATAGAGTTAAAAAATAATAGGATTCTGATGAACTGTAATAGACAAATAGGTTCTTCAACAGATAGCCAAGTCAAAGCTTCTTATTTAATAGCTTTAGCCCTAGCAAAAAAGGGGCGTCCTTTTGAGGATGGCGACTTTATTAAAGAAATCATTCTTTCAATAATGCCATTGTTTGGGGAAGCAGGGAAAAAAGTAGAAGCCATCGTTGGTGAAATTCCTTTGTCTGCCAGTACAATTTGTCGAAGGACGGAAGATATAGAACTTTTCATAGGAAACGAAACAATTCAAAGAATCAAGAACTCCACCTATGTTTCCATTTGTTTAGATGAAAGCGTAGATATTCAGGATACTAGCCAAATGATTATTTGTGTAAGGACACTGGATAATTCGTTTAATGATTTTGAAGAAATATTAAAACTTGAATCATTTTACGGAAACGTAACAGGTAAAATTATTTATAGTTCATTTGAGCGACATGTTTTATCATTGATTGATAAGAACAAACTTTCTGGAATTTGTACTGATGGCGCCGCCGTTATGGTCGGCCGATCGAATGGTTTTGTAGGCCAATTAATTAAGGCTAGAGTAAAGGTTCCAACATTGCATTGTTTAATACACCAGCAAGCCTTATTTTCAAAAACGGTTGGTTTAGAAGAAACAATGAAAACCGTTGTTAAAATAATAAAACGTCTAAAAGGGGGTCACAACGCGCTTACCCACAGAAAACTAGTAATGTTTTTAAAAGAATTAGATAGCGGTTACAGTGATGTTTTATTATTTACAGAGATTAGGTGGTTAAGTCGTGCAAAAAGCCTTGAACGACTATTTTGCCTTAGAAAGGAGATAGCAGAGTTTTTTGAATCTCAAGGACTTTCTAAAGATATTGATTTGTTTAATGCAATAAAATGTAATGCATTTTTACTAGACCTTGCATTTCTTGCAGACGTTACACTTATGTTCAATAACTTAAATCTTGTTTTACAGGGAAAAAATAAAAATATTTTCGACATTTTTTATGCCATTAAAGAGTTTTCAAGAAAGTTGGAAATTTTAGCAATTCAGATTAAAAATCATAATCTATCAAATTTTCCTAAAACTAATGAAATATTTCAGACATTCCCAAATGAAACAAAATTAGCAATGTACTGTGAAGAACTAAATAAACTATTAGAAAACTTTCAAAAAAGATTCCACGATTTGTTCGAAATGGAATGGGTAATGCATTTTTACAACAATCCGCTAACATGCCTGATGGACAATGTTCTACAAAACATTAAAGAAGAATTATTAATGATGCGAGAAGATTTAACTATTCCAATCGAAAGTGGTGTTCAATTTTGGAAATATATATGCCCAAAGAAGTACAAAGCAAGCACGGATTTAATTTTAAAACATTTTGCAATGTTTTTAACCTCATACATATGTGAATCTACATTTTCGACAATGACATATATAAAAAATAAATATCGAAACAAACTGACAGACAGTCATTTGGAAACACTTTTAAAAATAAAATGTTATGCAAAGGAAATTAATATCGACCAACTGATAAATTTTGTGAATAAAAAGAAATAATTTTTTTACTTGGTGTTTTTTTTATATACATACTCATGCATACATGCATACGTACATACATACATACATACATACATACATACATACATACATACATGCATACATACATACATACATACATACATACATACATACATACATACATACATACATACATACATACATACATACATACATACATACATACATACATACATACATACATACATACATACATACATACATACATACATACATACATACATACATACATACATACATACATACATACTTACATACATACATACATACATACATACATACATACATACATGCATACATACATACATACATACATACATACATACATACATACATACATACATACATACATACATACATACATACATACATACATACATACATACATACATACATACATACATACATACATACATACATACATACATACATACATACATACATACATACATACATACATACATACATACATACATACATACATACATACATACATACATACATACATACATACATACATACATACATACATACATACATACATACATACATACAAACATACATACATACATACATACATGCATGCATACATACATACATACTGCAACAAGATGCTTTCATTTCATATTTATTTAGTAAAAAATTTCTCTAAGTGTACCATACCATTTAGTCTCATGTATTACTCCACTCTCTTTGCGCCGACCCGTGGCCATCAACCACCGAAAAATGTACATTTTTTCTTGTAAATTCAATACACACAAAAAAAGTTTGTCGTCTCGCTTTTTGAATTGTATTATGACAATAAAAAAAATTAAAGAAGAATGAATGGTATTATGAAATAAATACTTTAAATTTAAATAGTAACATTATGTAGAGCTACTTTTAAGAGAGTTTTTAAATTTTATTATATGTTTTAGATTTTCATATTCATACAAATAATTTTTTAGTATAATAAAATTCTTTTGCTTAAAGTTTTAACTTACTAGTAAAACCAAAAACTGTTATGGTTTTTTAAAATAATTTAACGCGTAAATAAGACTAATAGATCTGATTGAAAATACCACAATTTTATTAAAATATTTTTTCGAGTGTGTAAAATATTTCTCACCAAAAATATTTTGGCTACCACTGCTTTAGAATGATTTTTTTTGTGTATTCTCTTTAATAAAATTCATTGATAATTTGTAAATCTTTAAAAATGAATAAATAAGTTATTTTATATTGAAAGGGAAGGATAACCTATACAGAATAAAGGAACAGTGTAAGTAAAAGTCATACTATTTGTAAAAGGGACAGATTTCAAAAATAAAAGGGTATCACTTCTGTCAAGGTGTTTAGCAACCTTATAGTTGCTGGGAGGGAGAATTGTACCCCTGGTGATCAATACCTCGTCATCTTTCGAATTCTTATATTAGTGTTGACTTAATTTTTTTAGATATACCATAGAGGCATGAAGTATATTTATATGATTACGCGCGAAATAAAAGGGTTAAGAACCAAATATCCCATATGAGCTAGCCAGACGATCTTTCATGCCCTTAACCATTTTTGTTCGGAATAATGTTACAAATTAGCTAAACAATTTTTATTATTACCGTAGCGTAACATAAATGGCGCCCAACGTTAAGTCAAACGTAAAACTCAAGTAAAAAGCTATTCAAGGCTTTCCAAATCAAGTATAAGACTGATTTGTTTTAAAATAATTTCGAAAACCAAAATAGGTTATATTTAGAAAAGTTAATTGTTTTAATTAACATCTTATCTTTTAAAGCGTTTTAAAGAAGTCTTAGTTTCTTTTGAACATTAAGTTCTGGATCTAAATGCTCTTAAAATTTTGTTTTTATAGATTAAACTATTGCATCTATATAGCCAATTTAATGTCATGTTTTTTTTTAATATTTAGTCCTAGTACTGAGCATAATTATAAACTTGGACTCAGTTGCATTTTATGAAAAATTTGATGTTGTTTTAAAGATTTCTATCAAGTTCGTTTCGATCGAAGAGAAGATCGAAATTTGTTTATACTAGCGGATAGTAAATCTCAGAAACAAAAAGTAGATCTGTTATTTCATAGGTATTCCTAATAATAGACACTTAAGTATTTAAAATATGACTTACACTGGCATTGTTCCTACGTTTTCTTAAGGTTTATCCTACCCTTTCTTAAACTTTCTGAAAAATTTAATACTTAAAACAATAATTTAATACCCGTAGTTTTACCTGACTCGAAATTAAAATATATTTTCTCTATTCTCAAAATAAAATAATTTCAATCTTGAACTTTTTGCAAATATATTTGAAAATTCTCAATATTTCGTTATGAACACTAGAAAAAGTTCCAAAGAAGGTGGTAAAAATATTTCTTTTGGCGAAGGTCGCGGTAATTCTGCATCTCGCAATAACATATCAATACAATTGCAGCCTAGCACTAGCAGCCCCAAACCAAGAGTTGTACACTCACCACCACGAACATCAGGTAGCTCTAATAGCTTACCTACTTCATCATTGTTTCAAGACATTCAGATTCTTAGTAATCAGAACTCAATGGGCCTCATGCATAAAACGTGAGCTTGAGCTCTGACTCGTTTTATTGAGTAAAAGGGGCTTGTCGTATGCATAATAAAATTTCATGAATTTGCTTTTACTCACTGCATACGTTTGAAATCGTCTTTCTCGGTTTGAACTAAGTTAGATGAGCATGTGCTCATTTTCATATGCATAAAAACAAGCTTTTGCTTTCTTTTGTGAGCTCTTGCTCAAATTTTGTTGAGCATGCCTTACAGTTGACTCGCGTCCACTAAAAAGGAATCATGGCTGAATATTTTGTACCGCAAAGAAATACAAAATGTTATCAACAGCGTAACAAAAAATTAGCAAGTGAGGATAAAAAACTGTACAGGTTTGTATTCGTAGTTATTATTTTTTTTTATTTTATTAATAACAAAATGATAAATACATAGGTATGATGATAGTAGCATCTGCTGGTTGGCTAATTACTTTTTTGAGGAGTCAGAAGAAACACGTGGTGGTGCCCTCAGCAACTATGATAAAATTAAACTGTTTCTAAGATTTTGTGCCGATCCTGGATTCCAAAATGGTATAGCCACAGATATTGCAGTCCATCAATCAACTGTGTCGCGAACTATTGCGGAAGTTGCGAAACTTATATCTACCAAAGTAAGCGATTGGATAAAATTCCCGAAAGATGCAGATGAAATTAAAGATGCTCAAATGAAATGGCAAGCAAATTATTGCTTTCCATTTGCAATTGGAGTGATCGATTGTATGCATATAAATTTTAAAAAACCCTCAAATCAAAGCGATGAATATATTTGTAGAAAAGGATTCCACTCTATAAATATGCAGGCAACTTGGCCTGGTTCAGTTTATGACTCACGTATCGTACGAAATAGCGAGTTATGTAGAATTATGCAAAATGACACAAACGATGCATTAGAATCGTCGTCATTTTTTATTTAGTTCTACTTCACTTTCACTTGATGATATGCTTACATTTAAATAACAATTACACGTTTGAACTCCCTTTGCTCAAGTAATTGGAATTGGTTTGAACTCTTTTTTATGCATACGAAATTGAGCAAAAGCTGTTGCTGTTTGATAGAACTCGACTTCATGAGCAATTGCTCACCTGCTTCAACTCAGCGCTTTTACTCGTTTTTATGCATGAGACCCAATGTCTCAACATATAATTGACAATTCTGGTGTTGAGAGAGAATCATTAAATACTTCGATGCATTTACATCGTGAACAGTTTGTAATTCCAAGTAGTGTTCCTTCTATAAGAAACATGAACAATAATACCGTTTTAAATCCAGATGCTGAACAGTTTGTCATCACAAATACTGCTCCATTGGTTCCTATTTTGAACAATAATAATAATACAACCACATCATCATTTGACTCGATATTCACTTTAATGCAACAAACTATGCAAAATACTCAAGAAGAGTTTCGAAAAGAACTAATCTCTATAAGAGAAAGTATAGCACAAATAGGAAATAATCCTTCGTCAAATACAATTAGACCTCCAGATGTTCAGACCAATTTCAGTGAATCGCATATTTTTTTTTTTTAATTTAGGACCAGCACTCAGGGGATGACCCCTACTTATGCGATGCATTGTGTTGGAACTAGGAAAATAGGTTATGGGAAGGAGGATAGATGGAGTAGTGTTTGTGGACATTTGATTTGAATTTACCTATATTGCAACTGGCAGGGAAAACTTCTGCGGGGAGAGAATTCCACATACGAACTGTACGGCTAAAGAACGAATTTTCTCTGTAGTGTGTTGTTCGGTCTACCGGCCAATCGACCACAAAGGAATGAGCTCTAGCAGAATGACGTGTATTGCGTAAAAATGTCCGAGTTTCGGGAACAAGTTCCCTGATTTCGTTAGAGCAAATTCCAAAGTAGTAACGATAGAACAGTGTGACACAACCCACATTGCGACGGTGCTCAAGTGAATCAATAGAGTTGGATACCCTACTGTCACCGATGAGCACTTTCGCCCTCTCCTGCACTCGGTCGAGAAGCTCCAAAATAGACTTTGAAGCACCGGCCCATACATGAGAGTTGTATTCCATTTTCGGTCGGATGTAGGTGGTGTAAATAGTAAGGAGATCAGATGAAGTGAAGTATCTCTTGCACCGTTTTAGAAAACCGAGGCACTTGAATGCTTCTTTTGACACATGAAAGATATGCTTTGACCAACGGACATCACATTGAATTCTCATGCCTAGAACATCAAGAGCATCTGATTCCTCAATATGTACACCACCCATTAATACAGATGAAGTAACATGGTTTGCCGTGCGTTTATGCGTAAGCATACAACATTGAGTTTTCCGCGCATTAAAATCAACTCTATTCGCACGACCCCATTCCGAAATTGTTTCTAAATCGCGGTTTAATGATTCATTCATGTTTTGTCTCATAGCGTCCACCTCGAGGAGGCCTTTTTCCTTTAGCAATCGTCCTTACGAAAATCAGAGATCTTTAATTAACGGTGAGGCAAACATAAAGTTAGAAAAGTGGAAAATATCCTACGACGGTACTGGATCTGTGGCTGATTTAAAGTGGAAACACTGTCTGCCATGTCCAGGTGTCCTCATGATTATTTAATGTCAAATTTCCATGTTCTTTTAGATGGTAGGGCAGAGCAGTGGTATTGGCTTTTTACAAAACAAAACCGCAATGTCACTTACTCAGTTCTGAAAAATGCTCTTACGAAAGAGTTTGGACATCTAGAATCGGATCACGACGCTTTGCTAAAAATATCTTTGCGCAAGCAACAATTTGAAGAAAATTATGATGATTTTCATAATTTAATTGTGGCTATGAATTTGCGTCTTCAAAATCCATTACCAGATGTAACTCTGATTGAAATTATGAAAAGAAATTTAAACCCAAACTTAAGATTTTTGCTATTTAACGCTGAGTCCCGCAATATAAATGATTTCAGAGATACAGCAAGAAAAGCTGAGAAAGTAGTTAGGGAGACAAAATTTCAAAGTCTTAATCCAGGAAATATTAGAAATGTCAGTGAAATAGAATGTATACAGCCTGACCATGAGGCTTCTGAAATTAATGATCCGCAGATTGATGCAATTCAAATTTCTGGCAGAAGAGTTAAATATGACTACTCTAATATTCACTGCATTCTTATATATATTGTGCACAAGAAATTAAAGAACCATTTTGTTTTAAATGCGGTCATAAAAATGTGTTGACACCTAAATGTTCCAATAAACACATTTTTCAGGGAAATCGCAAAAGTGGGCGAACTGGCGACCGGGGACACTCGTCCAGCCCTTCAAACCCCGAGTTTGTCTTAAACTCCACAAGGAACAATATTATGGATTTTTCCGTAACTTCTAAAAATGTATCTAAAACAAATACTTGCAAAGAAACCCAGACAGATACTCTCGAGAATATTTGCAAAAATTTTATAATTCCACCTTACGTGGTTGATAAAAAGTTATATAGAAAACCAACTTTAAAAATAATGAAATGTAGAATGAGATATAAAAAACGTAGGCATTTTCGTAAATTGTTAGATGCAACAATAATTCATAGTTCTGATGACAGGCCGTTTGCTAAAGTAAAAGTTTTTAATGAACCACTGATTGATTTCCATACTGGGCAAGAATTGCAAAGCATTTTTAGATAGAAATAATATTTCTTTTAAACACTTAAACATAAATATTAGAACCGCCAATGGAGCAAAACAAAATGTAATTGGATTCTGCACATTACCGATAATTTTTAAAGGCGTTGAGAAAAACATTGTGTTTTATTTAGTACCAACACTAAGTTAAGAAGCTTACTTTGGTGTCAACTTTTGGCGAGAGTTCGCTTTATCTCCTCACATAATTCCAATTTCTTCTTTAAGTGTCTCAGAACTTTCAAGTGATTCAGAGATAGCCAATAATTTCCATAATCTTTCACCAGAGCAGAAATTAGTCTTAGATAAAATTATTTTTGAATTTCCATCGTTTGAGAAACTTGGACTAGGATGTACCGATTTATTAGAGCATCACATAGATACTGGTGATGTTACTCCAATAAAGTGCAAGCATTATCCTTTATCACTACCTAGACAAGAGGAAGCTTACAAAGAAATTGACAGATTACTCGACATGGGTGTTATTGAGGAATCAAATTCTCCTTGGTGTTCTCCAGCAGTTCTTGTAAGAAAGCCAGGGAAAGTGAGACTTTGTATTGACTCTAGAAAACTGAATGCTGTCACCAAGAAAGATTCCTACCCCTTACCCCGCATCAATGGGTTACTAAGTAGGCTCAAAGACACTTTATATTAGTGGAATATATCTGAAAGACGCATTTCTGCAAATCCGTTTAACAGAATCATCGAAAGAGAAAACTGCTTTTGTTGTTCCTGGAAAACCACTTTACCATTATAAATTTATGCCCTTTGGATTTTGTAACGGTCCACAAACAATGAGTCGTCTTATGGACAAAGTAATACCTTGACGGTTACGAGAACATGTTTTTATTTATCTCGATGATTTGTTTTATCGGAAGTGGCCTTATGTCTTAAAAGAGCCAAGCTCACTATTAATGTGGAAAAAAGTAAATTTTGCCAAAAACAAATTAAATATTTAGGCTATATTGTGGGAAAAGGATGTCTTAAATTAGATCCTGAAAAGGTCGATTCAATAACAAATTTCCCTCAGCCAAAAACACCGAAACAACTTAGAAGGTTTGTAGGCATGGCGAATTGGTATCGAGGTTTTGTTAATAATTTCGCAAATATTGCCGGTCCATTAACGGACTACCTTAAAAAGTCTCAGAAACCATTCATATTGATAGATGCAGCTAGATTGTCTTTTGAACAACTCAAAATGGCACTTTCCATCGCCCCAGTTTTGGCACAGCCAAACTTCGATAGGGAATTTATAGTGCAATGTGATGCCTCGAATATAGGAGTAGGTGGCGTACTCTTTCAGTATGATGACAACGGAAAAGAGCATCCAATCGCGTATGTTTCTCAGAAATTAAATAAGACCCAGAAAAATTATACGGTTACTGAGCTCAAATGTTTAGCAGCCATTGTGTGTGTAAATAGATTTAGGCCGTATATCGAAGGACTACCGTTGCATATACTCACAGATCATTCGTCGCTCAAGTGGTTAATGTCACAGAAGGACCTCAGCGGCAGATTAGCTCGCTGGAGCTTAAAGCTACAGCGATATGATTTTCGAATTGAGAAAAGAAAGGGAACTCTTAATGTTGTACCGGACTGTTTGTCGAGAATGGAAGTTGAAGAGCTTGATAAAATTAATAATTTTACGGAAATTGATTTAACTTCACTAGAATTTGATGATAAAGAATATGAAGAAATACGAAAAACTATCAGAAATAATGAAAAGTCATTGCCTGATTTGCGTCTGTTAGATAATGTAATTTTAAAACGCACACACTTTAGACAGGGAATTGAAGATGAAGAAGATACACTCTGGAGAATATGGGTTTCTAAGCCCTTAATACCAAATATCATGAAAACTTTTCACAATTCCGATTCAGCGTGTCATGGCGGATACATGAAGACCTTATCTCGTATACGGTTGAAGTACTTTTGGCCTTCAATGGCAAATGACATTAGATCTTATATTAAAAACTGTGACACTTGTACAGCTATCAAATCCCCAAATACTATTTCAAGACCACTTATGGGTAATCAGTTTATTTCTAATAGGGCATTTGAAAGACTATACTGTGATTTTCTTGGTCCCTATCCATTTAGTAAAGTTAACAACTCTGTTTTATTTATATGTTTAGATCATTTGACTAAGTTTATTTTCCTTAGGCCCACAACAACATCTTCTAATGTTATTTTGTTTTTGCAAACGGAAATTTTCCCTACTTTTGGAGTGCCACGCTGCATTCATAGTGATAATGGCAAACAATTTGTCTCAAAAGAAATGAAAGATTTCTTTAATCTATACGAAATTGACCATATCACTACAGGATTTTACGCGCCCCATTCAAACGCATCTGAACGCGCCAATCGCGAAATTGTTACAAAAATACGTTGCTTTCTCCAAGACCATAAAGATTGGGACAAATATATTCCACAAGTTTTGAGTATATTGAGAAGTGATTTTCATTATGCTATTAAATGTTCACCTTACTATGTCGTTTTTGGGCAAAATATGGTCCAGCATGGCTCCACATACAAAATTTGAACACACTAAAATGCACAGAAGGTGAAGATTTCAATATTTCCAATCATGTTGATAAAATCTTGAATATTAGACAAAACTTGCGAAAAAACTTAGACGTTGCTCACACCAAAGCCTCAAAAACGTATAACTTTCGAAGCCGAGCAATCGAATTTCAAAAAGGTGATATTGTCTTCAGAAAAAATCATATTTTAAGCGACATGTCTAAACATATAAATAGGAAATTTTTACCTAAATTTGTAAAGTGTACAATTCGTCAAAAGATTGGAAAGAACTTGTATGATGTCGAAGATATGCAGGGAAAGTATGTAGGTAAATACCATACTTCAGATCTTAAAAAGTAATCAATATTATTTACATTTTGCCCGGCTTTACGTGGGTCGAACCACACGATATTTAAGGAATAAAATAATAAAAATTATTGTTAATGAATTCAAATATATCATTTTAAGAAGATATAAAAAAAGACTCGGTTTACTGTTCCTATATCGATTTGATGAAATCTTCACCAATAGGTGAAAGGGTATTATAAGTTTGTGATTCCGTTTGTAATTTTTTTATTAGTGATCGTAGACCCCATAAAAATTATACCGATCGACTCAGAATCGGGAGGAGAATTAAGCGATGTCCGTCTGTATGTCTGTTGAAGTTTCTGAAGCCCCTGGAGGATGGACCTACATAAATTATATATCAGATGAACGCTATTAAATTTCATTAAAATCGGTTTATAAACACCGAAAATATCGAAAAAATACCAAAAATTAGACGAAAATTTAAAAATTTTTGATTGAAACACACTTTTAAATAACAAGAGAAAAAAGATACTCCTTGGGGTCAATTCTGGTTCTATGAAACGATGAAATGAAAAGTTTTTTCATGTTTTCATAGAAGTAGCGATTCTAATTTAGTAAAAAAATGAAAACAAACGTCAAATCATTATCATATGAAAAAATCACTGAAACGAAACGAGTTTTTTTCATCGTTTCATAACAATTGTGATTCTTGTTTTGTGAAACAGTGCAACCAACTGTCAAAATTTTTTCATATGAAAAGAATTTTTCACTGAAAAATTTTAAGTGAAAAATCAAAAATAAGACAAAATATTATTTAATTAACTTCTTTTAAGAAAATATTGATATTTCTAACGATTAATATGAAATATATTTATTAAAAAACTGGTCACTAATCTATAAATGTATGACAGAAAAAAAATTCTAGACGAAAAGTGGAACTGACGACGAGGCTTCCCGCTTTAGGCGGTACTAATGGTAATAATTTAGGTATATATTTTTTATTAAGAGAAGTAACACTCAGGCAAATACTGCCTACACAATTGTATAAAGAGTATATACGAATTGGGTCACTTTCTTTGGAAAGCGGATAGTAGAGAACAAAAGGTGGTGAAAAGAAGAGTAAGATATAGCTTTGTATTATTCAACGCTGTAAGTGCTATTGTATATAGTAAAGCGATTTGTTTAAGATTTTTTGTTTAATAGCCAATTTTATTTATTTTTCGTCGACGGCGTGTTATTGCTATAGGATTACCGCCGACGGAAGATGCTGTGGTAATTAATAATTTTAATCGAAATTTATAATTACAAAAATTGAAATTGGTAATTAATAATTTTAATAAAAATTAATAATTACGCAAATTGATGTTGCCGAGACAAACATTATTTGTTTCCTGTTTTACGTTTGACATGTGCTTGGCAATTATCATAAAACAGTTGATAAAGTTTCATAGCTACGAATGGAATGAAACACTTTTTTCATAATACAAACGAGAATCAGAAAATAAGTGTTGGTGAAAAAGTATTATGAAAACTTAAATGAAAACTTTTTTTCATTTCATCGTTTCATAGAACCAGAATTGACCCCCTTGTGTACATGTGATAATATATTATATATCAGATTGTAAGAAATGGTTCCCCAAAGCACTCTGTAAAATTTTATCGGTACATTAACCACTGAGATATCGACAAAACACCAAATTTGTATGTTGCAAATTGCCCAAAGTACGCATTAGAGAATGTTTGTTGAAAAAATGAAATGCAGAAATAGGAAAAACCATCCACCTTTAGCACGGACATACATAATTTTTATATCAGATTTTAGGAAATTCTCCAAGCGCGTTATTAAATTTTATCAAAAGCGGTCCATAAACAACTGAGATATCGCCAAAACACTACTTGTGATGTGCAGCAAATTCCCCAAAGTACGTGTCTAAGAAATTTTGTTGACATTTTGTAAGTATTGTTTCAGCGATATCTCAGGTGCTTATGATTGTGATGAAATTTGACAGCGTTCTTTGTGGGAGGATTTCCTAAAATCTCATGTATAAACTCTACAAATCTGATTATGAATACCATTCAAATTGTACCGATCGACTCAGAATCGGCAGGAGAATCGATTACGCGACGTCCGTCCGTCTGTCTGTTTTTCTGTCCGTCCGTCCGTCTACCTGTCTGTCCGTCCGTCCGTTCCCATCTGTCCTTTTTTCTGTTGTAGTCAAGTTTTTGGAGCTCCTGCTTTGTCGATATCTCAGATGTTAATTTGGATGAAATTTAACAACGTACTTCGCAGGGGATTACCTAAATTCTAATGCATTCGGTAATTTGTGGTAGATATAATTTTGTGTTTAAGCGATATTTCAGGTGTTTTGATCGACAATGATGAAATTCGGGGTGGGACGATATCCTAAAATTTTGTGTAAAGTGCATATGGGTATACCTTCCAGGAGCTCCACAAATTTGATTTTAGCAGACAGACACACTGCATTTATCTTAATTTTGTGTCTGACTTTTAAACATTATGATAACATTTGATAATGCATTATATATCAAATTATAGGTAATCTTCCTAGGAAGTACAAAAATGTAGCTGAGTACATGATTTGCGTTCAAAACCTACATATGTATGTATGTACCTCACATATCAACAAAGATTTAAATTTTTTAATTGTAATTGGGAGAAATCCGTTCACGTTTGACAATTGCTCCCGTATAACTTCGCCTAAGGCAATCTCCTAGTAGCTAATAAATGTCAAATTATAATAGATACGATGATGACATTTAGTATAAAGATGTTGTACAATATCGTTATTTAGCGCGATAGCGCTTAAAATAAACTTTCTAGAGGGACAACATTTGACAAAAGTATTTCCGATCTCTTGAAAAATTCGGTATTGAAAATGAAATGAAACTCGGTTCACATTTAGTGAAATCTCCCATATAACCCCAACCGGAATCACTTTGGTGCTGATAAATTAAATCACATTATAATTACACAAAGAACTAGAGCAAAACTTTCCACACGTCCATCGGACAGATCAGAAGAAAAATACATCCCAAATATTATTAATTAAGTATTCATCTTAATTAGTTAACTAACTTCAGATTAATAAGTAAATCTTCAATAACTTTTCCGACAAAACTGATGTATCTAAAACTAAGAGTGTATACCCTATAATTCTAAGGCTTGTATACATTGACAAAACAATCATTGTTAAAGCTTTGATCTAAATCGGTCCGCTACCTTCAGAGTTTTACATAACTAATTAAGAACTTTTGCTAGTAGGATGATACGTACGTTTTTATATAATACTTAATCTACATCAAATCGATGTGCTTTTGCAAATCTAAGGGCATCTACATTTGTATTCATCTTTTCTGCATAGTTTGTCTGATCTATCCAACTTTATTTAATGTTCGTAAAATAGACACATACAGGCAAAGCCGGGTATAACGAATCCCGATTTAACGAAAATTGGATATAACGAACGCTATTATTTTTTCCATTGAATACCTTATATAGCGAATATTAAGCAAATTTAATACGCGATATAACGAATAATAAAAAAAGTTATGTAAAATTTCCATGAATTTAAACATTTTATTAATGTGTATTTGAAAACCCACTAAAAAGACAGTAAAAAAACAAGTAAAAAATATGTAAACTGTGCAAAAAAAAGAATCAAATTGTCGTTTTCGTAAGATTTTGACCGATTCCAACGAAAATTTCGTACAGTGATTTTTAAATCTTAAAGAAATATTTCCTCTTAATTTTGTATAAATATAATAAAATTTGAGGGCAAAATCTAAATTTCGAGAAGCCAGACCTATGAAAGGTTCCTGAAATAAAGAACCGATTTCAGTATTGTTAGTCTAACTATAAAAAAGATGTCTGTACTAACTTTCATGAAATTATCCTTGAAAATGGGACTTTAATAAGAAGATTACATGGATGACAAGCCTGAACAGCAGTCGAACGAACTGACATCGTTAAATCGACTCAGTTATTGATTATGAGTAGATTAGTAGGTGGTGTCAGACCAATATATCTATGGTGGTGTAGAGTATAAAAACTTTGCGATATAACGAATATCTCTATATTACGAATGAGCCTGACATTATATCGTTCGTTATACCGGGAGTTGCCTGTATATCGAAGCTACTGGCTGGCTTAAATAAGTATTCTCTACTTGTAGTATAGTAATCATTTTCTTTCACAAAGGGACCACTTTAGAATCCAAGTGACGCCGCCTTCGATATCAGCCACCTGCCCAACCTAACCTTTGGATCCATAATTTTAAAGACTCTTTCCATATAATACTAGTATAACCAAATATTGCTAGGAATTACATTTAGTATGAACAAAAGAAAATTTGTGTTGTGCTCAACTAAGTCATCAATCAGAAACTATATAATTATTAATAAATTCTTACGATTTTATACTTTACTTTTGGAACACCATTGGTGAAGGGTATCCAAGATTCGGCAAAGCCAAATATACCACTCTTACTTGTTTTTCTTACAAGGTATAAAATGTTATTATTTGCAAATGAGAATTGTTTCATTATTCAAATAAAACATAGAATTTTAAATCTCTCAATCCCTGTAAACTATGTTAACGATCTTGTGTAATGTTGTGAACATTCGTATTATTAACATCACGTTTTACCTCATACCTAGGTAATATCTTGGTCCTCTTTTAACAGATGTATTTAGCATAATCTTTTATTATTATACATATCGGACCTATGTATTTATATAAAAAGTTTTACTACGCAGTACCTTTTTTTCTTTTGGTAATTTTCCATAAATCAAAATCATTAATTAAGTAAAAGTCTATGAGTTAAGTTGACTAAAACTTAGTGGAACAAAATTAAAAGTGTCTATAGTATGAATTTTTGATTTTTTTCGAAATGTAATTTGAAATTGTGTAAATTTTCAACATTTAAAATATTTTATAAAAGTGTGGTGCATTAAAAAGTTCCAGAAATTTTTGCAAAATCTTGACAGAAGTAGTTTACAATAATAAAATTTTTTCCCAAAAAATCTGCGATTGGATTCGCACGTGTCAAAATTCCTTTTCACCAAATAGTCGTTAGAGGGAATATTATCAATCTTGGCGGAAAAAAAAATAATTGTTTGTTTTTTTGTAAGAAAATTCGAACAAAGCTTTCGCCGAGAGCTCCACGTGGCTGTGAGACTCATTCCGTTATAAAACAAAAGTTACGTAAGACTACTTATAGCAATTCGAGAAGCTTGTCAAAATTTTAAATAACTTAACCCTTATGTCTACAACCACCTACCCGGGTATGTTTTTCATTTTCAATTTGATATATTTTGGTCACCGAATGAGCTATCGACTTGAAATTTTAAATATGCTCCTAAAATATAGTTTTTTAATGTTAAAAAAATAATTTATTTATTTTATTTTTTTCGAAAAAATCTACGAGCAGTTTTTGAGATTTACCCCTTTACCATACAACCGACATACCCGGGTATGCACGAAACAAATCAAACAATTTTTGCAGTAAAAATGAAAAAATATGTACAAAATGCTCAATACATATGTCATTTACATACATATCTTTAAAAATATCATCTCTTAATAAAAATAATAGAGATACCTACGAAAATGTTAAGTAGTTTTTTTTATTTTTTTTTTTTTTTGAGCATGTATGGCAAATGCTTACATTTTGCGAGTGTTCCGCACATACCGATCTTTGACATCCTTTGCAAGCATTTTTTGTAGATCTCCTTTTATTATACACATAGCAATTTTGTGTGATCTTCCAATGTCATCATCTTCTTCTGGACCACATACTGAATCATTATTTGATTTTACTGTTTAGCCTAAAATACACTCAGCTATACAACGTGATGAAAAATGCCTCATTATTTGAGGATCTTATGGACATATCTGGATTTCCTTCATAGCTAATTGTTCACTAAGTTTTTGAAGTATAATTCTTCTACTGTTTGTAAAGGATTTAAGACCATCTTTACAATTATTGTAACCTAGCATCATAACTGGCTTTCGGTTTGCAACTTCAACTTGTAATGAGATGTGGATAAAAGCTCAACGGACTTGTTTTTTTGGAAATATATAATCACATACTAATGTTGTTACTAAATTCAAAGACTAAAGATTCTACTTCTCTTTCTTTTGGATAATAAAATTTAGCCGAAACAAATGTTTGCCTTTTGTTGATGGTACCCAAGTGTAAAATTGTATTTAAAAAAATTGTCTCACACGATGTGTCTTCCACCTTTAACGACTCGTTCACCCTGCTTTTTCCCTTTCTGCAGAAGGCACCAACTCAGTATTTATATGCCACCTTAGTGGATAAGATGTAAGAGAATCACAAGCCCACCAGACCTGTATCCCAAATTTTATCAGCTTTGACGAAATATATTTCGTGAATCTAGCTCTACCACGGTGAGGACAGTATTCATCAACAGTGATGTTAGCTCCTGCTATATAGCTGTTTTGTAGGTTTCTGTTTACCACCTGGAATACGTCTGTTGATTTATGACATTCGTTGCGATATTCCCGCCTATTTTTATTATATAATCTTATAAAACGGCTTATAGCAAAAAATCGTTAAATACCCGTCGATGCACAATGCAAGGAATGTCAATTAGTTTAACATAAGTCAATTGCATGGACGAAAGTTGAATGTCTGACGTCAGCTGGTAAAAGTGTTCCGAGAAGAATACTAGCAAAAGTATTCCGATGCATCAAACGGCATTCTTTTTTATGAAATGGGATGCAAGAGCTTTAATTTATTGATATAAACACAAAAAAGTTGTTCAATCTATACAAATTCCCATATAAACTGTATGACATACCCGGGTATGCTGGTTGTATATATAACATAATTTTTTTTGGTTGTAAACATAAAGGTTAATTGATGTATTATGCCGTTAACCTAAAACTTCAGGACCACGTTTTTGGAAAACAATACATAGGTCATATTGAATAACACCATTTATTCCAAATAATTCCATAACCTAATTGTTTAATTATGCCGTTACCCTAAATAACACCATTTATTATAAATGATTCCATAACCATGACTAACAAATAAAATATTTGCTAACAAATTAAACTACGTATATATAAGTAAAATTGCCTAAATTTACCTATGATAGTTTTAAAATTAGTCTAAGCTTACATATTCTTAAAACACGATTTCGTAAATTACATCATACAATTTTTTTTAATTCCAAATTAGTTAGAATGTAATTAGAACTTCTTTTGCATTATGTAGTTTTCAATAAATTATTCGTAAAATAATTGAAAACTTTTAATTATTGAAATATTATATTAACTGCTATTTTTCAATTATGAATTAAATTACATATAATTTTACTTCAATAATTCAAATTATTTTTCTAAGTGTACATTTAAATTATAATCATCCTACCGTAGATACTATTAATTACAAAAAAAATACTACGTAGCATTTGCTGGGCCCATCAATGAAACGGCAGTAATGGAACAACAAAATTTGTAAAATATTATCGTGAGTAAACATAAATTAAAAATTTAATTTCTATCATCATTTCTTCTTTACTATAATTATATTTTACGTCGGTCCGATTCGATTTCATTGCCCTTTGATAAATGTAAAATTTAAGAAAACAGAGTCAGTTTAGTTTGATACTCATTCTCTCAGAGTGATAATCTCTAACATAAAATGAAAAATAATGTAATTTTGTATTCTTTATTATATTTTCTTTATTTAACATAATTGTTTGATCAAAACAAAAAAGAATAATAATTTCATGCGCTATTTTGATCACTACATCTCCTTTTCAATGAATTTCTCATTTGTTTTGATCAATAAATTTTTTTATATTTTGTTTGATTTAATTCCACTATTCCTTTATATTACTTTAGAATGAGTTTTTTTTTGTGTATTCTCTTTAATAAAATTTATTGATAATTTGTAAATCTTTAAAAATGAATAAATAAGTTCTTTTATATTGAAAGGGAAGGATAACCTATACAGAATGAAGGAACAGTGTAAGTAAAAGTCATACTATTTGTAAAAGGGACAGATTTCAAAAATAAAAGGGTATCACTTCTGTCAAGGTGTTTAGTAACCTTATAGTTGCTGGGAGGGAGAATTGTACCCCTGGTGACCAATACCTCGTCATCTTTCGAATTCTTATATTCGTGTTGACTTAATATTTTTAGATATACCAAAGAGGCATGAAGTATATTTATATGATTACGCGCGAAATAAAAGGGTTAAGAACCAAATATCCCATATGAGCTAGACGATCTTTCATGCCCTTAACCATTTTTGTTCGGAATAATGTTACAAATTAGCTAAACAATTTTTATTATTACCGTAGCGTAACAAACATTTTGAATCTTGATTGTGTCTTAACTATATCTCGAGCAATTAAGATATTTAAAATACGTAAATGAACCGCCGTGGTATAGCAGGTTAGTCATCCGCCTAGCATACCGAGGTCCCAAGTTCGATCCCTGGCCAGACCCATTTGAAGAAAAAAATAAATTTTCAAAAAAGCGCCGGTTCACCTCATAACTCAGTTAGCCACTGGTTATTGAGTATTAGGCTATGTAAAATTTCTCTAACTAATGCATTTGCCGTTCGGAGCCGAAGTAAAAACGTAGGTCCCTTTCAATTGGAATGTTGTCGTGGAAAAATTATTTATTAATATCTTATTATAGGGAAAGTACAAAGTGGTTATTCCTTAGTGTCTGCAAATTTAATAGACAGAATTATGTATGTCTTGTAACAATATATCTCAAAGGTATTGTTCTATAAATATGTGCAATTATAGCTTCTATTAGATTTGTATATATCTATCTATATATATAAAACTCTAACGTGACTGACTGACTGACTGACTCATCAGCATCAGCTGAAATTTTGACAGCGGGTACCTTTTTCAATGTATAGATCCACTAAGACGGGAATTTTGGAAAAAGGAAAAAATTAGTAATGCTGCATCTCCGGAAGTAAACGTCATAAGCCCAAAATTGAAATTGCGTTGGAATCAGCTGCAGAAATAAGTAGACACGTGCTTAGTACTTTTTAGCAGATGGGACAAATAGGGGGTAAAAAGGGTAAAAATAAAATGTTGGTACTTTTTTAAACCCATGTGTATCTTTTGAACCAATCAACAGAGTAACAAAATTCAAAACGGAGCCGGCAAACAAGAAAAAAATATTAGACACGTATTTGGTACTTTTTTGATTCAGGGTTCAAAAAGGGGAAAAGCGGGGAAAAAAATTTAGGGTAGGTCCATTTTTCTTTTCCTTTGTATTTCACTTGAAACAATAAAGCTAGAAATAAAATTTATAGGGAGGTCAATTGCCAAGTACAAAATATTAAATACGTGTTTGGTACTTTTTTCAATTAAAAGGGTAAAAAAGGGAAAAATCGGTAACATTATATCTCCTTAACCAACAGCGATAGAAGCGAAGATAAAATTGGTTTGAGATAAGCACTTAAAACCAAGGGACACGTATTCGGTACTTTTTTGAAATTCAACCTTCTAGAAGGTAAAAGGGTAGAAAAGGGAGAAATCAGTAACATCATATCTCCGAAACCAATACAGATAGAAACAAAGTTGAAATTGGATTTAAATCGGCTAGAAAAATAAGGGGACACGTGTTTGGTACTTTTTTGAAAATGGCACCAATAAGAATGAAAAAGGGTAAAAACTATATTTTGGTACCCATACGTATCTTTTGAACTAATAAACATATAAACATATTTTATATCGCACCCGATAGATATTAAAAAAAAAACTAAATACGTATTTGGTACTTTTGCGATTAATGGGGTACAAAAGGGTAAAAAAGGGAAAATATTTAAGGGTAGGTTTTTTGTTTTTAGCTTTTAGGCTAATGAAGCCAGAAGTATAATTTATTGACTGGTCGAATGACAAAGAAAAAATAAAATACATTTTTGGTACTTTTTTTAATTTTGGGGGGTAAAAATATATCTTCTAAATCAAAAGTGATAGAAACAAAAACTAAATTAGTCTGAGATCAGCACTAAAAATTAAGGGACACGTGTTCGGTACTTTTTTGAAATTCGACCTTTTAAAAGGTAAAACAGGGTAGAAAAGGGAGAAATTAGTAACATCATATCTCCGAAACTAACATCGATGCAAACGAAGTTTAAATTGGATTTGAATCGGATAAAAAAATAAATGGTCATGTATTTGGTACTATTTCAAAAATGGTACTAATAAGAATAAAAAACGGTAAAAACTATATTTTGGTACTTTTTTAACCCATATATATCTTTTGAACTAATAAACATAGAAACATAATTTATATCGCAACTGATAGGCATTAAAAAACTATTAAACACGTATTTGGTACTTTTGCGATTAATGTGGGACGAAAGAGTAAAAAAAGGGAAAGTATTCAAGAGTAGGTTTTTTGCTTTTTAGCTAAGAATATCTTTTCGGCTAATGAAGCCATAAGCATAATTTATTGGCTGGTAAATTGACATTGAAAAAAGTAAAATAAGTGTTTGGTACTTTTTTAATTTTGGGGGTAAAAATCGGTAAAAATATGTCTTCTTAGCCAAAAGTGATAGAAACAAAAACTAAATCGGTCTTAGATCGGCACTTTAAATTAAGGGACATGTATTCGGTACTTTTTTCTTTAATTCGGCCGTTTTGGGGTTAAAACAGGGAAAAATGGGAAATATTAGTAACGTCATACCTCCGAAATTCAAAACGATAGAAACAGAGTTGAAATTTGCTTCGGATGGGCTGAAAAAAAGAGAAACGTATTTGGTACTTTTTTAAATATGGTATTAATAAGGGTAAAAAAGGGCAAAAACTATATTTTTCTACTTTTTTTGAACCCATACGTATCTTTTGAAATAACAAACATAGAGACGCAGTAAACGTCACAATTGTTAAGTAACAAAGAATTATTAGACACGTATTTGGTACTTTTACGATAGTTGAGGTAAAAAAGATAAAAACTGGGAAATATTCAAGGGTAGGTTTTTAACTAATGAAGCCAGAACTATAATTTACAGATGGGTGGATTCATATTGAAAAAGTATAAGACATGTGCTGTTTAGTGGTTAAACAGAAACAGAAAATGGATAAATTAGTAACATCATATCTCCGAAATTTACATCGTTTAAATTGGATTTGGATCATCTTGCAAAAAAAGGGGACACGAGTTTGGTACTTTTTTGGAAATGGAACTAATAAGGGAGAAAAAGGGTAAAAACTATATTTTGGTACTTTATTAACCCTATAAGTATCTCTTGAACTAATAAACATAAATACTCAATTTACATCACAATTGATAAGGACTAACAAAAATTAAGAAGGTGCTTCGCGCTTTTACGATAAATGAGGCACAAAAGAGTAAAAACTATGAATATCATTTAAACAAATAAAGCCAGAAGTATAATTTACAGACGGGTCTATTCACATTGCAGAAGTATAAGACACGCGATTGATTCCTTTTTTAATTTTTGGAGTAAAAAGGGGGAAAAATCGGTAACGTAATATCTTCTAAATCAAAAGTGATAGAAACAAAGATTAAATTGGTCTATAATCAGCATTAAAAATTAAAGAACACGGGTTCGGCATGTTTTTTTTTTTTATTTGGCCGCTTATGGTTAAAACAGGCTAGAAAACTAATAAATCATATAATCGGCTAGAAAAAGAAAGGGACATGTGTTCTATACTTTTTTTTTGGAAATGGCACTAATAAGGGCAAAAAGGGTAAAAACTATATTTTTGTACTTTTTTTAACCCATACGTATCTTTTGAACTTATAAACACAAAGACTCACTTTATGCCGCAATCAATAAGTATTAACAAAATATTAAACATGTGCTTGGTACTTTTGCGATAAATGGGGTTCAAAAAGGTGAAAACGGGAAAATATTCATTTAAGCTAATGAAGTCAGAAGTATAAATTAGAGATGTGTCGATTCACATTGAAGAAAATTAAAGTAAGTGTTTGGTACTTTTTTCAATCAAAGGGGTAAGAAAGGGAAAAATCGATGACATTATATCTTCTAAACCTAATGGATGGAAACAAACACTAAAATGGTCTAAGATCAGCCCTAAAAATTAAGGGACTTTTCAGTACTTTTTGCAAATTAAACAGTTTTGGGGTTAAAATAGGGTAGAAAATAAAAACATGAAAAAAGAAACATGAAAAAAAAATGAAACTAATATCGACAGAAAAAAAATTTAAATTGGATTTAGATCGACTAGAAAAATAAAAAGTCATGTTTTTAGTAGGTACTTTTCGTAAATGAGCCAAAAATAGGGAATAAAAAGGATAAAAACTAAATTTTGGTACTTTTTTGACCCATATATAATTTTTGAATCAATAATTATAGAAACAAAATTTATACCGCAATCGAAAAGAACAAAAACGGGTCAAAAATTTAAAGATAGGTTTTTTCCTTTTAAACTGTGCATGTTGTTTAAATCAATAAAATAATAAATAAATCAATGATTTATGGACATTGAAGAAATATTTGACAGGTGTTTAGTATTTTTTTCAATTAACAAAAATGGAGTTAAGATCAGCAATAAAAATATTAGGACATGTATCCGGATTTTTTTTTTAATTTGGCTGATCAGGAGTAAACAACGGGTAAAAAAAGGAAACTTTTGTAAAATATTCAAAATCAAAAGCGACAAGTACAAGATTTAAATTGGGTTAGCAATCAAAATTGGGTCAGCTACAAAAATAAGGGAGGTGTGTGTAGTACTTTTTTGAAAATGTAGAGGGTAGGTACTTATTTTGTCCTATATGTATCTTAAGAACCAATAAGTATTTAATTTAATTTATATCGGAATTGATAAATAAGTGAAAAAGTTATTTTGGTAAATTTTGTAACTTTGTCACTTCAAATGGTACCGCTAACGAAGTAGCGGTTTATAAAGCTAGTGTATATATAAAATATATATGTTTTTAACGGATACCATGGCTTCATGTGGTCCGACTTTTCAGAGTTGTAATGAGGTGTATTTTGCACAATTCCTAGAAAGTTAACCTAGAATTTAATATAAGTTATTATATGTCATGAATATAGGCCATCGTAATGTTCAAAATTAACTTATTTAAGAAATACTTCAGTATGCTGAAATCAAGTTTGATGATGTCCTAGATGGCATACCGACATAACTTATAAGTATATATGTATATCTAATATAATAAAAGTGTTCTACGAAGTACACTATTAACCGCCGCCTATAAAATAAAGGTGTAAAGCAGAAGATCTATAAAGCTAATATATAACGAACCTTTGGTTTTGTTTAGAATTTAATAGTTTTTGGCAGTTATCCTTTGTCCTGACATATTCACAAGGGTTGTACTTTTTGTAAATGCAAAAGTTAATTGGTACAGGAGAACCTTTTTATATTCTAATAATTTTGGTGCTATACTTCTCTTATATTACGCATAGTAACTGTAATTTTTAGCTTGTGGGACTACGACTTTTTTATTATTGGACCAACACTGAGGGGATGACCCCTACATATGCAATGTTAAGGAAATAGAAAACAAAATATTTTGGAAAGGAGGATCGAAAGAATAATGTATAATGTGGATATTCCACACTCGTGCTGTGTGGTAAAAAACGAGTTTTCTCTATAGTGCATCGTACGCTTCACTGCAAATTCGACTACAGAGGGATGAGTCCTTGTTGAATTTCGTGTGCTACGACGAAATGTACAATTTTCAGAAACAAGTTTGATCACACACCGTTATAGTAGCGATAGAAAAATGAAACTCAACTCAAATTACGTCGATGCTGTGCAAATTACACTGAAATTTCATATGTGTGGAAAACCACACACGAGGGAAACTTACGTAAGTTTTACAATATTTCGTCACTAAAAAATACTTTTTAATAAAAAAAATGTGTTTTCTGTATTAAATTTATACTGTTAACAAAGTCAATAAATTTTTTTAATGTAACCTAAATATTTTTTTGTTTATCCTAGAAAAATGGTTCAGTTTGTGTGATTTTCCACACAAGGGTGATTTAAAGGTTAAAAAAAAGTTTTAAATTATATATCAAATTTTAGAAAATACTCCAAAGCAGCATTCTATTAAATTTCATCAAAATCAGTCTATGAGAATTGAAAAAGAAAAAATCAACAAATAATTTTAAATTCGTCAAAAACTGTGTTTTCTTAAAAAAAATTTTTTGAATTGTATATTAAATATTAGAAATCATTCAACGTAGCACATTATTGAATTTTATCAAAATCGGTAGATCAATAACTGAGATATCGACAAAGCAAAAGATATCGATGTTCGCAAATTGGCAAATTAAAAAAAAACAAGTAAGAGTGCTATGTTCGGTAATGCAGAACCTTAAATACCCTTCACCAATGGTGTTACAAAAGTAAAGTACAGAGTGGAAAGAGTTTTTGGTAATTACAAGTATGTATTTATGTTTCTGAAGACTGATTTAGGTGAATCCTACAAAAAAACTTATATATGTATATTTATTTTCTAATCTGAAAAAGTTTCAAATCTCGATAATTAACACGCCTTTTAAATGTATGTATGTCCTTATACATTTAATTTTTATTCGATATATGAATAATACTTTAATTAGTGAATAACCTTGTTTTAGAAAATTGAAATACGACAATTTCAGAAATTATACAACATTGTAAAATTTCGCACCTTGAGAGAGGTCGTATTTAAATGCATATATCTTTAAAATTAGAGTAGAGGACCGATTAAATGGTTGCTTTAATGAGAATATTTAGCAAACCTATTTCGATAAGACTTTTGGCAACATTCAACACTTACGTAAGATATGAATAAAGGCCATCATAATGTTCAAAAGTCACTTATTTAAGACATATTTCGGTATGCTGAAATTAAGTTTGATGAGCATCTAGATGGCATACCGACTTAACTTATATATATAGGTATTAGATGTTAATAGTGTTCTACGAAGTACACTATTAAATTGCAACATATAGTTCTACTTACGACTAAGATATATCCAAAACTCGAAATTCGATAACTTTCGATAACTGTATTTTTGAAAATAACTATGTTTTTTCAAAAAACTATGTTTTTTTTTAAGACTGTATATCAAACTTTTGGAAATCATTCAACGCAAACACTATTGAATTTAATCAAAATCGGTAGATCAATAACTGAGATATCGCCAAAGCAAAAGATTTCGATGTACGCAAATTGGCATACTTTAGAAAAATTAAAAAAAAAAACAATATTTAAAAACAAGTAAGAGTGGTATATTCGACTTTGCCGAATCTTGGATACCCTTCACCAATGATGTTGCAAAAGTACTTAATGTAATTCCAAGCAAAATTTGGTTATACTAGTATTATATGCAGTCTTTAAAATTAAGATTCGGAAAAAGAAAAGCTTTTCGGTGGCGTCATCATCTAGAATAGTTATGCACCCAAAGGTTAGGTTGGGCAGGTGGCTGATGTCTAGGGAAGCTTCACTTGGGTTCTAAAGTGGTCCCTTTGTGAAAGATAATGATTACTAGACTACAAGTAGAGAATGCATATTTAAGCCAGCCAGTAGCTTCGAAATAAAATAGACACATATTTTACGAACATTTAATAAAATTCGATAGACCAGATGAACCATGCAGAAAAGATGCTTCAAAATGTAGATGCCCTTACATTTGCAATAGCACATCGATTTGATGAAGTTTAAGTATTCTAGCATGCAACCCAAGAACACAGTGCCCAGTGAGGGTTGTGTACTTTAATTCATACGAATTGTCCATCTATTAAAAGTTCATGATTAGTTATGTAAAACTCTGAACTGATTTAGGTCAAAGCTTTAACAATGATAAGCCTTAAAATTATAGGGTATACACTCTTAGTTTTAGATACATACGTGAAATATATAGCTTTTGAATGGATGGATATCAGCTTTGTCGGAAAAGTTATTAAAGATTTATTTATTAATCTGAAGTTAGTTAATTAATTAAAATGAACACTTCATCAATAATATTTCCGATGTATTGTTCTTTCGATCTGTCCGATAGATGTTTGGAAAGTTTTGCTCTAGTTCCTTGTGCAATTTTAATGTGATTTAATTTATCAGCATTAAATCGATTCCCGGTCGGGGTTATATGGGAGATTTCACTAAATGTGAATAGAGCTCGCCTATTTTCAATATCGAACTTTTCAAGAGATCAGAAATACTTTTGTCAAATGTTGTCCCTCTAGAAAGTTTATTTTAGGCGCTATCGCCCTTAATATCAATATTGTACAATATCTTAATATCAATATTGTACAAGCGTTTATGGACCGATTTTGATAAAATTTTACAGAGTGCTTTGGGAAACTATTTCCTGATATACAACATAATATCACATGTACACCAGGAGTATCTTTTTTCTCATGTTATTTAAAAGTGTGTTTCAATCAAAAATTTTACAATTTTCGTCTAATTTTTGGTATTTTTTCGATATTTTCGGTGTTTATAAACCGATTTTAATGAAATTTAATAGCGTTCATTGCGGGAGAATTTCCTAAAATCTGATATATAATTTATGTAAGTCCATCCTCCAGGGGCTTCAGAAACTTGATTTCAACAGACAGACAGACGGACGGACAGACAGACAGACGGACATCGCTTAATCGATTCTCCTCCCGATTCTGAGTCGATCGGTATAATTTTTATGGGGTCTACGATCACTAATAAAAAAATTACAAACGGAATCACAAACTTATAATACCCTTTCACCTATTGGTGAAGGGTATAAAAAATCAAATTATATATCAGATTTTAGAAAATACTCCATTGCAGCATGCTATGCAATTTCATGAAAATCGGTCTATAAACACCAGACATATCGCCAAAACTCGATGAGAATTTAAAAAAAATATTTAAAAAACTGTATTTAAAAAAAAAATAATTTCGTCAAAAAACTTTTTTTTTAAGTTTTTTGAACTGTATATCAAATTTTAGGAAATCATTTAACCATTGAATTTCATCAAAATCATAAGATCAATGACCGAGATATCGCCAAAGCAAAATATATTGTTTTAAAACAAAAATGAGAAATAGTATTTTTTAAAAAAAAAATTTGAATTATATATCCTTTGTCAAGGTTCTCAGATCAGCTGCCCTCATGATTACGGGTGCCCTAAGAACTATACCCTCAAAGGCACTCTTTGTTATGCTCAACTGGCTACCGGTTGAGCTAATGGCTCAGTTCGTAGCCCTCAACTCAGCAATCAGGTTAAGGACTACCGGTGAATGGTCTACGTCATCCTTAGGCCACTCAACTATTTTGGAAAAACTCCCAAACATTCCCGTAAACATTGACTACTGCATTCCCTTCCCCGTTTTTGAACAGCTCTTCTCTGTGGATATCTCAGGAACTCTACCTGCTTCTACAGTAGGAACACTGCATATCTACTCAGACGGATCCAAATCGGCACGTGGGATGGGAGGGGGCTTCTTTACCCCACTCTATGGGACAAAAGTAAAATTCAAGCTCCCCTCACAATGCAGTATTCTACAAGCTGAAATCGCAGCTATTTATAGGGCGAGCAAATGGCTCACGTACCATCGAGTATACTCAAACGATATTCGCTTCTGTACAGATAGCCTTGCTACAATCCACTCTTTATCATCGGTCTACACGACATCCGTTCTCATCCGCGAATGCCGGTCATCCCTTAATGAGATGGCGAGACATTCCAATATTGAACATTTCTGGGTACACAGTCATAGAAATGTACCAGGCAATATCACTGCGGACAACCTAGCGAAAGGTGGTGCTCTCCTTGGTTAGGAGAACATTGACCAATTCATAGGTTTACCGCTTTCTGCATGCAAACTGCTCATTAAGCAGTTTCTTTTTAGGTCCGCACAGACCAACTGGTCCACAGGAACGACCTGTTCGATATCTAGACTTACATGGCCAACTTACGACTGTAAGCGTTCTGTAATCTTGGTTAGCCTTCCGCGCCAAAGACATCGCACCCTCATCTCAGTACTCACAGGTTCTCATGCTAGAAGACTTAATCTTCATAGTAATGATTATTGCAGAAGCTGCCACAACGTAGAGGAAGAGGAAACCGTCACTTACTTCCTCTGCCATTGCCCAGCCCTTGCTGATATTAGGAAAATCCACTTGGGATTCCCTAATATCAGCAATATTTGCTCCTTCATTGGTGCAACAGGATGGCTCTAACTAAGTCTCTTACATCTTTTGGGGTAGTTTAGATACCTTTCTCCTTCTCTTCTATCCATTTGCAGGAATTACAAAGGGACCTCTCTGGACCCAAGTGACGCGGACCATATGGGCTGCATCCTGCCTAACCTAACCTATCACATTTTAGACAAGTAAGAGTGGTATATTCGGCTTTGCCGAATCTTGGATACCCTTCACCAATGGTGTTAAAAAATTAAGTACAAAATCGTAAGAATTTATTAATAATTATATAGTTTCTGATTGATGACTTAGTTGAGCACAACACAAATTTTCTTTTGTTCATACTAAATGTAATTCCTAGCAATATTTGGTTATACTAGTATTATATGCAAAGAGTCTTTAAAGTTATGGATCCAAAGGTTAGGTTGGGCAGGTGGCTGATATCGAAGGCGGCGTCACTTGGATTCTAAAGTGGTCCCTTTGTGAAAGAAAATGATTACTATACTACAAGTAGAGAATACTTATTTAAGCCAGCCAGTAGCTTCGATATATGTGTCTATTTTACGAACATTAAATAAAGTTGGATAGATCAGACAAACCATGCAGAAAAGATGAATACAAATGTAGATGCCCTTAGATTTGCAAAAGCACATCGATTTGATGTAGATTAAGTATTCTGGCATGCAACTCAAAAACGTACGTATCATCCTACTAGCAAAAGTTCTTAATTAGTTATGTAAAACTCTGAAGGTAGCGGACCGATTTAGATCAAAGCTTTAACAATGATTGTTTTGTCAATGTATACAAGCCTTAGAATTATAGGGTATACACTCTTAGTTTTAGATACATCAGTTTTGTCGGAAAAGTTATTGAAGATTTACTTATTAATCTGAAGTTAGTTAACTAATTAAGATGAATACTTAATTAATAATATTTGGGATGTATTTTTCTTCTGATCTGTCCGATGGACGTGTGGAAAGTTTTGCTCTAGTTCTTTGTGTAATTATAATGTGATTTAATTTATCAGCACCAAAGTGATTCCGGTTGGGGTTATATGGGAGATTTCACTAAATGTGAACCGAGTTTCATTTCATTTTCAATACCGAATTTTTCAAGAGATCGGAAATACTTTTGTCAAATGTTGTCCCTCTAGAAAGTTTATTTTAAGCGCTATCGCGCTAAATAACGATATTGTACAACATCTTTATACTAAATGTCATCATCGTATCTATTATAATTTGACATTTATTAGCTACTAGGAGATTGCCTTAGGCGAAGTTATACGGGAGCAATTGTCAAACGTGAACGGATTTCTCCCAATTACAATTAAAAAATTTAAATCTTTGTTGATATGTGAGGTACATACATACATATGTAGGTTTTGAACGCAAATCATGTACTCAGCTGCATTTTTGTACTTCCTAGGAAGATTACCTATAATTTGATATATAATGCATTATCAAATGTTATCATAATGTTTAAAAGTCAGACACAAAATTAAGATAAATGCAGTGTGTCTGTCTGCTAAAATCAAATTTGTGGAGCTCCTGGAATGTATACCCATATGCACTTTACACAAAATTTTAGGATATCGTCCCACCCCGAATTTCATCATTGTCGATCAAAACACCTGAAATATCGCTTAAACACAAAATTATATCTACCACAAATTACCGAATGCATTAGAATTTAGGTAATCCCCTGCGAAGTACGTTGTTAAATTTCATCAAAATAAACATCTGAGATATCGACAAAGCAGGAGCTCCAAAAACTTGACTACAACAGAAAAAAGGACAGACGGGAACGGACGGACGGACAAACAGGTAGACGGACGGGCAAACAGGTAGACGGACGGACAGAGTGCTTTGGGGAACCATTTCCTACAATCTGATATATAATATATTACCACATGTACACCAGGAGTATCTTTTTTCTCTTGTTATTTAAAAGTGTGTTTCAATCAAAAATTTTCGTCTAATTTTTGGTATTTGTTCGATATTTTCGGTGTTTATAAACCGATTTTAATGAAATTTATTAGCGTTCATTGCGGGAGAATTTCCTAAACATCGCTTAATCGATTCTCCTCCCGATTCTGAGTCGATCGGTACAATTTTTATGGGGTCTAACATGCTATTAGAATTTATCAAAATTGGTCTATAAACACCAGAGATATCGCCAAAATTCGATGAGAGTTAAAATTTGTAACTGTATTTAAAAAAAAATAAAATTCGCCATCGAAGTTTAGTAGTTTAGCGATATCTCGGGTATTTATGAACCGATTTTAATGAAATTAAATAGCGTAGGGAAATTTCATAAAATCTGGTGCATAATTCGTCCGGGTACAACTCTTGAAAGATTTTTAAATTTTCGAACTCAGCGATCCAAAGTTGGTAAAGCTATTGGATTTTTATTTTAAAGGCACGAAACAGTTCCAATTTTGTGGAAGAGTGTTATTAGGAGATTAAGGTATTGACCTTTTAAGAGGAGTAACATCTCCTATACTTAATATTTCACACGTAAGTTTTGTTAAAGCATTGTTAAAAAGACTTAATCTTAACCGCAAGCAAAAATTTGTAAAAGGCGAAGTTGTTTATTTTTTTAAATGACGCATCAAGTGTGCATATGTCAAATTTTATTTCTTTCATCTTTTTTGGTCAAAGTTAACTGCTTTTTAATAAAATTCTGAAAAACTAAAAATCACCTTCTCAAAATTGTTTGAATCAGTCCATATTTCAAGAAGTAATTTTGAAATCAAGGACAGTTTTGGTCAACATTTGACCACAGCTCAGAACAACTGCCAGAGATGGCAGTAATTAAGGATATGAGTGCTTGTTGATCCACTTCAGCATGTATATTTTATAAATTTTAATATAATCTTGTATGGTAAATTCAGCTCAACAAATTTCAAAATTACGCAATTAAGCTCTTTGCCTAAACTAAATATAAATAAGTCAATTAATAGTGTCATCTGACGACATGTTTTTTACATAATTTGAAAACCATATGTAATTGTGCATGTTTGTCAAAATAGCTTTTGAATATTCAATCACAAACGTATATTACTATTACACAGCACAACAAAATAAAAAAAATTTCATGTGCTCTTAAAACCACTATACAATTTAGATGTATCATGACTACCTTTGTATAAAAATGGTAAAATTTTTAAATTCTATGGCAAGATTTTTAAAATTTTTTTTTTTTTTAAATTGCGTTTAGACGTTTCTTCAAATAATTAAGAATAACTCAAAAACTACTAGTCCGTTATTATTAAAATAAAATCACAAAAATTAAGATTTATATAGCCTTTAATTTTATATATCGCGTTTCAATCGGATCAATAGAATCGGAATTATAATAAAAAACTTAAGAAAAAAATCATTTTCACAAAACGCGCATTATAGCGCGTTTTCAAATGTATGAAAAAAATAAATTATCCAATTTCAAGGGGTGCATGTCGGATTATTGTGAGATTTGGTGAGAAACTTCCACCCACAAAATTTTACTCGAATTGGACAACGTTAACACGTAGCGCATAGGCCTAAAATCTGAAAAATAGCGTTTAAATCGAAAAAAATTGACAAATTTTCAGTTTTTGCAAAATTAAAGCTATTTGTTCCTTTTGCAAAAAAAGTGGATTCTGGTTCTTAGTGCAAACGCAATGATTTTTCCAATAAGTTACATGTCTTTAAAATCGGTTAAACAGGTTTCGAGTTATTACAATTTTCACTGGCCATTACATGTCCTTGAGGACTTGGAGTAATCGTAACGTTGCAATTTTAGTGCAAAAAAAATCAAAACTAACAAAAATAAGACATTAATTTTTATTCTTTTTCGAGAAAAAAATATAAATTGAAATAATATGGAAAATTCTAACAAGGTAATATTTATTTCATTTATGTAGGTACATTTTATTTGTAACAAATAATTTAACAATAATTATTATAATAAAGAACCAAGGGATAGATATGCAAACTGTGCAAACATCAAAAAGATTTTTTCCGTAATAAAAAATAAGGGTAACGATCCCCAATATTTTTAAAATATAAGAGTGATACAATTATATCAAAATCTTTTTAAATATTTTTAAAATCAAACATTTGTAAATTTAATTTGTTTTTTCTTTATTTATTAATTTCTTATTTGATTAACACTACAACAAGATATTAATCTTTTTAATTAGAGTATGTGTGTATATCGTGAAAGGAATATAGGGTAGAAGGGGGAGCATTTGCCACTTTTTTTTTAAAGTGCTCTAGGTTTCTTACCGTGAGAGCTATCACAATTTTTTTCATAGGTACCTAATATGTAAGCTTTAAACTGTGTTGGTTCAGATTGCCTACGGTTTTTCTTTATGTATCAAATTTGAAAAATAGCAAATTAACGAAAAGTGGCCAATGTGCCCCATCCATGGGGCACATTTGCCAATAAGTTTGGTACAAAAAAGAAGTAAAAAAATTATTGTAATAACGTAAATTTTTATTTCTATAAAGCTTTAATGTACAAAACAAACAAACCAAAAAATTAATTCAAGTTCATTTTACATGGATATTTAAATTAAACAAAACAGTAAAAAAATTTCAACTATTTTAACTATTGGGCCTCTGTTAACATTGTACTGTGACATATCAACATTAAAAAAAAATGTTAAGATGGAAGATGGATTGGGCCTTGCAACCAAAATACGATATCATTTTTAGGGATATTACAAATGTCGGGCTCAAAAAAATGTCGACGAGTTGCTTTGTTATATGTGTATGGCAAATGTGCCCCAGGTAGAGTCGTTAGATGTAAAGAACTATTTTTCACATAAGAAATAGGTTTATTGATAAAAGCTTAAAATATTTGTTGTCAATACTATATTGTTTATTAAACTAATGAATAATTTCTCAGGATAACAAAAAAACTAAGGAAAATATTATTGTATTATTATTGTAGCAAAATATTTTTTCAAGATCTGCTGAAACAATAAATCACGCCTGATGTTTTAAATATGAAAGTTACAGCAGTCAAAATTTGGGGTATACAATATCAATGACAAACGAATATAAAATCGATTACAGCATCAAAAAAGATAAGTTCTGGTTCCTTGGTATAAATTATCTTGTGTAAAAGTATTAATTTCCGAATGACAAGCAAATTATCAAAAGACACATTACACAATAACTTAGTATATCCGAAAACCCCATCATATCTCTTGATACCATATACATAGCGTACTGTAGCGTTGAAAGCAACATTCAACCTTCTTTTGCTTAAAGCATCACAGCTTCCATAAAGTTTTATATTTTTATATTTTATATATTTATATTTTATTTGTTTACAAAAATTCACTGAATAAAAACAGCTGACTGTGTTTTTAACTACTTCAAAAACTACTTAAGCTAGTATTAAAAACAAAATCGACATTATCGCTAAAAGCACATTTTTTATTGTCTATATTTAGTTAAAAAAGTTAACTCTAATACCTCTAAAATATACTTTATTGTTGTCTATGATTACGGACCAATGTTTTTAGGTATTACACGTTATTTACTGTTTTGCATTAGAAAATTTGACAAATCAGATGAAAAGAACATCTAGTCTGATGACATTATAACTTGTTTTGGTAAACTATTAATTATATTATTTAATTTCCCCTTTATTTGCAGATTAATTACGCTAAAGCCGTTTTTGATGAAAGAGAGCTTTCGGTGACGAATTTTTAAGGAAACCAAGAACTCATCATTAACATTGTTAAAAAAAAATCACAAAATGTTGTAGGTGTAATAATTTGTATAATAAAACTTTCTATTGTTAAATCCGTATTACGGTTCGTTTTCACTAAAAAGTAATTGAAGTTAACGTATTTTTATTCTTATCAGTTCAGTACGAATTGTAATTATATATAATTGTAATTATATAATATAAAATAAGTATAAGTACTTCACAAAAAATATATAAAAACGCTTGGAAATGTGTTTTTAGCTGGTTGAACTTTTAAAATAAATAAATTAAACATTTTTATTTGGTTTGAATTAATGTTTTCTATAGAATAAAAAATCTATGGGACTTGGAGACGATTTCCAGGTCTAATTTGCAGTTAGATTTTACATGAGCTCGAAAGAGTATCTGTTACTAAGTCAAAGATATTCTTTCGGACCCGTGTTGCAACACGGTTTTTTGCTAATCTAAACCAAACAAGCCTCCAGGGCCGAAAGACATTTCAGAACTCGTCTTAAAGCAGTGCAATTTTAAGCTTGCGCATTTTGAGCTTATAATGTTACGCCATTCCTTAAAAAGTTTTGTAGAGTATGGTAAAGCTCCATGTTGTTTAATATCTGGAATATGAAAACGCTCTTCGAATGACCTACTAGCCCCCCAATATGCAAAATGGTATTATTTAATACAATGTTTTAGCCAAAGTAAAGTTGTGGCTCTGAATATTTCCAAGCAATATGTTTCTATTTAAACTTATTGCATTTGGTGTTAGTTAGGGTTGCCATCCGTCCTCTTTTCTCCGGATACCGTCCTCTTTTTTAGATCGTCGGGTCCGTCCTCCTACTTTTTAAGAAATGTCCGGGGTTGTCCATCAGTCAGGTGATAACCAGTTTTGGTGCAATTTATTAGTTAGAAATAAAGTTTGCTCTGAAATGAAAAAAATTGTCGAATTTTATTTTAGCTTGTAAGCACATGAGTCGTTCAGTGGATAAAGGAAATGAGTCCAAAAATTTGAAACGGAGAAAAACAACGAAACAGTTGACGTTGACTTTAAAGCTAGTTGTTACAACAAAACTCAAAACAAAAATTGCAAAATTAATTATTAGGGCTTCTTTTATAATTTACAAGTATATAACGTTAATATGTAAGTGTATGTGTTCACAAAGCCTGTTAATATGATACAAATATGTTTTTATTGATAAGAGTTTCAGTGGAAAAAGGGAATGAGTCCACCAATTTCTTTGTTGTTAAAATCGATTGCGTAAAAATGCAAATTAATTATGGTTTGACTTTCAACACTCGTTCGGAAATGAAAAGAAAATATATCCGTCTAAATATTGGCTTACCTCGCGTGGTGTTTTAACCGAATTACTATATTTTGGAAAGAGTAAATTTTTTAAGATCTTAAAAAAAGGCTGCATATAATTTTTTTTTTTTAGTAGTGCATTCGCACAGTTTTATTTTTAATTAACTTAAAAAAATAACATAAACAACTTCTTATTCTTAAAAGAAAAAATAACATAAAACATTTATTTTTTTTTAAACGAAAAGTAACTAAAAATTAACAAAATATTATGCTTCTTCAGAATAATCTTGTTCACTTTAAACTGTTTTCAAGTTTTTATAGAAAGTATGGTATACGGGAGGGATATATTTTAATAAATCAATCATATCCGTTTTCTTTTCTTTTGTTATTGCTCTAGTTTCAGGATACAATAGACTTTGACTCACGCCATTCCATAACATTACATTTCCTTTCTTTCTTATGTTTATATTTTCAAAGCCACAATTTTCATCGAAATTATTTTTATATTGTATTTCCCTATTTCACTATTTGGTTAATACCTAAGTGTTGGCCATTATCTTTGCAAGAAATAATATCGGATTCAGAGCCCTAAGTATCTATGTTAAGGAGTTATAACTTCTTGTTTGTAGCACAAACCAAAAACAAAATTAAAACTTTTTTTTAGTATTATTATCTTGGCTATATTTTATAATATAATGCCCGTTTTATTAAAAACAATGGCTCTAAGCTAAAAAATTCCTAAGGTTCCTAACTTTAAACAGATATTAATTAAACATCGATGAACAAAAGTGCATGAATCTTTCCGCAAAACAGTCATCTGGAATCTAGTTTGTGTATAAAAAAGGAATTTTAGCAAGAAAATAAGAATAACGGGAATTATGAGGAAATATGTGTAATGTTGCCTGTAGGCAACAACGGGCACGAAAGGGTTAAAGGACACAAAAAAATTGGCAAATAGCGAAAGCATAAAGGAAGGCAAGAAATAGAAATAAACACGTGTGATTAAAAGCAAAGTTAACAAATTATTAATGCAATATAAATGCAAGTGTGGACTCATTCCCTTTTTCAAGTGAAAAAAAAAATTTGTGTTCCGTGCAAAAAAATATTTTGCCTTTAAAAGGGGGTTTCAGTTAAAATTTGAAAACAATATTTTTGTCATACAATGCCAAAAATGGACCCATTCCCTTTATCCACTGAACGACTCAATTGCACAAAGAACTAGAGCAAAACTGTCCACACATCCATCGGACAGATCGAAAGAACAATACATTATTATTGATGAAGTATTCATCTTAATTCCATTTAAAAGCTATATATTTCACGTATGTATCTAAAACTAAGAGTTTATACCCTATAATTCAAAGGCTTGTTTACATTGACACTCATTGTTAAAGCGTTGACCTAAATCAGTCCGCTAACTTCAGAGTTTTACATAACTAATCAAGAACTTTTACTAGTTGCATAATTCGTACGACACAACCCTCACTGGGCACTGTGTTTTTGGGTTGCATGCCAGAATACTTAATCTTCATCAAATCGATGTGCTTTTGCAAATCTAAGGGCATCTACATTTTGAAGCATCTTTTATTAAGTGTTCGTAAAATAGACACATATATCGAAGCTACTGGCTGGCTTTAATAAGCATTCTCTAAATGCCCAACCTAACCTTTGGGTCCATAACTATTCTAGATGATGACGCCACCGAAAAGCTTTTCGTTTTCTGACATAGCTAATATTGCTAGGAATTACATTTAGTATGAACAAAAGAAAATTAATATACATATCAAGCATTTGTGTGGGGCTCAACTAAGTCAGTAATCAGAAACTATATAATTATCAATATATTCTTACGATTTTGTACTTTACTTTTGGAACACCATTGGTGAAGGGTATCCAAGATTCGGCAAAGCCGAATATACCACTCTTACTTGTAAAGTTTATTTTTGATTTTTATAAACTTCAGCAATATGTGAAAGGGTATTATAAGTTTGTGCATTCGTTTGTACTTTTTTATTATTGATCGTAGACCCAGACATAAAAAATATACCGATCGACTTAGAATCGGGAGGAGAATCGATTAAGCGATGCCAGTCTGTCTATCTGTCCGGTTGTCTGTTGAAATCAAGTTCCTGAAGACCCTGAAGGATGGACCTACATGAATTATATATCAATTATTTATAAACACTTGAAATATCGAAACAATACCAAAAATTAGGCGAAAATTTAAACATTTTTGATTGAAAAATACTTTTAAATAACAAGAGAACAAAGATACTCCCGGTGTGCGAGTAATAACATATTATATATCTGATTTTAGGAAATGGCTCTTCAAATCACTCTGTAAAATTTTATCAAAATTATGATCAAAAAATTACTTTTTTGCGAAATTCGCCGAATTCGAACACAAGGTACGGGGAAATGGTTTAAGCTATCGACCTCATTTTTTTGAGTTTTATTGTCACACTGATGAGAGAAATTAAAATTTGTTATATTTGTTTAACAAAATTTGAAACCCACCTGAGAAAGATTACCAATTTTCGAATATGAAAAAAAACTAAGTAAATGTTTTTATATTTTAACAAAATTAAACTATTAAGTACTTTCAAGTCTTGAATTGATAAATCATGTCTTGCTTTGCCAGTTTTTGTCGCAAGTATTTTTTTGCGGTTTATCCTTAGGCACGATTTTTAGGGAAGAAATCGAATAACTCCAAAACTGTTTTATGGATTTAAAATTTGTATAACTACAATGAAAGCTGCATTAGTTCACTTTTAGATTCCATTGTCTTTTCTTTTACAAATAAATGATTAAAATGTAGCAAGAACTGCAAATACTCTAATTTTTCCCCATACAAATGGGCTCAACAATTTTTTGCCCCTTTCGCGGGATCGTATCCTAAAAATAAATCAATAATAATTTGTACATTCCGATTGACATAATTTGGTCACATAATTTCACTATTAGAGGTCGATCAGAGACAAAAAAACGACCCACCGTAGTATACATATTCTAAATGCATAATTCAGTGCACAGCATGGTAAATCTTAAAATATAGAATTTATACTTTTATAAGATTGAACATACTGCCAGCCTTGAAAGATCATAATCTTTCAACAAAAAAATATGTTTTTGTACTTATACGTAATAATAAAATACTCAGGAAAGACAGTTCTGGACATCTTATTTTGACATCTAGTTGTTTCTTTGACTGTATAGGCTTTTACGATGAGATGACAATTAAAACCAGCAATGCTCACGGCTTTAGAACCACTGCATGAAGCGAGTAAGAACGTTTTTATAGTAAATACTGGGGTATATTCAGCTTTGAGATAACAGCATTTAAAATGATAGATTTGTAGACTATCGGCTCAATGTATCGAAACGGCCTGAGGAATTCCGCCAAGGCTGTCAACTCAGGAACAACAACACAGATTTGTATATCTTGTAAATATTTTTTGCTCCAGAAAGCTGGAATTCCTCGTACAGCTTATTGTAATTGTCATTATGATTAGCTTATTTTTATACATACAAGGCTCTTATCGTTGTCTTCATAATTTTTTTCCATTGTTACTACTACGTATTAAAAAATAAAAAAAAAATACAAAAAATCAAATTTTTCAACTTTGAACCGAGAAAAAAAGGGTTAAGTCTACCAAATTTTTAAGAAGAAAACCTGTTTATATTTTCCATAGTATGGATAATTTTATTTTATATAAACTTTATTAAAATTAAACATAAATAAGATTTATGAAGCATTTACTCAAATTATGATCAAACTAGTAAGAGTGGTATATTCGACTATGCCGCATCTTGGATAAAGTACAAAATCAGAAGATATTGGCCCATAATCATAGTCAACAACAAAGTGCACTTTAAGAAATAAAAAGTTGACTTTTGTTAAAAGTAGCAATTTTGTTAACTATAGACAAGTAAAAGTATACTTTTAACTCAAAAACATGTTTTAAAATTAAAACAAGCTGAAGTTGTTTTTAACCAATTTAACATTGCTCTAAATCAAACAGCTGATTGCCGCTTAAAGCAAAACTATGAAAAAAACAAACAAAAAAGTAATTTTGAGCATTCTTTTATTTAAAGAAAAGTGAAAAATGGAAAATATTTTGAAAGATTTTGCCATACTTGAGGATTTAGAGGACGAAAGAAAGCGAAAAATTTATAGATAAGATATGACCCCTTTAAGCTGGACGAAGATGACTTTTTCTCGCGGTACAGATTTGACAAGACAACAGCTCGGTTTATAATAAGTTTGGTAGAAGATGATAAACCACAGAACAATAGAGGTTTGCCTATTGCAATAAGTCTGCAAGTCTTGACTACTTTGCGGTTTTTTGGAAGAAATGCACATCAAAGTGACATTGGTAAGTAGAGCATCAAAGCATCTGCACTGAAAATAAAAGTGATTTTTTAGCTGACCTTCACGGCATGTCCCAGACGTCTGTTGGGAGAATAATTAAAAATATTTCACGTAAAATTGCTTTGTTGTTGCCTCTATTTATAAAATTTCCGAATAACGATGAGCTTGCTGTAGTTAAACAAAAATTTTACCGATTGGCTCGATTTCCAAACGTCATTGGCGCCATTGACTGTACTCATGTGCGTATAAAGTGTCCGGCTAAGATAGTTGGCCCAGAAATGGCAGGCCATTACCTTAACAGGAAAGGATTTTATTCTTTAAATGTTCAGGTAAGTTCACAATAATTCTTTCGTCCGTGTTTGTTGCGCATGTATGATGTTTTTTAATAATATTTATTATTATATTTATTATTTTAGATTGTGTGTGATGCAGACTGCAAGATAAGAGACATAGTAGCGAGTTCCCGAGGGTCAAAACACGATGCTCGAATTTGGTCCGAATGCCAACTTAAAAGGAAGCTAGAACTTAGCAAAAGGGACCATAACGGAGTGCTATTAGGCGATGCTGGTTATCCTTTATCAACTGTGTTGTTAACTCCAATTAGAAACACTTCCACTGCCAAAGAAGAAAGGTGAGTTTTCAAGTAAACTAAACAAAATGGCATTAAACATGTTTCTTGAAAAAATTGAAATTCGCAAAATATAACAATATGCTTTTTTACCTCTTAAAGGTACAACAAATGTCATATTGCAACCCGTAGCAAAGTAGAATGTTTAAACGGGCAACTGAAATCAAAGTTTCGGTCCATATTTGAAAGGCTTCGGGTTGACCTGGATACTGCAAAAAATATAGTGGTTGCCGTGGCTGTGTTGCACAATATTGCAAAAGAAAGAAATTCTTCTTGTAAGCTTTTTGTGACTTAAATTCAATACATAGTATTAATAAATTCTTTTTCTACTTTTTCAGTTTTGGATATAAATACTATTGTTCAATCAGAAAGCTCCACTTTTTCTGAAAACAATAGCAGTTTTAACCAAACAAGAGGCACAATATCTTCTGCAAATGCATATAGAACAGCATTTATAAATGCCTACTTCTAATTTTAATATGTGTTTTTGTATTCTTGGACATACAATTTAAGTGTTTTATAAAATTATAAAATTTACAAAAATATAAGTTTCTTCAATCGAAAATAAAAACTGTATATGAAAAGAAAAAAGATCTGTTTTATTTAAAAACAAAGTTGACAAAAAAGCATAAATGAAAAATTACAATTCATTGTATAATATACATATGTAGTGGATGTTTCCAAAATAAAACTATAGGCTTTCAAATTTCATGCAGACTGAATCTGTTCTGTTTATTCACTTGTTATTTATATCATTATTTTATAATTGCTTCCTACAAAACTACATAACGGTTTTTAAATGAGAGATATTTAGGCTTTTAAAGAAGTAACAAATATAAGAATGAAGTAAATAAGTAATATGTAATAACTTGTTCTACAGTAGGTAAGGTCAGTTTCCTTACACCTCCCTTCCTTAGAAAAAAATGTTTAATCAGATCAGTTGATCAGGCTGTCTGATTAAATATTTTTTTTTTTTTTTTTTTTTTATGGGTGGTTAATATATAATTTAACAAAATTAAATTTAAATGATTTTATATATATATAGGTTTTAGTAAGGGTTCTACTTTTGTTAGACATATATTTGTTTTATTATAATAAATAATATAATAAAATAATATTTAATAATATAATAAAATAATTTTAATAATATAATAAAATAATATTTAATATAAAAATAAAAAATTAAAACAAAATAAAAATTAAAACAAAAGGAAATGAAAATTAAAACAAAATAAAAATTAATAAAAGGAAATGAAAATGAAAACAAGATAAAAATTAAAACAAAATAAAAATTAAAAGATAAAAAAAAATTAAAAGGTAAAAAAAAAAATTTAAAGGCAAAAAAAAATAAAATAAAAATTAGAGAAAAAAAAATTTTTTATAAAAATTAAAACTTAGTTTGAAAAATTAAAAGCAAATACAAAAATAGAAAAGGATTTCAAATATTTACCTTTATTTTGCTTTAATTGGCCATTCTTAGCCTATCTTTATGTATGGTTTTGTCTTTTTTTAACAATTCATCATAAATAGTTACATTTGATCCATTTACATATTTAACAATATATGGACCATCGTATATGTTTTTGAATTTGTCATATGGTTCTTTTTTTACAAATACTTTATCATTTATCTTTAGATTGATAGTTTTCGAATTTTTGTCATACAATTTTTTATTTCTTTCTTTGTGTTTTTCTATAAGCGATTTTACAATGCTGTGAGTTTTTTGCAAACGATACTTTGTTTCTTTGCTGTAATTATCAATGTTGTATAAAGGGTCTATCTTTTGTAAATTTAAGTCATTGGGCATAGTTGCGATTTTTCCAAAAACTAGCTCATAAGGTGTATATTTGTTATCGAATGCTGAACTTGACGTTGTATTATGAAAGAAAGTAAAATATTTTAAATAAGTATCCCAATCCGAAATGTTTTCATTAATATATGCTCTCAAATACTCATTAAATACACGATGGTTTCGTTCTACCGTTCCTACTGTTTGATGATGGTATGCTGTTGAAAAGTTTATTTTAATATGTAAAAGTTTGCACAATTCGCAAAATATCTCATTTTTAAATTCAGTACCCAGATCTGATACTATGGTTTTCATTCTTCCGTAAACTAATATAAAATTTTCAAAGATTGCTTGAGCCACAGTTTTTGCACTTTTATCAGGTATTGGTATGCTAACAAGGTATTTTGTAAAGTCACATATTAAGGTTAACGCGTATTTGTTTCCATATTTTGAGGAAATTAAAGGGCCTATTGTATCCAATATTACTATATCAAATGGTTTCACAGGTGTTGGTGTTAATACAAGTGGTTCTTTTGTTCCTACTTTTACTTTATTTAAATTACATTCTTTACACTCCTTAACAAATGAGGCTATATCCCGAGTCATGTTCTTCCAGTAGTATTTGGTTCTAAGTTTCGCATATAGTCTTTTTCTACCGCAATGCCCTCCTAAAATTCGATCATAATGATAGATTTCCAAAAGTTTCTTTGTTTGTCCCTCATCATTTATAGTTTCAATCGGATCAACTAACATTATTTCTAATGTTTTTAATACTTTGTTACCATGGTTTTTTAAATTTTGAATCGTACAAATTGTAAAAAAGGGATCATCTTTTGCCCATTCAGCAATATAAATGTTGTTATTGTTGGCTCTTTCTTGAAGCCTCAAAAGCATCTCACCGAAGTTTGATGTTTCGTTAACAATCTCAATATTTACAATACATTTAAATTTATTAAATAACTTTATTTTAATATTTATTACTTCTTCGTTTTTATAAAAAATTTCTGATTTAATTTTTGCAACTTTTTTATTGAATTCCCTTGAAAATTTATCATACACTTTGGGATTTATTATCTTATTACTTTTTAATGGTGTTTCTTTACTGTCGGATTGTTTGGACATCGAGCGAGTTGTCACTGCTAAAATGCTATTAGTGGCTTCGTTTCTCAGTTCGTCAACCGAGATACGTGATAACGCATCAGCACCGACATTATTTTTCCCTTTTATATGTTCGATAGAAAAGCTGTATTCCGAAAGTTTTAGTCTAATGTTTGTTAGTTTCGAAGATGGATCCTTCATATTGAAAAGATAAACTAATGGTCTATGATCGGTTCTAACGACAAATTTGGTTCCGTAAACATATGGCCGAAATTGATTTACAGCAAAGTATATTGCCAAAAGTTCTTGTTCTATAGTTGGTTTCTTTTGTTCTGCCCGATTGAATGATTTAGACGCGTAGTAAATAGGTAAATCATGTCCTTCAAAATTTTGGCTTAGTATGGCACCACATCCTATCCTGGAGGCATCGACTGTTATTAAAAATTCTTTGGAAAAATCAGGATATTGAAGTATTCTAGGAGACATTAATTCCGATTTAAGTTTTTCAAATGATTCTTGGCATTTACTATCCCATAAGAAGTTTACTTTTTTCCGGGTTATGTTATTTAAAGGACTTGCTATAGAAGCGAAATTGGGAATAAATCTCCTATAATAATTAGCAAAAGCAACAAAACGTTTTACTGCATCTTTATCCGTGGGAACTGTGTATTTTTGTAAAGCTACAATTTTATCATTATCTGGTAAAAGTCCATTAGAAGTACATCTATGACCTAGAAATGTTACTTCCGATCTGAAGAAATTACATTTATATGGGTTAATTTTTAAATTAAATTTTCTTAAAATGTCAAAAACGCTAGTCAAATTTTTCAAATGGTGTTGCTTACTGCAACCAATTACAATTATATCATCGATATATAAAAAGGCTTTATTGGGTTCAAGACCCGAAAATGCTAAGGACATCATACGTGAAAACGAATTTGGAGCTACATTTAATCCAAAAGGTAAAACCTTCCAACGAAAAGTACCCTGGTCTGTGCTAAAAGATGTTACATCTCTTGAATGTTCATGAATAGGTATCTGGTGAAAACCGGAAAATAAATCAAGAATAGAAAAGTGTTTTGCTCGACCAAGATTGTCGAGAATGTCATCAATCCTTGGCAGAGGAAATTTGTCAGCGATTAACTTTTTGTTAATTGCTCTAAAATCTACACACATGCGGTATGATTTGGTATCGTCTTGACTTTTCTTTGGAACTAGAATTAAGGGGCTATTGTAATTTGAAGTACTTGGTTCTATTAGATTGTTACTGAGTAGGTTTTGGACTTGACGTTTTATTTCACTTCTTTGCGTGTATGGGAGCCGATAGTTTTTTATATACACCGGTTCCTTATCTTTTAGCCTTAATGTTTGCTCATAAAAATTATTAATGGTCATTTTATCATCCTTTAACGTAAAAATATCCGAATACTTTTCGCACAACGACATTAAATCGTTTTTGATATAATTTGGCATTTTATCATTCAAAATACTTTTTAAATTATTAACACGTTCGATGCAAGCAGATGTTTTATTTATTGAATAAATGCAGAATTGGGACAGCTTTTCAGTTTTAACGTTATAATTTTGTACAAATTTCATCTCATTTGTCGTGTTCAATATACGTAAAACTGGATTTTCGGAATTCACTATACACTTACTAATGAGTACCCCTTCACAAATTTCCTGACAATCGATAAAAACTGGTTCAGTGACATTTTCAAAACAAAATTCCCTGAAAACTTCACATCTTGGTGGTAAGAAAAATGAATTTTTGCTATTTCCATGAAAAATTGGCATAAAAACTCTTTTATTTATTTGAGGAAGGTAACACGAAACTGTCATTGTGTCGTAATCGATTTTGCATTTGTTATTTTTTAGAAAATCCTTTCCTAATATGCCATCAGAAGGTATGTTAAAATCGTCTGATACGATATGAAAGACTTGAGGTATTACGCTATTGAAAACTTTTAATTTTGTGTTGATGGTGCCTAATGATTTTGTTGTATTTGTTGTTATACCAACGATGTCAACAATGCATTGTTCATTTATTTTAAAATTCGTTTTTAAGCACGAAAATTTTAGAACCGATATGTCAGCCTGTGAGTCAACAAGAAAAGAATTTGTTTTATGTGATGCGAAACAATCTAGTGTTATAAAATCTGAGTAATTTAAATTGAAACTATATATAGATATTAAAAAATTGTCATTAGATGAATTTGACCTTATTCCTCCCTCAACATTTCTTGCTGAGGGACTTCCGCGTTTAAAGTACGCACGGAAGCACCCTGAATGTGAAAATTATTTGTCCTCTGGCTATTGTTAGAATTGTTATTTTGTCTGCCACGATTGTTATGATAACGTCCACAAAAATTATTGTAATTACTTTGACCACGATGTGAATTACTCTGACCACGATAAGAGTTATTACGACCACGATATAAAACGTTTTGTCCACGATATGAAAAATTTCTGTAGGAGTTGTTTTGATTACCTCGAGTAGACCTATGGCTATTTTGTTGTTCATTAAATGATCTACCGTAACCAATTGTTAAAACCTGATGCTCATGTTTAATCGTAGATTCTTCTACAATTAACTTTGCAACTACATCCTTCGGTTCTTTGAAAACAGTAGAGGCTAGAATTGCCTTAACCATATCAGATTTAGCATTATTTCTACAAATATTAACTGTTTGCTCTATGACCATCTCCTGAGCTTTTTCTTTTGTAATTCCTTCCATTACAAGAGAACGCTGAAGAGCGTCTGCTAAATCTTCAACATTTTTAGAAAAATCTACATAGTTATTGTTTTTTACATGTAAAGCTGCAATTCTTCCAGCTACAATTTTTGAACTATCAGGTTTGATTCTACTTTTTAGGATATCTTTGATTTGGTCTACACTTGTTATTTGGTCCGGCATTATCTCTCTAGCTTTCCCGTCTAATTTAGATTTTATGAACGAAATGAAGCAAGTTTCTAAATTATCTGTGGTCAGTTCTTTAATTAAATTGATCTTATCCAAGAAAGAATTTAAACTAAGGGGATTACCATCGTAATTTTCCCTGATTATATTAGAACACATAGAAATAAATTTCGTTTTTTCTTCTATAGTGGCCATGTCGAGGTTAAATAAGTTACTAGAATTTTTATTTTGCAAAATATTTTCTTGAGATTTTACTATATTGTCTTTAGTTTCGCTATCTAGTGTATCTAAATCGGAGCTAATATTTCTGTCTACAAGTTCAAACAAATCGATACCAAATGGCACCTTAATATTGCATTGTAATTTAGAAAAGCAACTATGTAATAACTCCCTGCAGTGTAAAATTCTATCGTTAATATGTGTTTTTAAACAGCAAAGTAATTGTTCATGATGTGGTATCGTATATAGCAAAATATTATTATATGTTTCAATCAGAAAATTTTTGTATTCTTCAATTTTATTTTGATTTTCAGAAATAGGCCGCTTTTGTAAAATTCTTTTTGTTATCTTGTAAAAATCTGAAACTAATTTGTTAAATTTTTCTTCTTCAAAACTATTCGTATTTGTCTTAGGCATTTGATGTTAAAAAATACTAAGTATTAAGACATATAAATTTTCCTTTTTTTTATATTGATTGCATTGTCTGAATTATAAATTTTATTCGCGTTTTCCGGATTTTATATCTTTAAGAGAACCAAAAAAAAAATTTTTTTTTTTTATTAATATTTAAATACTAAGTTGATATTTAAATATTAAGATATTTAAATATCGAGGAAAGATAAAAGAAAAATTTTGGCTTGAAAGAAAAATTAAGCGTGGAAAATGTTAGGAGATTTCAAATATATTTAAAATTATTGCCGTTCGAAATCAGAAAGCATTTTTTAAATCGATTTTCGAAACAACTAGGAAATCTTTTAATATTTCAAATTTAAAATGTATTAATACTTAGCGTTTTTGCCTAAAAGAACCTTAAGGCTGTCATGGAACCATACGCGGAATGTAGATTACTAAAATTTTAAAAAAAAATGTCAAAATTTTAAAGACAAAAAAAAAATCAATTCTTGCAAAATTTACTTTTTAACAAATATCGAGCTTGTACTGAAATTCACTTTTGCGAAAATTATTTGAAATCACGTGAAAGGTGTTTTGCACACAAAATTATTAAACAGGTCAGCTGAAACACTGACGATTTGAAACCACTCGTTTGCCATAGTACGTAAATTTACTTTGGATTTTATAATATTTCGTTGAAATAAAAAGCTTAAGCGATTGTTATGGATACTTGTAAAAAAAAATTTGTTACTTCAAGTAAAAATCTAGAAATACGGTAAAAAATAAACCAGACACTGGATCTATTCTTTTCTTTTGTGAAGTCTCTGCACTTCGGAAAAATGTTAATTAAAGATTTATAAATGTTGTTACATTTCATTAAAATAATTGGATAAGTACAAGTTTTTTAGAAAACGTCTTGCGTTTTGAGAGTTTGATTTCACAAAAGAAAAACTTGTGATTTCGAAACATCGACAAGTCACATCTGTAATCTTAAAATTGAAAGTTATGTCAAATCAAGTGATTTCCAGAACACAAAAATTAAATAAATTTTCAAAATTTTTGTTTTGTTTTTTTTTTTCTTGTCGATTTCCTTGTTTTTTTTTTTTTTTATAAATCCCTTTTAATTTATATCAAACGTTTTGTTTAATTTTCATTATACTTCCATTTTATTACATTGTTTTCATATGTACATATTTTTAATTTTTTTTTTTTTATATTTTATTTTTTACTTTTTTTTTTTTTATTTTATATTTTTTTTTTTCTTTATAAAGAACCTTTTTCAAAGAAAATTATATTTGTATTTTAATATATATTTTATATACAGAGATGTCTTGGTAAAGGGAACCCCTAACTAAGGAAACTACTTAAATTTATATTTACAATATCTGAAAATTTCCGGTATAAACCATTGTAATAAGAATTACATTCAACTATAGAAATATATTATTGTATCCAACAATAAACTGGAGATTTTTCTTGAAAAATTAGATAAACAGAAGCACTGGATTTATTAAAATATCGCAAGTACTTCGATTTTCAATCTATATTGAGGAAGTATTAATCAGTTCCCCCTGCAAAGACTTCACTGTAGTTATTATAAAAGTTATTATATAATTATTAAAGACAGTAAACTCGTGATAACATGAATGTTTGGAATAAACTTCTCGGAAACGAAAAAACGTGAAACTTCAAAAAGCGCTAAAATTTATTTAGGGTAAAGTGTACCTTTTGTTGAAAATGTATGAGTGAATTAGAAAATATAAAATTAAGAAAGAATTTAATTACGCTGCTTTATTCTAAAATTTTCCAAAAACTATGTAAAAATTAATTCACGTTTTCCCGAGTTTACTGTATATAAATATAATTATCATTAATACGAAAAATAATCATAATAATTATTAAAATGTGTACATACATTTATATATTATAAACTTAAGATGTAAAACTGGTTTTCTGACAAATAATGTTGATACATGATGATGTTGGTTCTAATGCTGTTGAGATTGATGTTGTGGCTGGATGGTTGATGATGTTGGTTCTGATGCTGTTGAGTTTGATGTTGTCGCTGGATGGTTGATGATGTTGGTTCTGATGCTGTTGAGTTTGATGTTGTGGCTGGATGGTTGATGATGTTGGTTCTGATGCTGTTGAGTTTGATGTTGTGGCTGGATCGTTGATGATGTTGGTTCTGATGCTGATGTTGTGGCTGGATTGAAGTTGGTTGGAGTTGTTTTACTGCTGATAATTAAGTTGTGTAATTTCGTTTTGTGATTTTTTTCTATTTTTTTTTTCATCATATTGAGAAAAAAAACGCATTTAGAACTACAGTAGATAACTAACTTGTAGATAACCCAATTATATGGAAATTAAGAGTTTGCAACGGTAAATTTAAAAAACAAAAGTAATGAAATTGTTTATTTAAAACCGGTATTTTAAGTTTTTTTTTTTTCTTTATTCTTTCGTTCTTTTGCTCTTTTTTTTTTTTGCTTCTCTTTTTTCTTTTACACATTACGCTCTTTCGTTAATCTCTGAAATTACTGTAGTTTTTCTTTTCTTTTATATATTATTTTAGTGTTTTTTTTTTCGAAATGGTGACTTTTTCAGAGCACATTTTTTCCATTTGCTTTTTCTTAAGAATTTTTTCTACACTATTTTTGTAAATTTATGAAATGTGCTTTTTTTTTTTTAGGGTTGTTAAAGATTTTTTTTTCCGTTATTTTTTTTGAAAATATGTTTAAAAACTAGTTTTTTCTTAAAACTTTTTTTTCACACAATTTGTCTTTTTTTTTTTTAATTTCTTTTTCTAAATTTAATAAATTGGCACTTTTTTATGGTGATTAAAGTTTTTTTTTTTTATATTCCTTTTTTTTTTAAAATAACAAAAACGATAACTTCAGCTTCTTCGTTGATGTTGGCAGCTAGCAGTTTCACTTATTTTAAAATGCACAAAACGATATTAGCTTCCTGGTTGACATTGGCAGAGAGCAGCTTCACTTATTTAAATTATTTAGAACAAATGACCAGAAAATTTTTTAGTTTGTTAGCGGGGCGTAGGCAGCTCTGCTCTGACGACTTCCAATTGTTGCTAATGGTTCTGCTGCTACTTAAAATGTTAATGATGCCATATAGAGACTGACTGTACTCAGGAAAACAATTTCTTTTCATAGAATTTTCTTTTTTTTCAAATTACTCCTTTAATGTATTAAAATTTTCTCCTTCTCTATGCCTTAGTTGTAAAAATTATTAGAAACTGCTGCTGTTGAGCACAAATTGGTTGATTTTTTCACTTGTATTTTACTGCGCTTTAATTTAGAACCTTTTAATTAAATTTTAATTGTCACCTTTTAATTTAAATTATCACTGTCTATATGCAGTTTTTTTTTTTATTTAAGAATAAAAAATTCACTTAAAAAAAAAAAAAAACACAATTCAACACCGAACCGCACCAACTCCACTGTCTCGGTCGCCATGTAGTGGATGTTTCCAAAATAAAACTATAGGCTTTCAAATTTCATGCAGACTGAATCTGTTCTGTTTATTCACTTGTTATTTATATCATTATTTTATAATTGCTTCCTACAAAACATAACGGTTTTTAAATGAGAGATATTTAGGCTTTTAAAGAAGTAACAAATATAAGAATGAAGTAAATAAGTAATATGTAATAACTTGTTCTACAGTAGGTAAGGTCAGTTTCCTTACACATACATAAGTAATAAAATATATGTATATGGCCAATTATATATAGGCTAATAAAAACTGTATATAGCAAGTAAAAAGATAAAAGTTAATAAAAAAGCATAAATAAAAATTATAATTCATTGTATAAATAAAAATTCATTAGGGTTTTCACGACAAGCAGGTTATCGGCCTATGTGTTTCAAAATTATATTTCAAAAAACAAAATACATTACATGAAAATATTTTTCTATACATTTTGTTTTGTTTAATTTTTCAGCACATATGCTGATAGCCTGCTTGTCGTATACAAACCTATTGTAAAAACTAGGTAAAAAGTTAAAAAAAAAAAATAATTGCAACTAAAAAATTATTATATTTCAATAGAAAACTTTGTACTTTGTACAAATTATGTAGGTACATCTGTAGGTATCGTAGCTAAAAACTTGTAAAAAACATTTTTGTTTTTTTTGTTGTATGTTCTACTTCAATAGTTTGATACTTAATTAAATATTAATTAAGTCTTTACTGTTACTGACATCCATTTTGCGAAGGAGATCTAATTTTATTTCATGTAAGTGTTTATCATTTTCTATTGTTTTTTTGATGTGCAATAGTTTCAGAGACCAAAATTCCTTTTCTTGTTTTAAATTTTCGATTTCGGCTAATAGTTTTTCTTTTTGAAGTTTGGTAACTTCTTCAAAATTTATGGACTCCTTAACTATTTGCCGCTGACGTTCCAAAATTATGGATTCTTTGGATGGGGTTTTAGGGAAATTTTTAAGGCGTTGTACTTTGGAAGACAAAAATTTGTTTTTGTTTTTCTTCACATCATCGTCGATACACTTAAGAGGGGTTGTAGTTGATAAATCATCTTTTCGACTTATTTGGGCTGATATATCAATAGAATGCTGTTGGGAACTTTTGGGTAAACTTGTTACGTCATCTGATAAACGATGCTCATTTTTGTTATCATCATTTTTCATTTCAATGTCCAGATGTTCAACAACTATGGGGCTGTCGGCTAAACTATACTGATCAACGCAGTTGCTGTCAATTAAAATGCTGTCTTCTTCAAATTCCTTTGCGATCATACTTTGAACTAAATTATCTTCATCGCTTATTTCAGGAATTTTCACAGAATTACCTGTAGCGACTGAAGCTCGTTTAATGGTCGCAGCAGCTTTTCTGGCACTAACTTTCATGCGCACCCATTGAGCCTTCAGTTTTTGTGTATCACGATCGAAACCCGCTGAAGCCATATCATTATGAATTGATTTCCATGCGTTCTTTTTTTTAAGAATCATGGACGCGTCATTACCCTTGTGCTCAACAACATCAATATACATATTTATGCATTGCCGCAAAAATTCTTTTTCTGCTGAGCTCCAGTTTGCCTCCCTCTCTCGTGGCTGCTTTTGCTCCTGCTAAAACTTGCAATGTTATTAATTAAAACATAAAATTAAATAAATTGACCTACCTTTTCCTGTATATTCATTTCCAATTCATTAATTTCATTTATTATAAAATACATGAAATTATTATTAATTTTACAGTTGAATTTTTGCGGCCTTTTTCTTTCGTTTTGATTTTTGTTTAGAGATGCCATATGCTTGTATTGTATTCTTTTGTTTTGATTTTTATTTAGAGATGCCAGTTGCGTGTATTTTATTGCAGATTGTATGAAAATATTTTTTACTTTTGAGGTGGCACCCACTTAAAGTTGTTTTAAGTTAAAATATGCTTTGATTCAGACTATAGTTGCCAATTAATTTAAAGCAGTTCTTTAATTTAAAGATGTTTTTAAAAAGAAACGATTTTAAAGTTTGACTATGATTATGGGCCATTATTGTTAGTTCTATAGTTTCTGATTACTGCAATAATATTTCAGATTTACATTATTCGGATGAAATAATTTTTGCAATTCGACAAAATTCCCATTCAAATGTATATCTAAAGTTAAATGGGAACTTAATTTATTATTGGTAAGTGTTGTTTATTCAATACGTCGTCTCTATGAACCAATTTGCCAAAATAAGTTTTTGATGCCAAAAAGCCGTATCTATACTAGAAATGAAATAATGAAAAATTATTTCTTTTTATCATATTTTTTTAAAAATATCTATACACCAAAGTAATTTTTTCTGATGCAAAACTCTTTATAAACCAAAAAAAGAGGGTATGGAAAATAAGCCATCGATGTATACTTCGAACGTATCTTTATAGTAAAAGCTCTTGATTAGTTACGTAAAACTCTGAAGTTAGCGAACCGATTTAGATCAAAAATTTGGCAATGATTGTTTTTTCAATATATACAAGCCTAACACTCTTAATTTTATATACATACGTGAGATATGTAGCTTTTGAATTAATAAATATAAGGTCTACAAAGCAGGTCACACATCTTTTTGCTACTTCTAGTTTTTAATGTTTTATAATATAAGAATTATTATGAAATTGTGGTATTTGAAGGTTTTCGAGAATAATATGATAAAACAGTGACCGAAACAATGATGCACATACTGGAACTAATATATATATTTTTTTATTTTATTATTGAGAGAGAACTCACGGGGATAGTCACGTTGTTAATCTCAATTGCGGGGCAGTTGTCTCTTCTTAGAGTAAACGTTACGTGAACGCACTTGCTCGGATTTACTTCAATTTTCCATGTATTTAGCCATACTTCAAGCTCATGAATATGGGACTGCCATAATGCAGAGGCAATTTTGGGATCTGAATGAATGCTAATAAACGCTGTATCATCTGCAAAAGTAGATGTGCATATTTGAGCACTCGTTGGCATATCTGCTGTAAAGATAATATATTGCAACGGACCCAATATACTACTCTGTGGAACTCCAGCAGCTATTTTTCTAGGGGACGAATATTCATCTTTGGATCGAACTCGGAATGTTCCATTGGACAAATAACTTTTCAAGAGTTTGTGTGTACTTGCTGGTAGCAAATTTATTATTTTGCTCATAAGTCCTTCGTGCCAGACCTTATCGAATGCTTGTGAAATATCAATGAACAAAGCGGAACAGTATTGTTTTTTTTTTTTCAAAGGCTTTCCTGATCATTGTTGTTATTCTGTGTACTTGTTCAATAGTACCATGACATTCACGGAAACCGAATTGATGGTCCGGAATAATATCCATCCAGTTAACGAGTGTGCTTAAAGTGCAAATAAGAAGCTTTTCGAACAATTTCGATAGAATTAAAAGTAAGCTTATAGGTCTATAAGCTGAAATTTGAGTAATATCTTTACTTGGTTTGGGAAACATAACGATTTCTGATACCTTCCAGGACATTGGAAAATGTCCGAAATGAAGAATCGCGTTATAAATATACAATAGAATTCTTACAGCCGAATTAGGTAGGTGGATAATCATTGACGAAGAAATTCTGTCAATGCCAGTGGACTTTTTTGGATTAAGCTTTTGAATATTTGATATAAGAAGGGGAAGACGAAATTTTAATGGGGACAGCACGATGTCATCTATAATATAAGCGCTTATGTTAGAGTTTGTCTCGTTTGGTCTAAAAAACCTTTCTAGGTGATTGGCGAAAGCATCAACTTTCTCTGACGGATCTCTTGCCCAAGTATCATTTTCGAGCCTAATTGGAGACTCATGCTATTGGATGTTGCATGTGTTTAACAGCCCTCCATAGGTTGACATTTTTTTCCTTAGAGGAATCTAAGTTTTTTAAGTACTTGTCAAGAGATTTTTGTTCATTGATCCTCAATGCGGAATGCAGTTTTCTTTGACATTGATTTAAACGGCATTTTAAGGTCGACTTTCTTGCCACCGTCTTCTTTGCCTTCTCTTTTCATTTACTAGACTTTGACTCTGGCTACCTTTTTGCTTCGGTTTAAAAATTGGTGATGATGTCAGTAAAAGTATTAATTGCAGATTCGATGTCAGTTGGATTCCTGAGGGGAATATTAATTGGGAGGTGGGAACTCACATACATTTTATATTTAAACCAGTTTTTATTTCTGTTTGGATAAAAATGTCTTTCTTCTTGAACTACATTGGGACTGCCATAAAAAGTTATAATTGATGGCGAATGATCGGATGATAAGTCCAGTGATGAGCAGACGGATAAGTTGGTTCTTTTTATACCTTTTGTAACGGCAAAATCTATTAAATCTGGGATCTATTTAATAGAGTTGGGCATAATCGTTCATTTTAGTGATTGTTCATTTTTATTCAGTATGAAAAAAAGAACTAGTTCGTTCAGTTCGTTCACTTGTTCACTTCTACATAACAGCTGTATAATCAATAAATGAACAATATCAGAAGAACAAACAAATGAATGTGTATTGAAAAATTAAAAAAAAAAAACTTTGTAGAATTTTTGATAGAAAAATTTTTCTATAGAAAGATGACTAAGAAAAATTTATATATTTTATAGACAAATGTCTATCAGAAAAATACTTTGCAGATAAAATCTTCGACAGAGAATGATGAACAAAAACAAATTAGAATAACAAGAATAAATAGTATAGAGAACAAAATAGAAAGAACTGACAGCAATAAAGAATAGAAATAGTTTTGAATAAAAAAGAATAAAGTTACTGAACTTGTTCACTTTGTTCATACAACTGAATCGTTCAATTGAACTAGTTCGTTCATGAACAACCCAACTCTATTATTTAAGTCTGATGGCCAATACGTTGGGTGACCTCCTGATACGGCATCCAACTTGTGTGAAGACATAGCACTTAATAGCTGTCTACCCCTAGGCGTAATAAGGCGTGAGCCCCAAAACGAGTGCTTCGCGTTAAAATCACCAGCCACTATGAATTTAGAGCCAATCGTATCAAAAAAGTCAAGGAATTGATATCTTTAATGTTATATCATGGCGTACAATATATGGAAGACAAAGTAATTTTATAATTCAAAAGTTTAACAGATGTTGCCTGAATGTATTCCTTTTGGTAATGAGGCAATGGAAAATGCCTTAGTTTATTATGTATTAGAATAGCTGTACCACCGCATGCTCTTTCACTTGGATGTTTTGTATAATATGTAAAATACCCATTTACTCTAAAGCAATTTTTTAGAGTAAAATGGGTTTCAGATACAAGTAATACGTCAATTTGTATTAGAATCAGGGTAGGAAGATCGCTCTAATAATTATATCTCGCGAGAGATATTTATGAGAGCGATATTTATTTTTCAAAAAGATTTTAATTTTTATTTTTTGATCTCAAATAAAAATTATGTTCAAAGATAAAAATTATAAAACTCGCTAGAGGAGCGCAAAAATAAAGAGCGCAAAATAGAAATCGATCATTAAAGCCAATATTCGTGAATATAATTTGAATACAATTCGAATATAATTTTTAGTTTGGATTTTTGTGATTTTTTTGGATTTAGGAGGCATAAGGTGTGGTATATTTGTGTTTACAGTTGAAGTCAACATGTGTACACACATATATATTTGTATTCATATATATCTAAAAAGAAGAAATGCAAAAAATGAAACTGGGATTTTGTGTAGAAAAAACAACAAATATATGAAGATTTGCCTGGAGAGCAGCAGAAAATGTTAATGTAAATAAAAATTTATGTTTTGGAGTTTTTGAAAAATTTTAACGCATAAAAAAATACCCAACAGTTTTGTGGTAAAAAAATCAGCGAAAACAAAAAAATTGTGGGGAAGCGCTTTTAAAAATTGTTTGGATATTAATCGTGTCCATTTACTTCTCCCGTAAGTAATATGAATAAAATAATTGTTGTCAAAAATATTAATATTTTTTATGTATAATTTTTATTTAAGTAATTAAATGTCGGTTTTATTTGACGGTTTAAATAGACAAATGCTTACAATTAAACTTCTAAATTTTCTACTTTGTTCGCATCCATTTTTAATTCTTAATTTGGGTATTTTAAAAAAGGATTATAGCTATTTTATGATCTGTGCACGTGCATTTTTTGCTTACTTCAGTTTTTTTTTTAATAATAAAAAGTGACAAGCATGTATGTATGACTTGGAAGAAATTTTTTATGTCATATAGATATATGTGAAAATAACTTCGTGGAAAATTATAAAATTTTTGGATGTTTAATGATATTTTATGACCCAAAAGGTTTTTTGTGTATGAATGAACGAGTGTTACATTATATGAGGTGTTTCCAACTAATGAATGTATTTTTGCAAGAAATTAAAAAAATTATTAAAGGGTACTACCTCAGGTATATATGTTTGATTAAATTATGACCATTGCACATGCAGAAATTTTTTTAAGAATTTTTGCGATTTTTATATTACCTACACATTCGGATGACAGTAGGTATTTTAAATATGCAGGTATGTTGATGTACGTTTCCAACAGGCGGTGAAAATAACATATATAATCGCAAGTTTTTGGATGAAAATATCATTTGTGTTTGTTTACTCGTAAAAAATGGGTCGAAAAACAAAATTTGAATTCATAGAAAATGATTTACCATCATCCTCAAATAACGGCGCATCCAAAGGAAAAAGTGTAAGTGTTCCAGTGTATTTAAGTAAAAATGAATTTCTGCTGTGTTGTGTTGGACTGGTGACTGTTAAGAGCATCCCATTCAGAATATTCGATGACGAAGAATATTTTAAAAAAATTATACGTCCCTACGAAGACTTCCATAAAACCAACATTAATTCAAAAAACATTGTGTGTTTTCTAAGTTCTGCTGCGAATAACATAAAAAATATTATTTCCAAATCTGTGCTCAATAAAATGGTTTCGTTAAAAATTGATGTTGCCACTCGAATGGACAAAAGTATTTTAGGTATAAACATTCAATACATAAATAATTCCAAAATCGAAATAAACACTATTGGAATGGTTCAGTTGAGGAGAAGGCATACAGCCCAATTTTTGAAAGAAGAAATTATTAACTGTCTTAAGGAATATAACGTAGAAATTTCACAAATATACTCCTGTACTTCTGATAATGGAGCTAACGTTATAAAAACTGGAAAACTACTTCAAGAACTCCAGGAGGAAGCCCTAACACAAGAAGCGGATACTGAGAGTGACGATGAAAGTTTCCAGGAAGTTCATTCTTCTTTGACTTCCGTTATGGCTGTCGTTAGATGTGCAGCTCATACAATTCAATTGGCAGCATATGACGTTATAAAAACAATTGATATGGAATTAGATGAATGCCGAAAAATTGTTAAAATTCTGAGAACAACCCTTCGGAGTGGAAATCAGACAACATTATCCATGCCTATTCTAGATAATGCGACGAGATGGAATTCTACTTTCAAGATGTTGTTATCTTTACAAAATTTAAAAGAATACATTGAAAGTAGCAATGATACTAATATAGCTGAGCCAAATTGGAATTTTATAAATAACTTTATAAATGCATTCAAACCTCTTTCGGAATGCACTAATAAATTTCAATACGAGCAATACATTATTGGCGACTTTTATAGGGACTGGTTGTGCTGTGAAATTGAGCTGGAGGACTTAGTGAATGCACCCAATATGTACGCACAGCTACTTTTAGAAGCAATGAAGGGAAGGAAAGAAAATCTGCTGCAAAATGATGCATTTATATCTGCAATTTATTTGGACCCGCGTTTCAATTTTATCAGAACGCCTTTTCTAACAGAGCAGCAAAAAAAATCAGCCGTGGTAAGTATTAAAAACACACATAAATCATTTATATAAATTCTTAAAAGACAACATGTATTAATTTAATGTTTTTTTATACTTTTAGCACCACCTGCTTAAAACGCAAGAAGTCATTAAACGTTTAGGAGGTCAAAGCCCGGATATTCAAACGCCGTCTAATTCAAGTCCTACCCCTACACCTACATCCGAATATTCAAAATTAGAGGCGAAAATGAATATTCTAATTGAACAAACTCCTCCAACCGACCGGACAACTAAACAAAAGCTGGAAAGTTTATGCAATGCCGAAAGGGTTCCTTTTAATACCAACATTTTGGAGTTTTGGAAGAATAGCAATATTAATGACCCTGATCTACAAAAATTATTTGATGTGGCATTAGCAGTTCCATCTACACAAGTTTCTGTGGAAAGATCGTTCAGTGCTCTTTCAATAATTTTAACAAAAATGAGGTCGAAATTGTCCAAAGAGACTATAAATAATTTATTGATAGTTAAATTAAATAAAAATTTATTAGAGCATATCGAGATCACTAGTGAAACTGGTGAATAATTTTATTCAAATTATAAATAAATGTATTATTTTAAGTTAAACTAATACTTTAAAAATAAATGACAAATTAAACAAATTTCCTGTTTTATTTATTTTTTATTTACGATAGACCTTCATATTATATTATCTTGATAGAATTTTTAGCCTTTATCGATACCAAACTAGTTTCCTTTTTGAACATAGCAAACACAAAGAAATAAACTTCATAAATCCAGAAAAAAAGTTTCTTATAAGCGTTCTAAGGAACCGTTTTATACGGATATAAGAAATTTATTTCTTATACGAATATATCTTGTATCAAGTTATGGTCGACATTTTAGATATCAATTAATTTATTATTAAAATATTTTGTTATCAAATCGCTTTTTCAAAATAAATTATTTCTTTTTTTATTTTTGGGAAAATTAAAAATTCAGTCTTGGTGTTCTTTGTTTCTTAAATAATTTCCTTTCTAATGTATTTTTATTTTTGGTGTTTGAAAGAGTTGAAATATCTTTGATTATACTAGTGGTCGTGGAATTTGATCAAATAATTTGATTAATCTGTACCTACCTTAAGTAAATAATATTATATCACCCAATATCAAAACATGTCTTTTTTTATATTTTGTCAGATAACGTTCCACCATTAAACTGCTGTGTTCTTTTTTGCATCAAAATCTCTGAAAAATTCCAAAATATAAATTTGTGTTCGTATCCTACTTTTCTGCTGCTCTCCTATTACACACAGGCAAACCTGCATGTTTTTGTTGGTTTTGTTTTATACAAAATCCCAGTTGTTTTTTTCTTTTTTGTAGAAATGTAAGTATACGCATAAATATTTATATATGTAAGTATGTGATCGACGAAAATACACGTGTTGGCTTCTACATACACACAAATTTACATATTTGTTGTGTTCTTTTTTTCATTCAATTTATTTTATTTAAAAAAAATACTCTGAATTTTCTGCTGTTTTTTGCTGTTTTCCTATTAAGAATTAGCAGCTTCATTCAATAATGTGAAAATTGAATTCATACACACATTAATATGTATGTATGTGAAAAGGAATTCAAATGTTTTTTTTTTTTGTTTCTCCTTTCATCCCTTTCTTTCTTTTTTGAAAGAAGAACAAAAAAATATTTTGAACCTTTTTAAAATACTAGGAAGCTTACTAATTTTTTTGTTCTCCTGTTAACTATTCAACAATTTTAGTCAAAAATGTCAACTTACAGCAACTTTATTTACCACCTACCACGTCCCCAGATGTCCGTTTTATAATCTAGAATGAATAAATCTTTTTACATTCGCTCCTGCTCATTTTTAAACTCTTTGAAAAGATCGTAAAATAAAAATTATATTCATATCAATGAACATAATCGAAAAAGTAAAAATGATTCTGTTCACGATACGAATGCAAAAAAGAAAGAGCGATAATTAAAATTGTTTTCGCGATTTTTATTTTTGCGCTCGGATATTAATCTCAAAAAAGAGCGATAAAAATAAAATTATGCTCGCGAGAATAATTTTTTCCTACCCTGATTAGAATAGCTGTACCACCGCATGCTCTTCCACTTGGATGTTTTGTATAATATGTAAAATACCCATTTACTCTAAAGCAATTTTTTAGAGTAAAATGGCTTTCAGATACAAGTAATACGTCAATTTCCTGTTCATGCAGGAAATGTTCAACTTCTTTTTTGTGTTGACTTAGGCCGTTTGCGTTGCAAAAACATATTTTTAACAGCTTAATTTTCTTTCCAACAAAATCTGCATAAGCATGCTTTGATTTCTCATCATCTCCTGGAATATATTTTGCATATTAGACATGAAGTTATTTATGGTTTCAATTAGTTTCTCAATGGAGCTTTGAGATTCTTTAGTTTGAATTGGCGGACCCTCTTTAACCATATGAGCATAGGAGAAGCCATTTGAAGGTGGGGGATTACCTTGCTGTGAACTGTTGTTTGAACGATCTGGAATTGTAGGGAGCGACGGGAAAAAAGAGCCCTGGTATTGAGCAGTAGTAGGTCTTCGTGAAGAGGGTGCCTGTTGTCTGAGACGTAAACACACAGGGCAACCACGGTAGTTAGCAGTGTGATTTTGTCCACAGTTACTTCACTTTTTAGTTGTAGAATCCGTCTTGGACTTAGGACAATCGGAGGTCTTGTGTATATTACCACATATTACGCATACTGCAGGCAATTACAGTATGATTTGGTGTGCCCAAACTCCTGGCAGTTTTGGCATTGGGAAGGAACTCTGCACCTAATTGGCTCTTCTACAGTGATTCTGCGACTAAGCAGTTATCTTAAATTATAGATACGGTGAGGTTGACCTTTTTTTAGCTGGAAAGAGCTAAAAGATATTTCCACTCCGTCTGTGAAAAACGTCAAAAATTGTATGCTCAAGACAACTTAAATATAAAATTGTATTCACAGTTTACTTATTTGTTTTAAAATAAAAAAACAGCTTTTGAGTGAAGTTTTAGATGTACTCTCTTCGTGGTAATAAAAAAACAATGCCGGGAAAACATCGACAAAGTTTAAACAAAGATAAAAAATGTCCAGTTTGTAAAACACCAGTGTTGGAAAGTGAGGATGCGTTGGAGTGCGATTGTTGTGGAGAAACACTTCACATTGTTTGTACGAAATTGGAAAAAAAGCGAACAGAAGACAACAATGTAATGAGTGAACTTTCAATAATACAAATTAAGTTAAATCAGCTGGATGATATACAAAATGCGATAAAATGTATGTCAGAGCAGTACGATAAAACTCTGAAAGATGTAAAACAGAATACAAAAAAAAATAATTACTTAGAAAAAGAAAACAAACATTACGTGATGAAGAAAAGTACTTAAAATCAAGCGTTAAGTATCTAAACGATATCAGAGTTTAAAATGATTGTATAGTCAATGGAGTTAGTGTTCAGGATAAATCTGTAAAGCCGTCAGATATTGTTTTAGATATATCCAAAAAGATTGGTGCAAATATTTCTAGAGATGGAATTGAAGAAGCCTATTTCTTGGGACGTAATAACACACAATCACAGAAAAAGTCAATTGTTGCTAAATTTAATAACAAGGAAAACAAAAGTACTTTTATGAAAGGAAAAACTAATTTAAAAACTATCGATGAACTGAAAAATGTTTATGATAATGACTTTTTGTGCAAGGAGACCTTGGATGTGTTTAATTATGCGAAATCACTAAAATCTGTAGGATATAAATTCGTCTATGTGAAATGGGGAAAAATATTTGCCAAAAAAAATGAGAACTCAAGACAGATTAAAATCAGTTCAATGGATGATGTTGACCGTTATTTGATTAGTTCATCTGGGGGAGCCCCGCAAAAACGACAGGAGGATGAAAATAATTCTGATTCATCTGAGGATGACGGTGATGGAGATGAATTTTTTGAATCTCAACGTCAATAACTTTTATTTTTTTTTTTTATTTTTCAATTGTTTTTTTTTTTTTTTGATGATGTTTATACAACAATTATTTCTAAATGAAGTCTAAATATTTTAAAGATTTAAACTCATATAATACTTATTTAATTAAAAATCATAATGATTCATTTTGTTTCATATCTTTCAATATAAGAAGTGTTTCTTCTATCAGTAAATTCAATAAGTTTAAACTTGATCTCAGCAGAATTAAAAAACTTCCTCACATAATATCCATTCAGGAAACATGGTTCAGCAAAGAATGTATTCAACTTCATTCAATTTCAGGCTATCAAGCGATTCATTGTTCTAGGGAAGATGGTTATGGAGGAAATTCGGTATTTATAAAATCCACGCTAAAATATCATATTTTATTAAACCGTAGTGAAGACTACATTGAAAGTGTTTCTGTGCAGTTACCAGATGTGAAAATACAGAACAAACCACTTATATTTACATCTATTTATAGGTCGCAAAAGTGTTGTTTTCGAAAATTACTCGAGAAAGTCGTGAGCATGTTAGTTTTATATAGTAGAAGTTCATGTATATTTACTGGAGATTATAATGTCGATATTTTGTCGCCCAATGCAAATAAAAATCTTTTAATTAACATTTTTGCTGAATATAACATGAATTCCTGCCATTATATGGTTACAAGGCCTTGCAGTAATCAGTTGAAAATAAACTTAGTGATCACAATATTATAAGTTGCGTAATGGGACTGACACTGGATAACAGTGAATCAGTAGTGAAAAGAGTGTACAAAATAGACTACGAAAGGTTAGGTGCGTATTAAGATAGTAATTTGACAAACTCTATAATGGATTCGATACAATGCATCGACTTAATAAATATTTTTTCGTCGGCTATATCCCATAGTACAACAACAATGTTGGAAAAAACAGATGATCGTAAAAAGTTAACACCATGAATTACAACAAATCTTTTATCTTTAATTTCATATAAAGAGACGTTACTAAAGCTACTTAAAGCTAGAAGAAGAAGAATCGGAATTGTTGTTCTATTTATTTATTAAAGTCTATGGACAAAATCCTTACAGACTAATATATTAATTGACAAGTGTTAATTGACAAAAAATTTTACCAAAGCAAGGCAAGATGCAATTATGTATTAAAATGTAATATAATATTGCGTTTTATAATATTAATATTTAAAGAGTAGTCTATAAAATTAAACATTTCATTAAAAGTGGATAGTAATTTGTAAAACGGATTAGACATTTCATAATTTGTTCGACAAGTTTTAACAGAAATCGGATTGTTATGTCGTAGGGAGCGTTGAGGGACATTCAAAAATATTTTGCTTAACAGGAAGTCAGATGAAACAGTCCCATTTATAAGGTTTATCGTAAACGAAATACTGAGCATAGTTCTTCTACTTTTTAATGTTGGCAGTCTAATCATAGCCAAACGTGATGAATATGAGGGAAGATCTGCATATCCTCTATATACGTCTCTTAAACAAAATAGTAAAAACTGTTTCTGAACAGATTCAATAGCATCAATGTCAATGTTATAGTACGGGTCCCATATAATTGAGCCGTACTCTAAAATAGGTCTCACAAGTGAAGTAAATAATTGTTTGGTGATAAAGGGATCGTTAAATTCTTTAGGCCATCGCTTAAAGAAAGCCAACATTCCCCGAGCTTTATTGACTATCATTGTAATATGTTGTTTGAAATTCAGCTTTCCGTCTAACAAAACGCCAAGATCCATAATAACATTAACAGGTTCTAGTTCACAATCATCAATGTAGTAATGTACGGCCGCATCAGTTTTTCTCGAAAATTGCATAAATTTGCATTTTTTTATGTTTTAGTCCATTAGGTTATGTTTACACCAGTCTGAAAAGTTATCCAAATCACACTGAAGATGATCATGATGTGAAGGATGTTTGGAGCTTAGAAATATTTTCACATCATCTGCAAACATTAGTATATTTGCGTATTTAATTACTTCCGGCATATCGTTTATGTTAAGTAAAAATAAAGTAGGGCCAAGATGGCTTCCTTGTGGAACGCCTGATTTAACAAAAAATGTTTTAGAAATTGTAGAATTGAATTTTACGGATTGTATTCTGCATGAAAGATATGACTCGAACCAGTTCAAATAAGTCATATTGAAGCCCATAATATCAAGTTTTTTCAGCAGAAGCTTTTGATTAACTCTGTCAAAGGCCTTACTGAAATCCGTATATATGACATCAGTGCGCTGACCAATGGTAAATCCTTCATTTACTAAAGTAGTTAATTGAAGAAGATTGGTTATTGTTGAAGATCCTTTACGAAAACCGTGTTGATGGGGAGTAAGTAACGGAGATACTTGGTGAACGAGAGAATCAATAATACATTTTTTAAATAGTTTTGGAATAGCGCTTAATTTAGCGATGCCCCTATAATTTAATATGTTTGACTTATTACCACATTTGAATAGTGGTATAAGAAAGGACTCTTTCCATATTTCAGGGAAGTAACCATGTTTTAATGAGATGCTGAATAAAATTGATAAGGGTGTTGCGATAGCTTGGTACACCATCTGGTCCACACGAGGCTGAAGATTTTAAGCTTTTTAAACAATGTATAATGTCGGTAGTGTTGATTGAAGGAGGCGATATTATTTGGGAAGTATTAATTCTAAACGGATAGGTCTCATGATCATATTGTTTGTTAGAGTACACAGATTTAAAAAATTCAGCGAACAAATTGCAAATTTCTCCATCTTCACATGCCTCGGAATATAGATATTTAATGACTTTCGGGGTCCCAAAAATCTTCTTTTTTGAGTTGACAAACGTAAAAAACGACCTAGGGTTATGTTTAAAATTACTTTTCATTTTTGATAGATAATTTTTGTATAATGTAGCATTCAGCAAGTTGTATTCAGCACGAAGGACAGAATATTTTCGGTAATCGTGAGGACAGCCAGACTTTTTATATTTCTTGTAATATTTATTTTTCTGATTTTTTGTTGAAGAAAGATACTTTGTATTCCAAGGGGGACTATTCCGAATTCGTGGCAGACGTTTTGGAATACATTCATCCATATATTGGTACAAAGTTTCATAAAATGTTCTTATTATTTTATCAATGTTACTCGGCATACCATTTGGAATAGATAATAACTTCAGCCAATTAGTATTATATAAAAGATTAGTATTATATACAAAGACTTAAAAAATAAGTAAAGTAATCAAAATATGTAATAAGCGATTAATGAATAATTATTTTATAAATAACTTAAAATCATTTAACTGTGATTCAAGAAAAACCTGGTCTTTCTTGAATAAAGAACTTGGTAGGATTAAAAATAGTGTACGACAAGTGGTAATGCCTAACGGTAGCATAATTTCTAATGATTTCGACAAAGCCTTTGAATTTAACAACTTTTTTACCCACAGTGTTAATGACATACAAAATAACGTCGCTGTTAATGAAAGCGATGATATAAATTTGTTTCGTACTTTGGTTCTAATTACCTCGAGATTTTGTTTACAAAGAGTATCTGGTGAAGAAGTAGAATACGTCCTCAATAATTTAAAACAAAAAAAGAGTCCCGGTTATGATGGGATAACGTCAAAAATGCTTTTGTTGAGAAAACCATACACAATTAAAGCATTAAAATGCATATTTAACAATATGATTGCGGAAGGAAGTTATCCGGATTGCTTAAAAGTTCACAAAATTGTTCCCATACCTAAAGATTTATCTAACAAAATAGAGTGTTTTCGACCAATTTCGGTCTTGCCTACCGTTGATAAAATCTTTGAAAAACTAATTTATAATCAATTTGTACACTATTTAGATATAAATGAAATTTTATTTCAAAGACAGTTTGGCTTTAACTATGGGCCTGTTCGGAAATCCATCACTGCGCTGCATCACGACTTTTAGCGCTTGATGATAACTGGCTAACTGTATTTTTTTACTCCAAATGTTTTACGCAAGTAGAAAGCAGTACTACCCAAAAATATGTACGCCTAAACAGCGCATCATAGTATTTCATACTGCAAAGTTTGCATTAGTGATGCAGTGCAGTGATGCATTTCCGAACAGGCCCTATCTTGATAACAGAAAACAGTTTGTCCAGATTGGGGAATGCAAAAGTTCAGTGAAAGATGTTACATGTGGTGTACCTCAAGGTAGCGTACTTGGCCCGCTTTTATTTAAGATATATATAAACGACATAAAAAATATAAAATTTTTTGGAAAACTTTTTATGTATGCGGATGACATTTGTCTTTTTTATAAATATCAAGATCTAAAAGTTCTGCAATCACAAATAGAATATGATGCCGCGATACTTACTGAATTCTCCAGACTTAATCGTATTGTTTTAAATGCATCAAAAACGAAAGTAGTAAGGTTTAGACCTTATGCTTCAAGACATGATGAAGATTTTTTAGTTCATATTGATGGTAATGTGATTTCTGAATCAGAGAAGGTTAAATATTTAGGTATCGAGCTTAATCGCAATTTGATATGGGAAGAACATATCAATTTATTGAAAACAGAAATATCAACTGGAATTGGCATTCTTTTTAAATCTAAAAACAAATTAAATACTGATGCAAAGTTGCCTTTTTACCAATCCTTGATACATTCTTATTTAATATATCTTCCCAGTATATATGGCTGTCGGGAAAACAGTAGTCTCAAATCCCTTCAATCTGCTCAAAATAAAGCACTAAAAATAGTATTTAATCTTCCATTAAGATACTCAACGGTAAATTTATTTAAGCTCCATGCAAAAAATATTGCAAATTGCCTTTAAATCTACGCAGTATTGAATCTATATCTGTTTTTAAAACCCACATCAAGAATTATTTGCTTAATCAACTAGAAACACTTTTTATATGAGTTTTCACTATTAAAAACAAAATAAATAAATTGAGATTAGTATAAAATTTTGTCTTCAAAGTACCGGTTAATACCTGTCTGGATCTGTTTAGTAACTTTCTTATTTGAACTAGTACCACTAACATCAATATTGGGCAAATTAAAACATTCACTCACAGACTGCTTGGATGATTCTGTTTTGTCACTGACTGTATTTACAATGTTTTGGTTTTTTATATTTTCTTTGTTTGATCTGGCGCAAATTTAAACTTATTTATCGCACAAGAATTTATTGTTGATTGATTTGGCGCAAATGTAATATCAACTGAGTTAAGTGAGGGAGAAAGGGACCGTGCTCTCTCAATTGTTTTCGCTGTTAAATAGTTTCTGTTGTACTCTTTGTCATATATATTTTTTATTTTCACTTGATTCTGTTGTTATTGAAATGTAGGCATTTCTAGAAGAGCCTTCGATTTTGTTGCTATAAATCACTCACTTTTTTTTTGAAATTTTTGTTTATTTATTTTAGAATTTATTTAACTTAAACTTTATTATATTAAATTTCTATTTTCGATATGATATATTATTTTTTGTGATTTATTTCTTTTTATACCCTTCACCAATAGGTGAAAGGTTATAATAAGTTTGTCATTCAGTTTGTAATTTTTTCATTATTCGTCTTAGACCGATCGACTCAGAATCGCCCGGAGAGTCGATTTAGCCATGTCCGTCTGTCTGTCTGTTGAAAACAAACTTGATTTGAGGTCCTGGAGGGTGTAACGAGATAAATTGTATATCAGATTCTAGGAAATTGACCTACGCAGCACGCTATTAAATTTCATCGGTCTATAAACACCGGTCAAATCGGTCTATAAACACCGGAGATATCGGCAAAATACTAAAATTCGATGGGTACAAATTGACGAATTTTATTTTTTTTTTTTTTTTAATTTACATATTTAAAAAATTTTTTTTTTTAATTCTCATCGAATTTTGAATTTTGGCGATATCTCTGGTGTTTATGGACCGGTTTTGATGAAATTTAATAGCGTGCTGCGTTGAAGTATTTTCTAAAATCTGGCATATAATTTGAAAAAATTTTTTTTTAAAAATACTGTTTTTTAAAACAAAAAAATTTTAAAATTGCCAATTTGGGTACATCGATATATTTTGCTTTGGCGATATCTGAGTTGTTGATATACCGATTACGATGAAATTCAACAGTGCTCTGCGCTGAATGATTTCCTAAAATTTGATATACAATTCAGAAAACTTTCTTAAAAAAAAAAATGATTTTTTTTACAAAAAAATATATTTTTTTTACAAAAAAAATATATTTTTTTTACAAAAAAATATATATTTTTTTTACAAAAAAATATATTTTTTTTACAAAAAAATATATTTTTTTTACAAAAAAATATATTTAAAAAAAAAATATATTTTAAATTCGGCAATTTGTGGGACATCGAATTTGGAGTTTTGGCTATATCTCAGATTGTTATATACCGATTTTGATGATATTTAATATCGTTTTCCTAAGATCTGACATATTAACACTACTTGTTATGTACAGCAAATTGCCCAAAGTACGTGCCTAAGAAATTTTTTTTAGCAGACAGACACACTGCATTTATCTTAATTTTGTGTCTGACTTTTGAACATATGATAATATTTGAGTATGTATTATACATCAAATTATAGATAATCTTATTAGGAAATACATAAAATGCAGCTTAGTACATTATATGCGTTTAAAAATCACATATATATGTATCTCATATATCAACGAAAATCTAAATTATGGGATTGCAATTGGGAAAAATCCGTTTACGTTTGACCATATAACTTCTCCTAAGGGAATCTTCTATTTGCTATTAAATGACAAATTATAATAGCTACGATGACAAAATTTAGTATAAAGACGTTATACATAATCGTTATTCAGCATTCGAAATACCATGAAATTCGGGTTACATTTAGTCATACCTCCTATATGGCTTAAATTTCATCTAAAGGCCACTTGAATGAGAATAAAAAATAAACTATAATAGCTTTGACCACCAAATTAAGCACAAGAATAAAATTATGTGAATACTAGCCAGTGTGCAAAATTTTGTCACAATAGGTCACCATTTGACTATAGCTTTTTCTGTTCGTCTTTCTGTCAAGAGGGACAACATTTGACAAAAGCATTTCAGGTCTCTTGAAAAAGTTCGGTATTGAAAATGGACGAACTCGGTTTACATTTACTAAAGGCTCCCATATAACCCCGCCCGGGGATTAATTTAATGCTTATAGTACCTTTAATATGACCTATAGTTACTAGCTGAGACGAGCAAAGAAAAGTTTTATATTAGTTCCAATAAATAATCTCTCTGCTAAGAGACGGACGTGTTTTTTGTCTCCTGATGAGGCTCAGGAATTATTAATTTTAACAAGTGAGAGTGGTATATTCGGCTTTGCCGAATCTTGGATACCCTTCACCAATGGTGTTCCAAAAGTGAAGTACAAAATTGTAAAAATGTATAGTTATATAGTTTCTGATTACTGACTTAGTTGAGCTCCAGCTAAATGCTTGATTTCTATATTAATTTTCTTTTGTTCATACTTAATGTAATTCCTATCAATATTTGGTTATACTAGTATTATATGCAAAGAGTCTTTAAAATTAAGAGTCGGAAAACGAAAAGCTTTCGGTGGCGTCATCATCTAGAATAGTTATGGACCCAAAGGTTAGCTTGGGCAGGTGGCTGATGTCTAGCTTCGAAATAAAATAGACACATATTTTACGAACATTTAATAAAGTTCGATAGACCAGATAAACCATGCAGAAAAGATGCTTCAAAATGTAGATGCCCTTAGATTTGCAAAAGCACATCGATTTGATGAAGATTAAGTATTCTGGCATGCAACCCAAAAACGCAATGCCCAGTGAGGGTTGTGTACTTTAATTCGTACGAATTATCCAACTTGTAAAAGTTTTTGATTAGTTATGTAAGACTCTGAAGTTATCGGACTGATTTAGGTCAAAGCTTTAACAATGATTGTCAATATATACAAGCCTTAGAATTATAGGGTATACACTCTTAGTTTTAGATACATACGTGAAATATATAGCTTTTAAATGGATGGATATCAGCTTTGTCGGAAAAGTTATTGAAGATTTACATATTAATCTGAATTTAGTTAACTAATTAAGATGAATACTTCATCAATAATATTTGGGATGTATTGTTCTTTCGATCTGTCCGATGGATGTTTGGAAAGTTTTGCTCTAGTTCTTTGTGCAATTATAATGTGATTTAATTTATCAGCATATGGAAGATTTCACTAAATGTGAACCGAGCTTGCCCATTTTCAATACCAAACTTTTCAAGAGATCAGAAATACTTTTGTCAAATGTTGTCCCTCTAGAAAGTATATTTTAGGCGCTATCGCCCTGAATAACGATATTGTACAACGTCTTTATACTAAATGTCATCATCGTATCTATTATAATTTGTCATTTATTAGCTACTAAGAAATTGCCTTAGGCGAAGTTATACGGGAGCAATTGTCAAACGTCTCCCAATCGCAATTAAAAAACTTTAATTTTCGTTGATATGTGAGATACATACATACATATGTAGGTTTTGAACGGATATCATGTACTTAGCGGCATGTTTGTACTTCCTAGGAAGATTACCTATAATTTGATATATAATACATTCTCGAATTTTATCGAATTTTATCGAATCAGATTTGTGGAGCTCTTAGAAGGTATACCCATATGCATTTCACACAAAATTTTAGGATATGGTCCCACCCTGAATTTCAAAACTTGACTACAACAGAAAAAAGGACAGACATGTAGACGGACGGACGGACAGGCAGGTAGACGGACGGACGGACGGACGGACAGGCAGGTAGACAGACGGACGGACGATCGGTACAATTTGAATAGTATTCATAATCAGATTTGTGGAGATTTTAGGAAATCCTCCAGCAAATCCTCAGTCACTTTAGAGTTTTATATATATAGATTATTACTCGCACACCATGAGTATCTTTTTTCTCTTGTTATTTAAAAGTATTCTTAATTAAAAATTTTTAAAATTTCGCCTAATTTTTGGTATTCTTTCGATATTTCAGGTGTTTTTAAACCGATTTAATGAAATCTAATAGCGTTCATTGCGGGAGAATTTCCTAAAATCAGATATATAATTTATGTAGGTCTATCCTCCAGGTCGGTTTTTTACTTTTGTCTCTGATCGACCTCTTACAGTGAAATTATGTGGCCAAATTATGTCAATCGGAAGTGTACAAACTATTATTGATTTATTTTTAGGATACGGGCCCGCGCAATAGTCCCAAGGTTTTTGAGCCCATTTGTATGGGGGAAAAATTAGAGTATTTGCAGTTTTTGCTACATTTCGACCATTTAGGATTTATTTGTAAAAGAAAAGACAATGGAATCAAAAAGCGAACTAATGCAGCTAAGGATAAACCGCAAAAAAAATAATTGCGACAAAAACTTGTAAAGTAAGACATGATTTATTATTTCAAGACTTGAAAGTACTTAATAGTTTAATTTTGTTAAAATATAAAAATATTCAAAAATTTTGTGAAACAAATCTTACAAATTTTAATTTCTCTCATCAGTGTGTTAAAATAGATAAATGAGACAATTTCGCAAAAAAGTTATTTTTGTACCCTTCATCATTATAAGTTTGTGCATCCGTTTGTAATTTTTTTATTATTGATCGTAGAATTATAATATCGACTCAGAATCGGCTGGAGAATCGATTAAGCGATGTCCGTCTGTTGAAATCAAGTTTCTAAAGCCCCTGGAGAATGGACCTACATAAATTATATATCAGATTTTAGGGAATTCTCCCGCAATGAAAATTTAATTTCATTAAAATCGGTTTATAAACACCCGAAATATCGAAAAAATACCAAAAATTAGATTTATAAACAACGGAGATATCGACAAAACACTAAATTTGATATATCACAAGTTGCCCAAAGTACGCATTAGAGAAAGTTTGTTGAAAAAATTAAATACAGAAATAGGATACATAAATTTTATATTAGATTTTAGGAAATTCGCCCGCCAAGCACGTTATTAAATTTTGTCAAAAGAGGACCATAAACAACTAAAATATCGCCAAAACACTACTTTTGATGTACAGAAAATTGCCGAAAGTACGTGTCTAAGAAATTTTGTTTACATTTTGTAAGCAGTGTTTCAGCAATACCTCAGGTGTTTATTGACCGATTGTGATGAAATTTGACAGTGTCCTTCTGATATATATACCCATCATAAACTCCTCAAATCTGATTGTAAATACCATTAAAATTGTATCGATCGACGCAGAATCTGCAGGAGAATCGATTTAGGGGCGTCCGTCTGTCTGTCTATCCTTCCGTATGTCTGTTGATATCAAGTTTTTGGAGCTCCAGTTTTGCCGATATCTCAGATGTTTATTTTGATGAAATTTAATAGCGTTCTTCGTAATTTGTGGTACATATAATTAAAAATTTAAGCGATATTTCAGGTGGTTTGATCGACAATGATAAAATTCAGGGTGGGACGATATCCTAAAATTTTATGTAAAATGCATGTGGGTATACCTTCCAGGAGGTCTACAAATCCGATTTTAGCAGACAGACACACTGCATTTATCTTAATTTTGTGTCTGACTTTTGAACATATGATAATATTTGAGTATGTATTATACATCAAATTATAGATAATCTTATTAGGAAATACATAAAATGCAGCTTAGTACATTATATGCGTTTAAAAATCACATATATATGTATCTCATATATCAACGAAAATCTAAATTATGGGATTGCAATTGGGAAAAATCCGTTTACGTTTGACCATGTAACTTCTCCTAAGGGAATCTTCTATTTGCTATTAAATGACAAATTATAATAGCTACGATGACAAAATTTAGTATAAAGACGTTATACATAATCGTTATTCAGCATTCGAAATACCATGAAATTCGGGTTACATTTAGTCATACCTCCTATATGGCTTAAATTTCATCTAAAGGCCACTTGAATGAGAATAAAAAATAAACTATAATAGATTTGACCACCAAATTAAGCACAAGAATAAAATTATGTGAATACTAGCCAGTGTGCAAAATTTTGTCACAATAGGTCACCATTTGACTATAGATTTTTCTATTCGTCTTTCTGTCAAGAGGGACAACATTTGACAAAAGTATTTCAGGTCTCTTGAAAAAGTTCGGTATTGAAAATGGACGAACTCGGTTCACATTTACTAAAGGCTCCCATATAACCCCGCCCGGGGATTAATTTAATGCTTATAGTACCTTTAATATGACCTATAGTTACTATCTGAGACGAGCAAAGAAAAGTTTTATATTAGTTCCAATAAATAATCTCTCTGCTAAGAGACGGACGTGTTTTTTGTCTCCTTCTGATGAGGCTCAGGAATTATTAATTTAAACAAGTGAGAGTGGTATATTCGGCTTTGCCGAATCTTGGATACCCTTCACCAATGGTGTTCCAAAAGTGAAGTACAAAATCGTAAAAATGTATAGTTATATAGTTTCTGATTACTGACTTAGTTGAGCTCCAGCTAAATGCTTGATTTCTATATTAATTTTCTTTTGTTCATACTTAATGTAATTCCTATCAATATTTGGTTATACTAGTATTATATGCAAAGAGTCTTTAAAATTAAGAGTCGGAAAACGAAAAGCTTTCGGTGGCGTCATCATCTAGAATAGTTATGGACCCAAAGGTTAGCTTGGGCAGGTGGCTGATGTCTAGCTTCGAAATAAAATAGACACATATTTTACGAACATTTAATAAAGTTCGATAGACCAGATAAACCATGCAGAAAAGATGCTTCAAAATGTAGATGCCCTTAGATTTGCAAAAGCACATCGATTTGATGAAGATTAAGTATTCTGGCATGCAACCCAAAAACGCAATGCCCAGTGAGGGTTGTGTACTTTAACTCGTACGAATTATCCAACTTGTAAAAGTTTTTGATTAGTTATGTAAGACTCTGAAGTTATCGGACTGATTTAGGTCAAAGCTTTAACAATGATTGTCAATATATACAAGCCTTAGAATTATAGGGTATACACTCTTAGTTTTAGATACATACGTGAAATATATAGCTTTTAAATGGATGGATATCAGCTTTGTCGGAAAAGTTATTGAAGATTTACATATTAATCTGAATTTAGTTAACTAATTAAGATGAATACTTCATCAATAATATTTGGGATGTATTGTTCTTTCGATCTGTCCGATGGATGTTTGGAAAGTTTTGCTCTAGTTCTTTGTGCAATTATAATGTGATTTAATTTATCAGCATATGGAAGATTTCACTAAATGTGAACCGAGCTTGCCCATTTTCAATACCAAACTTTTCAAGAGATCAGAAATACTTTTGTCAAATGTTGTCCCTCTAGAAAGTATATTTTAGGCGCTATCGCCCTGAATAACGATATTGTACAACGTCTTTATACTAAATGTCATCATCGTATCTATTATAATTTGTCATTTATTAGCTACTAAGAAATTGCCTTAGGCGAAGTTATACGGGAGCAATTGTCAAACGTCTCCCAATCGCAATTAAAAAACTTTAATTTTCGTTGATATGTGAGATACATACATACATATGTAGGTTTTGAACGGATATCATGTACTTAGCGGCATGTTTGTACTTCCTAGGAAGATTACCTATAATTTGATACATAATACATTCTCGAATTTTATCGAATCTGCTAAAATCAGATTTGTGGAGCTCTTAGAAGGTATAACCATATGCATTTCACACAAAATTTTAGGATATGGTCCCACCCTGAATTTCAAAACTTGACTACAACAGAAAAAAGGACAGACATGTAGACGGACGGACGGACAGGCAGGTAGACAGACGGACGGACAGACAAACAGACGGACGTCGCGAAGTCGATTATCCTGCCGATTCTGAGTCGATCGGTACAATTTGAATAGTATTCATAATCAGATTTGTGGAGATTTTAGGAAATCCTCCAGCAAATCCTCAGTCACTTTAGAGTTTTATATATATAGATTATTACTCGCACACCATGAGTATCTTTTTTCTCTTGTTATTTAAAAGTATTCTTAATTAAAATTTTTTTAAATTTCGCCTAATTTTTGGTATTCTTTCGATATTTCAGGTGTTTTTAAACCGATTTAATGAAATCTAATAGCGTTCATTGCGGGAGAATTTCCTAAAATCAGATATATAATTTATGTAGGTCTATCCTCCAGGTCGGTTTTTTACTTTTGTCTCTGATCGACCTCTTACAGTGAAATTATGTGGCCAAATTATGTCAATCGGAAGTGTACAAACTATTATTGATTTATTTTTAGGATACGGGCCCGCGCAATAGTCCCAAGGTTTTTGAGCCCATTTGTATGGGGGAAAAATTAGAGTATTTGCAGTTTTTGCTACATTTCGACCATTTAGGATTTATTTGTAAAAGAAAAGACAATGGAATCAAAAAGCGAACTAATGCAGCTAAGGATAAACCGCAAAAAAAATAATTGCGACAAAAACTTGTAAAGTAAGACATGATTTATTATTTCAAGACTTGAAAGTACTTAATAGTTTAATTTTGTTAAAATATAAAAATATTCAAAAATTTTGTGAAACAAATCTTACAAATTTTAATTTCTCTCATCAGTGTGTTAAAATAGATAAATGAGACAATTTCGCAAAAAAGTTATTTTTGTACCCTTCATCATTATAAGTTTGTGCATCCGTTTGTAATTTTTTTATTATTGATCGTAGAATTATAATATCGACTCAGAATCGGCTGGAGAATCGATTAAGCGATGTCCGTCTGTTGAAATCAAGTTTCTAAAGCCCCTGGAGAATGGACCTACATAAATTATATATCAGATTTTAGGGAATTCTCCCGCAATGAAAATTTAATTTCATTAAAATCGGTTTATAAACACCCGAAATATCGAAAAAATACCAAAAATTAGATTTATAAACAACGGAGATATCGACAAAACACTAAATTTGATATATCACAAGTTGCCCAAAGTACGCATTAGAGAAAGTTTGTTGAAAAAATTAAATACAGAAATAGGATACATAAATTTTATATTAGATTTTAGGAAATTCGCCCGCCAAGCACGTTATTAAATTTTGTCAAAAGAGGACCATAAACAACTAAAATATCGCCAAAACACTACTTTTGATGTACAGAAAATTGCCGAAAGTACGTGTCTAAGAAATTTTGTTTACATTTTGTAAGCAGTGTTTCAGCAATACCTCAGGTGTTTATTGACCGATTGTGATGAAATTTGACAGTGTCCTTCTGATATATATACCCATCATAAACTCCTCAAATCTGATTGTAAATACCATTAAAATTGTATCGATCGACGCAGAATCTGCAGGAGAATCGATTTAGGGGCGTCCGTCCGTCTGTCTGTCTATCCTTCCGTATGTCTGTTGATATCAAGTTTTTGGAGCTCCAGTTTTGCCGATATCTCAGATGTTTATTTTGATGAAATTTAATAGCGTTCTTCGTAATTTGTGGTACATATAATTAAAAATTTAAGCGATATTTCAGGTGGTTTGATCGACAATGATAAAATTCAGGGTGGGACGATATCCTAAAATTTTATGTAAAATGCATGTGGGTATACCTTCCAGGAGGTCTACAAATCCGATTTTAGCAGACAGACACACTGCATTTATCTTAATTTTGTGTCTGACTTTTGAACATATGATAATATTTGAGTATGTATTATACATCAAATTATAGATAATCTTATTAGGAAATATATAAAATGCAGCTTAGTACATTATATGCGTTTAAAAATCACATATATATGTATCTCATATATCAACGAAAATCTAAATTATGTTATTGCAATTGGGAAAAATCCGTTTACGTTTGACCATATAACTTCTCCTAAGGGAATCTTCTATTTGCTATTAAATGACAAATTATAATAGCTACGATGACAAAATTTAGTATAAAGACGTTATACATAATCGTTATTCAGCATTCGAAATACCATGAAATTCGGGTTACATTTAGTCATACCTCCTATATGGCTTAAATTTCATCTAAAGGCCACTTGAATGAGAATAAAAAATAAACTATAATAGCTTTGACCACCAAATTAAGCACAAGAATAAAATTATGTGAATACTAGCCAGTGTGCAAAATTTTGTCACAATAGGTCACCATTTTACTATAGCTTTTTCTGTTCGTCTTTCTGTCAAGAGGGACAACATTTGACAAAAGTATTTCAGGTCTCTTGAAAAAGTTCGGTATTGAAAATGGACGAACTCGGTTCACATTTACTAAAGGCTCCCATATAACCCCGCCCGGGGATTAATTTAATGCTTATAGTACCTTTAATATGACCTATAGTTACTAGCTGAGACGAGCAAAGAAAAGTTTTATATTAGTTCCAATAAATAATCTCTCTGCTAAGAGACGGACGTGTTTTTTGTCTCTTTCTGATGAGGCTCAGGAATTATTAATTTAAACAAGTGAGAGTGGTATATTCGGCTTTGCCGAATCTTGGATACCGTTCACCAATGGTGTTCCAAAAGTGAAGTACAAAATCGTAAAAATGTATAATTATATAGTTTCTGATTACTGACTTAGTTGAGCTCCAGCTAAATGCTTGATTTCTATATTAATTTTCTTTTGTTCATACTTAATGTAATTCCTAGCAATATTTGGTTATACTAGTATTATATGCAAAGAGTCTTTAAAATTAAGAGTCGGAAAACGAAAAGCTTTCGGTGGCGTCATCATCTAGAATAGTTATGGACCCAAAGGTTAGCTTGGGCAGGTGGCTGATGTCTAGCTTCGAAATAAAATAGACACATATTTTACGAACATTTAATAAAGTTCGATAGACCAGATAAACCATGCAGAAAATATGCCTCAAAATGTAGATGCCCTTAGATTTGCAAAAGCACATCGATTTGATGAAGATTAAGTATTCTGGCATGCAACCCAAAAACGCAATGCCCAGTGAGGGTTGTGTACTTTAATTCGTACGAATTATCCAACTTGTAAAAGTTCTTGATTAGTTATGTAAGACTCTGAAGTTATCGGACTGATTTAGGTCAAAGCTTTAACAATGATTGTCAATATATACAAGCCTTAGAATTATAGGGTATACACTCTTAGTTTTAGATACATACGTGAAATATATAGCTTTTGAATGGATGGATATCAGCTTTGTCGGAAAAGTTATTGAAGATTTACTTATTAATCTGAATTTAGTTAACTAATTAAGATGAATACTTCATCAATAATATTTGGGATGTATTGTTCTTTCGATCTGTCCGATGGATGTTTGGAAAGTTTTGCTCTAGTTCTTTGTGCAATTATAATGTGATTTAATTTATCAGCATATGGAAGATTTCACTAAATGTGAACCGAGCTTGCCCATTTTCAATACCAAACTTTTCAAGAGATCAGAAATACTTTTGTCAAATGTTGTCCCTCTAGAAAGTATATTTTAGGCGCTATCGCCCTGAATAACGATATTGTACAACGTCTTTATACTAAATGTCATCATCGTATCTATTATAATTTGTCATTTATTAGCTACTAAGAAATTGCCTTAGGCGAAGTTATACGGGAGCAATTGTCAAACGTCTCCCAATCGCAATTAAAAAACTTTAATTTTCGTTGATATGTGAGATACATACATACATATGTAGGTTTTGAACGGATATCATGTACTTAGCGGCATGTTTGTACTTCCTAGGAAGATTACCTATAATTTGATATATAATACATTCTCGAATTTTATCGAATCTGCTAAAATCAGATTTGTGGAGCTCTTAGAAGGTATACCCATATGCATTTCACACAAAATTTTAGGATATGGTCCCACCCTGAATTTCAAAACTTGACTACAACAGAAAAAAGGACAGACATGTAGACGGACGGACGGACGGACAGGCAGGTAGACAGACAGGTAAAAAAAATATATTTTTTTGTAAAAAAATATATATTTTTTTGTAAAAAAAATATATTTTTTTTGTAAAAAAAATATATTTTTTTTACAAAAAAATATATTTTTTTTACAAAAAAATATATTTAAAAAAAAAAATATTTTAAATTCGGCAATTTGTATATTTTATATATTTTATATATTTTTTTTTGTAAAAAAAATATATTTTTTTTACAAAAAAATATATTAAAAAAAAAAAATATTTTAAATTCGGCAATTTGTGGGACATCGAATTTGGAGTTTTGGCTATATCTCAGATTGTTATATACCGATTTTGATGATATTTAATATCGTTTTCCTAAGATCTGACATATTAACACTACTTGTTATGTACAGCAAATTGCCCAAAGTACGTGCCTAAGAAATTTTGTTTACATTTTAATACTTATATTGTTTCAGCGATATCCTAGGTGTTTATTTACTGATTGTGATGAAATATGACAGCGTTCTTTGCTGGAGGATTTCCTAAAATCCCCACAAATCTGATTATGAATACTATTCAAATTGTACCGATCGACTCAGAATCGGCAGGATAATCGACTTCGCGACGTCCGTCTGTTTGTCTGTCCGTCCGTCTGTCTACCTGCCTGTCCGTCCGTCCGTCCGTCTACCTGCCTGTCCGTCCGTCCGTCTACATGTCTGTCCTTTTTTCTGTTGTAGTCAAGTTTTGAAATTCAGGGTGGGACCATATCCTAAAATTTTGTGTGAAATGCATATGGGTATACCTTCTAAGAGCTCCACAAATCTGATTTTAGCAGATTCGATAAAATTCGAGAATGTATTATATATCAAATTATAGGTAATCTTCCTAGGAAGTACAAACATGCCGCTAAGTACATGATATCCGTTCAAAACCTACATATGTATGTATGTATCTCACATATCAACGAAAATTAAAGTTTTTTAATTGCGATTGGGAGACGTTTGACAATTGCTCCCGTATAACTTCGCCTAAGGCAATTTCTTAGTAGCTAATAAATGACAAATTATAATAGATACGATGATGACATTTAGTATAAAGACGTTGTACAATATCGTTATTCAGGGCGATAGCGCCTAAAATATACTTTCTAGAGGGACAACATTTGACAAAAGTATTTCTGATCTCTTGAAAAGTTTGGTATTGAAAATGGGCAAGCTCGGTTCACATTTAGTGAAATCTTCCATATGCTGATAAATTAAATCACATTATAATTGCACAAAGAACTAGAGCAAAACTTTCCAAACATCCATCGGACAGATCGAAAGAACAATACATCCCAAATACTATTGATGAAGTATTCATCTTAATTAGTTAACTAAATTCAGATTAATAAGTAAATCTTCAATAACTTTTCCGACAAAGCTGATATCCATCCATTCAAAAGCTATATATTTCACGTATGTATCTAAAACTAAGAGTGTATACCCTATAATTCTAAGGCTTGTATATATTGACAATCATTGTTAAAGCTTTGACCTAAATCAGTCCGATAACTTCAGAGTCTTACATAACTAATCAAGAACTTTTACAAGTTGGATAATTCGTACGAATTAAAGTACACAACCCTCACTGGGCATTGCGTTTTTGGGTTGCATGCCAGAATACTTAATCTTCATCAAATCGATGTGCTTTTGCAAATCTAAGGGCATCTACATTTTGAGGCATATTTTCTGCATGGTTTATCTGGTCTATCGAACTTTATTAAATGTTCGTAAAATATGTGTCTATTTTATTTCGAAGCTAGACATCAGCCACCTGCCCAAGCTAACCTTTGGGTCCATAACTATTCTAGATGATGACGCCACCGAAAGCTTTTCGTTTTCCGACTCTTAATTTTAAAGACTCTTTGCATATAATACTAGTATAACCAAATATTGCTAGGAATTACATTAAGTATGAACAAAAGAAAATTAATATAGAAATCAAGCATTTAGCTGGAGCTCAACTAAGTCAGTAATCAGAAACTATATAATTATACATTTTTACGATTTTGTACTTCACTTTTGGAACACCATTGGTGAACGGTATCCAAGATTCGGCAAAGCCGAATATACCACTCTCACTTGTTTAAATTAATAATTCCTGAGCCTCATCAGAAAGAGACAAAAAACACGTCCGTCTCTTAGCAGAGAGATTATTTATTGGAACTAATATAAAACTTTTCTTTGCTCGTCTCAGCTAGTAACTATAGGTCATATTAAAGGTACTATAAGCATTAAATTAATCCCCGGGCGGGGTTATATGGGAGCCTTTAGTAAATGTGAACCGAGTTCGTCCATTTTCAATACCGAACTTTTTCAAGAGACCTGAAATACTTTTGTCAAATGTTGTCCCTCTTGACAGAAAGACGAACAGAAAAAGCTATAGTAAAATGGTGACCTATTGTGACAAAATTTTGCACACTGGCTAGTATTCACATAATTTTATTCTTGTGCTTAATTTGGTGGTCAAAGCTATTATAGTTTATTTTTTATTCTCATTCAAGTGGCCTTTAGATGAAATTTAAGCCATATAGGAGGTATGACTAAATGTAACCCGAATTTCATGGTATTTCGAATGCTGAATAACGATTATGTATAACGTCTTTATACTAAATTTTGTCATCGTAGCTATTATAATTTGTCATTTAATAGCAAATAGAAGATTCCCTTAGGAGAAGTTATATGGTCAAACGTAAACGGATTTTTCCCAATTGCAATCCCATAATTTAGATTTTCGTTGATATATGAGATACATATATATGTGATTTTTAAACGCATATAATGTACTAAGCTGCATTTTATATATTTCCTAATAAGATTATCTATAATTTGATGTATAATACATACTCAAATATTATCATATGTTCAAAAGTCAGACACAAAATTAAGATAAATGCAGTGTGTCTGTCTGCTAAAATCGGATTTGTAGACCTCCTGGAAGGTATACCCACATGCATTTTACATAAAATTTTAGGATATCGTCCCACCCTGAATTTTATCATTGTCGATCAAACCACCTGAAATATCGCTTAAATTTTTAATTATATGTACCACAAATTACGAAGAACGCTATTAAATTTCATCAAAATAAACATCTGAGATATCGGCAAAACTGGAGCTCCAAAAACTTGATATCAACAGACATACGGAAGGATAGACAGACAGACGGACGGACGCCCCTAAATCGATTCTCCTGCAGATTCTGCGTCGATCGATACAATTTTAATGGTATTTACAATCAGATTTGAGGAGTTTATGATGGGTATATATATCAGAAGGACACTGTCAAATTTCATCACAATCGGTCAATAAACACCTGAGGTATTGCTGAAACACTGCTTACAAAATGTAAACAAAATTTCTTAGACACGTACTTTCGGCAATTTTCTGTACATCAAAAGTAGTGTTTTGGCGATATTTTAGTTGTTTATGGTCCTCTTTTGACAAAATTTAATAACGTGCTTGGCGGGCGAATTTCCTAAAATCTAATATAAAATTTATGTATCCTATTTCTGTATTTAATTTTTTCAACAAACTTTCTCTAATGCGTACTTTGGGCAACTTGTGATATATCAAATTTAGTGTTTTGTCGATATCTCCGTTGTTTATAAATCTAATTTTTGGTATTTTTTCGATATTTCGGGTGTTTATAAACCGATTTTAATGAAATTAAATTTTCATTGCGGGAGAATTCCCTAAAATCTGATATATAATTTATGTAGGTCCATTCTCCAGGGGCTTTAGAAACTTGATTTCAACAGACGGACATCGCTTAATCGATTCTCCAGCCGATTCTGAGTCGATATTATAATTCTACGATCAATAATAAAAAAATTACAAACGGATGCACAAACTTATAATGATGAAGGGTACAAAAATAACTTTTTTGCGAAATTGTCTCATTTATCTATTTTAACACACTGATGAGAGAAATTAAAATTTGTAAGATTTGTTTCACAAAATTTTTGAATATTTTTATATTTCAACAAAATTAAACTATTAAGTACTTTCAAGTCTTGAAATAATAAATCATGTCTTACTTTACAAGTTTTTGTCGCAATTATTTTTGTTGCGGTTTATCCTTAGCTGCATTAGTTCGCTTTTTGATTCCATTGTCTTTTCTTTTACAAATAAATCCTAAATGGTCGAAATGTAGCAAAAACTGCAAATACTCTAATTTTTCCCCCATACAAATGGGCTCAAAAACCTTGGGACTGTTGCGCGGGCCCGTATCCTAAAAATAAATCAATAATAGTTTGTACACTTCCGATTGACATAATTTGGCCACATAATTTCACTGTAAGAGGTCGATCAGAGACAAAAGTAAAAAACCGACCTGGAGGATGGACCTACATAAATTATATATCTGATTTTAGGAAATTCTCCCGCAATGAACGCTATTAGATTTCATTAAATCGGTTTAAAAACACCTGAAATATCGAAAGAATACCAAAAATTAGGCGAAATTTTAAAAATTTTTAATTAAGAATACTTTTAAATAACAAGAGAAAAAAGATACTCATGGTGTGCGAGTAATAATCTATATATATATAAAACTCTAAAATGACTGACTGACTGACTCATCATCGCCCAGCCCAAACGGCCAAAGCTAGAGAGCTGAAATTTTGACAGCAGGGTACCCGCTCGAAGTATAGATCCATATAAATAATATAATATTCAGATAAATTTTGTAACATAATTGTATTACACGTAACTTAAATATTTATTGTGCCATGTAAATATTTACAAAAATGTCCTTTTTTAAACCCATTTGTATCTTTTGAACCAATCAACAAAGTAACAAAATTCAAAACGGAGCCGGTAAACAAGAAAAAAATATTAGACACGTGTTTGGTACTTTTTTGAATTAGGGTTCAAAAAGGGGTAAAAGCGGGGAAAAAAATTTAGGGTAGGTCCATTTTTCTTTTTCTTTGTATTTCACTTGAACCAATAAAGCTAGAAATAAATTTTATAGGGTTGTCGATTGCCAAGTACAAAATATCAAATACGTGTTTGGTACGTTTTTCAATTAAAAGGGTAAAAAAGGGAAAAATCGGTAACATTATATCTCCTTAACCAAAAGCGATAGAAGCGAAGATTAAATTGGTTTGAGATAAGCACTAAAAATTAAAGGATACGTGTTCTGTACTTTTTTGAAAATCGGCCGCCAAGCGGGCAAAACAGGGTAGAAAAGGGAGAAATTAGTAGCATCATATCTCCGAAACCAACATAGATAGAAACAAAATTGAAATTGGATTTGAATCGGCTAAGAAAATAAGGGGACACGTGCTTGGTACTTTTTTGGAAATGGCACTAATAAGGATAAAAAGGGTAAAAACTAAATTTTGGTACCTTTTTTAACCCATATGTACCTTTTGAACTAATAAACATAGAAACATAATTTATATCGCGACCGATAGATATTAAAAAAACAATTAAATACGTATTTGGTACTTTTGCGATTAATGGGGACGAAAGGGTAAAAAAAGGGAAAATATTCAAGAGTTTTGCTTTGTTTAGCTAAGAATATCTTTTAGGCTAATGAAGCCAGAAGCATAATTTATTGGCTGGTCAATTGACATTGAAAAAAGTAAAATACGTGTTTTGTACTTTTTTTAATTTTGGGGGTAAAAATCGGTAAAAATATATCTTCTAAGCCAAAAGTGATAGAAACAAAAACTAAATCGGTCTAAGATCGGCACTTTAAATTAAGGGACATGTATTCGGTACTTTTTTTTAATTCGGCCGTTTTGGGGTAAAAAAGAAAAAAATGGGAAATATTAGTAACGTCATATCTCCGAAATTCAAAACGATAGGAACAAAGTTGAAATTTGCGTCGGATGGGCTGAAAAAAAAGGAGAAACCTGTTTGCTACTTTTTTGAATATGGTACTAATAACAAACATAGAGACGCAGTAAACGTCACAATTGATAAGTAACAAAGAACTATTAGACACGTATTTGGTACTTTTACGATGATTGAGGTAAAAAAGATAACAACGGGAAAATATTGAAGAGTAGGTTTTTAACAAATGAAATTTACATCGTTAGAAACAAAGTTGAAATTGGATTTGGCAATGGAACTAATAAGGGAGAAAAAGGGTAAAAACTATATTTTGGTACTTTTTTTAACCCTATACGTATCTTTTGAACTAATAAACATAAATACTCAATTTACATCACAATTGATAAGGACTAAAAAAATTAAGAAAGTGCTTTGCACTTTTACGATAAATGATGCACAAAAGAGTAAAAACGGGTAAATATTAAAGTGTTTTTTGTTTTTTAACTATGAATATCATTTAAACAAATAAAGCCAGAAGTATAATTTACAGACGGGTCTATTTACATTGAAGAAGTATAAGACACGCGTTTGGTTCCTTTTTTTAATTTTTGGAGAAAAAAGGGGTAAAAATCGGTAACGTAATATCTTCTAAATCAAAAGTGATAAAAACAAAAATGAAATTGATCTATGATCAGCACTAAAAATTAAAGGACACTGGTTCGATAATTTTTTTTTTAATTTGGCCGCTTTTCGGTTAAACAGGCTAGGAAATGGATAAATAATATAATCGGCTAGAAAAATAAGGGGACATGTGTTCTGTACTTATTTTTGGAAATGGCACTAATAAGGGTAAAAAGGGTAAAAACTATATGTTGATACTTTTTTTTAACCCATATGTATCTTTTGAAGAATTTTAAACATGTGCCTGGTACTTTTACGATAAATGGGGTTGAAAAGGGTGAAAACGGGAAAGTATTCATTTAAGCTAACGAAGTCAAGAGTATAAATTAGAGATGTGTCGATTCACATTGAAGAAAATTAAAATAACTGTTTGGTACTTTTTTCAATTAAAGGGGTAAAAAAGGGAAAAATCGATGACATTATATCTTCTAAACCTAAAGTGATAGAAACAAACACTAAAGTGGTCTAAGATCAGCACTTAAAATTAAGGGACAAGTATGCAGTACTTTTTGCAAATTTAACAGTTCTGGGGTTAAAATAGGGTAGAAAATAAAATAATTAGTAAAGTTATATCTCTGAAACTAATATCGTTAGAAACAAAATTTAAATTGGATTTAGATCTGCTAGAAAAATACAAAGTCACGTTTTTAGTACTTTTCGTAAATGAGGTAAAAATAGGGTATAAAAAGGATAAAAACTAAATTTTGGTATTTTTTTGACCAATATATAACTTTTGAATCAAATATAATAGAAACAAAATTTATACCACAATTGATAAACATCAAAATGGTATCAAATACGTTTTTAGTACTTTTTTCGAATAATGGGGTAGAAAAGGACAAAAACGGGTCAAAAATTTTAAGGTTTTTTCTTTTTAAACTATGCATATTGTTTAAATCGTCTTGAGTATCTTCTAGTGAAGAAATAATGGCATTTTTAAATTGAATTGACATAAGCACGCAAATGAGGTAAAAATAGGATATAAAAAGGATAAAAACTAAATTTTGGTACTTTTTTGGCCAATATTTAACTTTTGAATCAAATATTATAGAAACAAAATTTATACCACAATCGATAAACATCAAAATGGTATCAAATACGTTTTTAGTACGGGTCAAAAATTTTAAGGTTTTTTCTTTTTAAACTATGCATATTGTTTAAATCAATAAGGAGGTAGAATAATTTATGGACTGTTCGATTGAAATTGAAGAAATATGTGACAGGTGTTTGGTACTTTTTCCAATTAAGTGGTTAAAAACTGAACAATCGGTAATACTATACCTCCTTAACAAAAATGAAGTTAAGATCAGCAATAAAAATATCAGGACACGTATTCGGTATTTTTTTAATTTGGCTGACCTGGGGTAAAAAAGGAAACTTTTGTAAAATATTCAAAATCAAAAGAGACAAAAACAAGATTTAAATTAGGTTAACAATCAAAATTGGGTAGGCGATAATAAGGGAGGCGTTTTTAGTACTTTTTTGAAAATGGCACCAATAAAGGGCAGGTACTTATTTTGTCCTATATGTATCTTAAGAACCAATAAATATTTAATTTAATTTATATCGGAATCGATAAACAAGTAAAAAAATTATTTTGGTAAATTTTGTAACTTTTTAATTGTAACTTTGTCAATTCCAATTGTACCGCTAACGAAGTAGCGGGTTCTAAAGCTAGTATATTATATATCAGATTTTAGGAAATGGCTCCCAAAATCACTCTGAACATTTTATCAAAATTATGATGAAAAATTACTTTTTTGCGAAATTCGCCGAATTCGAACACAAGGTAAGTGGAAATGGTTTAAGTTATCGACCTCATTTTTATTAGATTTTTTGTCTCATTTATCTGTTTTAACACACTGATGAGAAAAATTAGAATTTGTTATATTTGTTTAACAAAATTTTCGAAAAATTAAAAAATGAGTTTTGAAACTCACCTAAGAAAAATTACCAATTTTCGAATATGAAAAAAACTAAGTAAATATTTTAATATTTTAACAAACTTAAACTATTAAGTACTTTCAAGTCTTGAAATGATAAATCATGTCATGCTTTGCCAGTATTTGTCGCAAGTATCCTTAGGCACGGTTTTTAGGGAAGAAATCGAATAACTCCAAACTTGTGTTATGGATTTAAAATTTTTATGACTACAATGAAAGCAGCATTAGTTCACTTTTAGATTTCATTATCTTTTCTTTTACAAATAAATCCTAATTGTTCAAAATGAAGCAAAAACTGCAAATACTCTCATTTTTCCTCATACAAATGAGATCAAAAATTTTGGGCCCGTTGCGCTGGCTCGTATCCTAAAAATAAATCAATAATAGTTTGTACACTTCCGATTGACATAATTTGGCCACATAATTTCACTATTCGAGGTTGATCAGGGACAAAAGTCAAAAAACGACCCACCGTAGTATTCATACGTATTCTAAATGCATAATTCAGTGCACAGCATGGTAAATCTTAAAATATAGAATTTATATTTTTATAAGATTGAACATACTGGCAGCCTTGAAAGATCATAATCTTATTTCGAAATTTAGTTGATTCTTTGACTGGATTGACTGTATAGATGAGATGACAATTAAAACCAGCAATGCACACAGCTTTAGAACTACTGCATGAAGCGAGCAAGCAAGTTTTTATAGTAAATACTGGGATATATTCAGCTTTGAGATAACAGCATTTCAAATGATAGATTTGTAAACTACCGGCTTAATATATCGAAACGGCCTGAGGAATTCCGCCAAGGCTGTCAACTCAATATTTTTTGCCTCAGAAAGCTGGAATTTCTCATACAGCGTATTGTAATTTACATTATGATTAGCTTGTTTTTATAAAATAACAAAACTTTTATCATTGTCTTCATAAATTGTTTTCCATTGTTTTAAAGGTCATCAATAGATTGATTGGTTCTATTTTTCTAGAAATCATCAAAACTATTCTGGTTGGATGAATATTGTTCCACATACATTTTAGATTTTTCTTATGATCCATATGTTTTTGTATCCATATTTTAAACCTTGCTGAAAATTCGTATTCTTTTTGATTTATGCTCTACAAATTAAATTAAAATTGAATACTTTTTTTAATTTAATACTCATATGCAGTTCTTTCCTTCCTTCTTGCTGTTTCTTCGGCAATACTTCACCAACTCCTTCGGCAAAAATATAGGCACTGCCTCTGATGAACCTCTCTAAGTATTTAAATATCATAAAACATATTTTTTACTTCATATTATTAAATTTAATTTTAAATGTTAGAGTTAGTATTTTAATCAAATATTTACTTATACAATATGTATTAATTAATTATTAATTTGTAACATTTATTTATTAAATGTAAAATCTCTACAATTATATAGAATTACATTACTTTTGTTCACGCGGTGAACACTGCGAACCCTACGAATATCACTGACAGGTCCATCCCTAGCTCAACAAACTGCAGCCAACTTCACAAAAGAAGAAAGTAAAAGAGAAAGTGTCAAGAAAGTTAAGTTCAGCTCGACAACCCAACAACCCGAGTAAAAACCCGAAGCACCGTCGGTGTAATAAATAAATAAAATATAAAACTTACCCTAAATTAAAACTAATGATTAAACAACAAACACAAAAGTTAAAACCCTAAAAAATAAATTAAAGCTTAAAAACTAATTATTGCACATTAATGAAATTTTGAACTAAAAATACTGTGTAAAATAAATTAAATAAAGCAAAACATTTTTGTAACGTTGAAGAAAACAATAAAAATAATACTTTTATTTACCCCAACTATCAGTCACCCTATAACCCGTAAAAACATGGTCCTTCTAAGCCTCCAAGCAAAAGCTTAAAATGTAAAACAGCACGACCAACAAATAAAATTACAGTCCACAAACAGAAAAATTTAAAAACAAAATATATAAAAATTAAAAGAAAATAATAAAACTAATAATAAAAACAAAAAACAGTGAAGATCTGTGAAGTGTTCTAAAAAATAAAACATAATTAGAACATAAAACCCAACCTTAAAGAATTTCTTTAAAATCCAAAATTTCATGAGAGCTAAACGTAAAAAAAAAATAATAACAAAATAAAAATTTTGCAAACAAACAGTGGAAAAGAAAATTTGTGCACGATTAAAATACTGAATTTTAATAAATTTTTACCAAATACCCTTACCCATCAACAATTATTTTCTTATATTATAATAAACTAAATTTACAAGAAAAATTACACACTGTTCTTTTCCTTTTCTTAAATACAAATAAAATTCCTTTACTCTACTCAACAAACAAGTTACTGACTCTTTTGCGCAACAACAATTTCAAGTTGATTCTTAGCGGGAAGATCAAATCAAAGAGGAATCGACGTGTAAAAAATACACATACCCACACTCACATATCAGAAAGGTAGTACCCTACACCCTAGCAGAGTCGGTGAGTAACTCATTTACACTAAAAAATAATTTGTATATATTTTATTTCGAATTTTAAAAATTTTGAACATTTTTGAGCTATTAATAGAAAAACCCGGTTTTCTTTGGCACAACCACCCACCCACACACCCACCAGAATTACAATAAATGTTTTTCTTTTGTTCAAAAATTTTATAAAATTGCTTTATTTAAAGCATTTTATCGTATACACTACCCTATATATTACCCAATACCCTATATTTTATCAACTATTTCATTATATTTCACCCATTTACCCTAATTTCTTATTAAAATTTTACAAAATGCCCTCATTAAAATCAATGGCCGCCAGCTTCACACGTTACATTCAATTGGACTTATCTTCTTTTGAACAAGAATACAAAAAGTCAATTGATGAGTCACCTACCCTATCTGCACTAAGATATCAGAAGCGTGAACTGGAAGAGATTTGGAGTAAAATTGCAACCCGATATGAATGGATTCGAGAATCTGATGATTTAGATAACCCAGAATTAGCAGCTACCATAAATTTAGATGAGTTAACCCGTGGATACATAAAAGCTAAAACTTATTACAGATTGCGAATCATCTCCATAGACGAAGCTCTGAAAGAAGCTACCCTACTCGAATCCAGTAAAAAATCCCCCCCTACACCTACACCCTCTACCCACCCAAACAATTCAACATTTTCCGTACCACCCTGTGATATGCAAAATTTTTATGGCGATTATAAAGATTGGACTTCTTTTAGAGATTTGTTCCAAGCCATTTATGGCAATAACCCACGCCTTACAGGAGTAGAAAAATTGTTTTACTTAAAACAAAAAACGCGGGGGGAGGCCAACGAAATAGTTGAAAATGTACCCTTAACAAACGATGGCTTTGAAATGGCATGGACTCAACTTAGTTTTCAATATGAGAACACACGAATGCAAATTAATGCACAATTGAAATTGTTATTCAATTTACCCGAAGTTCGTGTTCAGTGCCCAACAGCTATTCGAAAATTACAACGCACTATCAATAGTTGCATTACACATTTAAATACCCTAGAGATAGATACCGATAACTGGGATCCAATTATCGTATATCTCTGTTCATCCAAATTACCTGCAACAACACTTGAAGATTTTGAGAGAACCCTAACAAACAGTTCCATAACACCCTCATGGACTCAAATGGATGAATTTTTAACCCATAAGTACAAAGGTCTTGAATCAGTAAATGATATCAAGAGCCCTTACCCGTACACTGGAAATATGAAATCTGAACAGAACCAAATTTTTACCCTAGCCAAGAGAATGCCTACACACGGACAACACAATTCATACCCTACACAAACGCAAGACAAGCCAAATGGATCAGTATGCAGATTATGTGATGGCAATCATACCCTTAAAGATTGTCCCTCCTTTATGTCCTACGGAGTAAAGGAAAGAATAAATTTTGTTCAAAATAATGGCTGTTGCTATAACTGCCTGGCGATTTCTCATGGCGTAAAAGATTGTACGAGTTCTTACTCGTGCAGATACTGTGAAGGTAGACATCATACGCTGCTTCACAAACCCTCTTCGACAATTACACACACTAACACTATGGATGATTTTCCTACAACATCACACAATATAGCTCAATCGTTCTCTACCACAACTTACCCTAAGGACTCTAATTTAGATGACAGACAGTCATTGTTGGGAACAGCTGTATTTAATGTCGAAGTCAATGGTTCTTTATACCCTGCCCGAGCGTTGATTGACCCGGCCTCAGATTTCACATTTATTTCAGATCAGTTCAGAAGAAAACTGAATTTACCCACTCTACCCATCAATGCTGAAATATCAGGTTTGAATGGAGTTCTAACGGCTCGTTCAAACCAACTATGCAAAGCACTTCTCCGGTCTAATACCCTTAAAAACTACTCTTTGGAAATCCGAGCGATAGTGGTTAAATCTCTAACTCGAACTTTACCCACCCAAAGCATAAATCCAAGCATTATTAAGTTTTGTAAAGATGTAGAGTTAGCAGATCCTTGCTTTTACGAAAGCAGGCCTATCGACTTCCTTATAGGAAGTGATTTTTACCCTCAAATTTTAAAATCGGGTGTTAAGAATATTCTTAACACACTTATTGCTCAAGATACGCAATTTGGGTGGATCTTGACTGGACCGGTTGAAAAGTCTCATAGTACCCAATCAATTTCATATTTCAACGCAGTAACTCAGCAGAAACACATACACAATGGCAATCAACACCACAACCCTAGGTGCAAAAATGATTATCATAAAAAGTTACACAGGAGACATAAGTGGAAGTACCCAGAACCCGAAGGTATTAAAGTAGATGATATTGTTGTCATAACTCAAGACAACTTACTACCCACCGAATGGTCACTAGGTCAGGTGACTAAAACTATTCCAGGTTCTGACGGACGAGTCAGAGACGTCGAGTTGCAGACATCAATCGGACGTTCGACTTACCCTATAGCGAATGTTGTCGTTTTGCCAACTAGTTAGTCTAACACTACTAGATGTATTTTAACATTATACTTACCCTTCGTCTACTTTACCTACTAATTCGTTCCACACTAACCCTTAACTCATATTTAACCCTTAAACATATTAACCCTTTTTTAAACACTCAATATAAACATTTTATATTTTATTTTATATAGAAATTGGCGCCTAAGTCCAAGTTTAAGGAAATTTTCTTCTTGTATTCAAATTTATATATTCGAAACTTGGATATCTTGGCTTACCCTTTGCACCCTAAGTATTTTACTTTCGCTGATTCCTATATACCGACACATCGTACCCACTAGTTAAGGATGTATATTAAAGTCCTTCATTTAATTGCAGGTCTTTCATGGCGGGGAGAATGTTCACGCGGTGAACACTGCGAACCCTACGAATATCACTGACAGGTCCATCCCTAGCTCAACAAACTGCAGCCAACTTCACAAAAGAAGAAAGTAAAAGAGAAAGTGTCAAGAAAGTTAAGTTCAGCTCGACAACCCAACAACCCGAGTAAAAACCCGAAGCACCGTCGGTGTAATAAATAAATAAAATATAAAACTTACCCTAAATTAAAACTAATGATTAAACAACAAACACAAAAGTTAAAACCCTAAAAAATAAATTAAAGCTTAAAAACTAATTATTGCACATTAATGAAATTTTGAACTAAAAATACTGTGTAAAATAAATTAAATAAAGCAAAACATTTTTGTAACGTTGAAGAAAACAATAAAAATAATACTTTTATTTACCCCAACTATCAGTCACCCTATAACCCGTAAAAACATGGTCCTTCTAAGCCTCCAAGCAAAAGCTTAAAATGTAAAACAGCACGACCAACAAATAAAATTACAGTCCACAAACAGAAAAATTTAAAAACAAAATATATAAAAATTAAAAGAAAATAATAAAACTAATAATAAAAACAAAAAACAGTGAAGATCTGTGAAGTGTTCTAAAAAATAAAACATAATTAGAACATAAAACCCAACCTTAAAGAATTTCTTTAAAATCCAAAATTTCATGAGAGCTAAACGTAAAAAAAAAAATAATAACAAAATAAAAATTTTGCAAACAAACAGTGGAAAAGAAAATTTGTGCACGATTAAAATACTGAATTTTAATAAATTTTTACCAAATACCCTTACCCATCAACAATTATTTTCTTATATTATAATAAACTAAATTTACAAGAAAAATTACACACTGTTCTTTTCCTTTTCTTAAATACAAATAAAATTCCTTTACTCTACTCAACAAACAAGTTACTGACTCTTTTGCGCAACAACAATTTCAAGTTGATTCTTAGCGGGAAGATCAAATCAAAGAGGAATCGACGTGTAAAAAATACACATACCCACACTCACATATCAGAAAGGTAGTACCCTACACCCTAGCAGAGTCGGTGAGTAACTCATTTACACTAAAAAATAATTTGTATATATTTTATTTCGAATTTTAAAAATTTTGAACATTTTTGAGCTATTAATAGAAAAACCCGGTTTTCTTTGGCACAACCACCCACCCACACACCCACCAGAATTACAATAAATGTTTTTCTTTTGTTCAAAAATTTTATAAAATTGCTTTATTTAAAGCATTTTATCGTATACACTACCCTATATATTACCCAATACCCTATATTTTATCAACTATTTCATTATATTTCACCCATTTACCCTAATTTCTTATTAAAATTTTACAAAATGCCCTCATTAAAATCAATGGCCGCCAGCTTCACACGTTACATTCAATTGGACTTATCTTCTTTTGAACAAGAATACAAAAAGTCAATTGATGAGTCACCTACCCTATCTGCACTAAGATATCAGAAGCGTGAACTGGAAGAGATTTGGAGTAAAATTGCAACCCGATATGAATGGATTCGAGAATCTGATGATTTAGATAACCCAGAATTAGCAGCTACCATAAATTTAGATGAGTTAACCCGTGGATACATAAAAGCTAAAACTTATTACAGATTGCGAATCATCTCCATAGACGAAGCTCTGAAAGAAGCTACCCTACTCGAATCCAGTAAAAAATCCCCCCCTACACCTACACCCTCTACCCACCCAAACAATTCAACATTTTCCGTACCACCCTGTGATATGCAAAATTTTTATGGCGATTATAAAGATTGGACTTCTTTTAGAGATTTGTTCCAAGCCATTTATGGCAATAACCCACGCCTTACAGGAGTAGAAAAATTGTTTTACTTAAAACAAAAAACGCGGGGGGAGGCCAACGAAATAGTTGAAAATGTACCCTTAACAAACGATGGCTTTGAAATGGCATGGACTCAACTTAGTTTTCAATATGAGAACACACGAATGCAAATTAATGCACAATTGAAATTGTTATTCAATTTACCCGAAGTTCGTGTTCAGTGCCCAACAGCTATTCGAAAATTACAACGCACTATCAATAGTTGCATTACACATTTAAATACCCTAGAGATAGATACCGATAACTGGGATCCAATTATCGTATATCTCTGTTCATCCAAATTACCTGCAACAACACTTGAAGATTTTGAGAGAACCCTAACAAACAGTTCCATAACACCCTCATGGACTCAAATGGATGAATTTTTAACCCATAAGTACAAAGGTCTTGAATCAGTAAATGATATCAAGAGCCCTTACCCGTACACTGGAAATATGAAATCTGAACAGAACCAAATTTTTACCCTAGCCAAGAGAATGCCTACACACGGACAACACAATTCATACCCTACACAAACGCAAGACAAGCCAAATGGATCAGTATGCAGATTATGTGATGGCAATCATACCCTTAAAGATTGTCCCTCCTTTATGTCCTACGGAGTAAAGGAAAGAATAAATTTTGTTCAAAATAATGGCTGTTGCTATAACTGCCTGGCGATTTCTCATGGCGTAAAAGATTGTACGAGTTCTTACTCGTGCAGATACTGTGAAGGTAGACATCATACGCTGCTTCACAAACCCTCTTCGACAATTACACACACTAACACTATGGATGATTTTCCTACAACATCACACAATATAGCTCAATCGTTCTCTACCACAACTTACCCTAAGGACTCTAATTTAGATGACAGACAGTCATTGTTGGGAACAGCTGTATTTAATGTCGAAGTCAATGGTTCTTTATACCCTGCCCGAGCGTTGATTGACCCGGCCTCAGATTTCACATTTATTTCAGATCAGTTCAGAAGAAAACTGAATTTACCCACTCTACCCATCAATGCTGAAATATCAGGTTTGAATGGAGTTCTAACGGCTCGTTCAAACCAACTATGCAAAGCACTTCTCCGGTCTAATACCCTTAAAAACTACTCTTTGGAAATCCGAGCGATAGTGGTTAAATCTCTAACTCGAACTTTACCCACCCAAAGCATAAATCCAAGCATTATTAAGTTTTGTAAAGATGTAGAGTTAGCAGATCCTTGCTTTTACGAAAGCAGGCCTATCGACTTCCTTATAGGAAGTGATTTTTACCCTCAAATTTTAAAATCGGGTGTTAAGAATATTCTTAACACACTTATTGCTCAAGATACGCAATTTGGGTGGATCTTGACTGGACCGGTTGAAAAGTCTCATAGTACCCAATCAATTTCATATTTCAACGCAGTAACTCAGCAGAAACACATACACAATGGCAATCAACACCACAACCCTAGGTGCAAAAATGATTATCATAAAAAGTTACACAGGAGACATAAGTGGAAGTACCCAGAACCCGAAGGTATTAAAGTAGATGATATTGTTGTCATAACTCAAGACAACTTACTACCCACCGAATGGTCACTAGGTCAGGTGACTAAAACTATTCCAGGTTCTGACGGACGAGTCAGAGACGTCGAGTTGCAGACATCAATCGGACGTTCGACTTACCCTATAGCGAATGTTGTCGTTTTGCCAACTAGTTAGTCTAACACTACTAGATGTATTTTAACATTATACTTACCCTTCGTCTACTTTACCTACTAATTCGTTCCACACTAACCCTTAACTCATATTTAACCCTTAAACATATTAACCCTTTTTTAAACACTCAATATAAACATTTTATATTTTATTTTATATAGAAATTGGCGCCTAAGTCCAAGTTTAAGGAAATTTTCTTCTTGTATTCAAATTTATATATTCGAAACTTGGATATCTTGGCTTACCCTTTGCACCCTAAGTATTTTACTTTCGCTGATTCCTATATACCGACACATCGTACCCACTAGTTAAGGATGTATATTAAAGTCCTTCATTTAATTGCAGGTCTTTCATGGCGGGGAGAATGTTCACGCGGTGAACACTGCGAACCCTACGAATATCACTGACAGGTCCATCCCTAGCTCAACAAACTGCAGCCAACTTCACAAAAGAAGAAAGTAAAAGAGAAAGTGTCAAGAAAGTTAAGTTCAGCTCGACAACCCAACAACCCGAGTAAAAACCCGAAGCACCGTCGGTGTAATAAATAAATAAAATATAAAACTTACCCTAAATTAAAACTAATGATTAAACAACAAACACAAAAGTTAAAACCCTAAAAAATAAATTAAAGCTTAAAAACTAATTATTGCACATTAATGAAATTTTGAACTAAAAATACTGTGTAAAATAAATTAAATAAAGCAAAACATTTTTGTAACGTTGAAGAAAACAATAAAAATAATACTTTTATTTACCCCAACTATCAGTCACCCTATAACCCGTAAAAACAACTTTATCATAAAATGTTTACAGAATTCTATTACTTTTCATTATTCATGCAAACCGTTGTTAAATACTTATAAATATAAATTTAAATTCATTGATAGGAAAAAAATGATCATTGATGATATTTTGTCTTATAGCCATCTGAACCTAATGTAGTTTTGGAGGAAAAATATTAAAAACAAGCAGTATAGTTAGTACTCCTTATTGCAATTAAATGCACAAATCTTTTAAAATAAAATTTCTGACTACCATTACATTAAATATTTGTCACTTTTAGAGGCTCAACTGATCCTGTGGCTATCCAGCCTAGCTTAGTATTTTGAAACACCATTCTATTACATTTCGATTTTATTTGAACTACACTTAAAAAATCAAAAGAAATCTCTGACCCAATTACCATGTCGATAGGTCCTGGAATATTATAATTCGGGTCTGTTAAATTGATTCCTAACATTTTCCTAGCCACAAGCTTCTGTTCTGGAACATTGGACATAATTTCTTGAATAACCAATACCTCAATTTTCGTATTATAATTTGACTCTTTAGATCTTAGCTCTATTAAAACCTTCCCTTTAGACCTATTTTGACCTTCAATTGTTTTGTCGAACTTCAAATTTTAAATTTAAATTTATTCTAGAAGAACTCGAATTTTAACCCTCTGGTTATCAGCATTCTTTACTTCTACTACAGCTGTTGGTAGTAAAATGGAATACCTATTTTTGTTACGTTTAACTTTTGCTTTATGCAATAAGGTATTGTGCTGCTTATTATGCAAATGACCGGAATTTAAACATTTATAGCAACAACATGTTCTTTTGTTTTTCTAAATTTTTCTTTGATTGAGAGGCTCTTAAAGTTAGAACACTTATACAAATTATTCTTGTGGTCGCAATTTGAAGAGCATTTATAATTGTTGTTTCTTTTTGTCTGAGCGTTTTTAACTGATCCTAGAGATATCTTTTATCGACATTCCATTTGTTTATCATGGTTAATAAACTGTCGACTTACCTCTAATTTTTGTACTTTTGGAAGTTCCCTAGATCCTCCAAATACTGTTCGAATTGGACTCTTAAATTGTTATCCATCTTCCTTTGAATAACAAAGCAAAGAAATGCTTGTTGCATTTCTTCAGAGCTAATTTTTTTAACATCTAGTGACTGTAAACTCTCATTTACCTCATATGGTTTCTTAATTAAAACAGACTTGTGGTGCATCCAAAATGCTTTCAAAATAAATAGGCGTAATGGCTCTTTTATTGGAATAATATTTTCTTAAAATATCCCAGGTTAATTCAATGTTTTCAGCTTTAACTGGCAATTTTGCAACCAACTTAAGTGCATTACCAGTTAACTTAGCTTTTAGAATAGACATTTTTTTTGTATTAGAAATTGGTTGATCAATGTTTAGTGTGCTCGAAAAGCTCACTAAACGTTTCCCACTCTGTATAGCTTCCACTAAATATAGGAATGTCTATTTTTGGTAGTGTATACGGAAGATTTGTAGTATAAAATTCTATGGCTGGAATGTTCTCATACAAATATTTTAAAGAATAAAACGCTTCCGTAAGTTCATCAGGAAACTGGCCCAAATATTCTAAAAATATATTTTCAGTTATATGATATTTTTCCCTAACTTTTTCTATAGAAGCCTGTCTCATCTTAAATTTATTAATTTGTTCCTCCAATTCATTCAAAACGTAGGGAATTGTCTCATAAGACCACTTTGAACTTTTGGCTGATGATCAATGCCTAATTTCTCTTTCGCTAATTTACTTAAATATAACGATCCTTTGATAAGATCATTTTAAATATGCAGGAAAACACAACTGCAACAATAGGTAAAAATACTATTTAAGGTATGGTATCTTAAAATATAGAATTTGGTATCTTAAAATATAGAATTTATACTTTTATAAGATTGAACACATTGTTTTATATTCGGTCTAAAACATTCTGTATGTAGATTGAAAAACAAACAATTTCAGAAATTACACAACATCGTAACATTTCGCACCTAGAGAGATGTCGTATTTAAATGCATATATATTTAAAGTTAGAGGACCGATTAAATGATTGTTTTAGTGAGAATATTGGGCGGGTCTATTTTGATTAGACTTTTGGCAAGAAGAGAAAAAAATGGGGAGATTGATTTTGGTGATGGTGATGAAAAGACGGTGCTAGTATATATACATGTAAATACATATTACACAAAACACAATTATTGAAAGAACTCGCAAATTATTATAAACAAAATACAATTTTTTTGTTTAAAAAAAACACAAATTATTTTTTTTTTTTTGGAAAAACACGCATACACAGTTACATATAAACACTAATTATTTTAAAATAACAAAAATAAACACACAAAATAACAAAAATAAACACAAAAAAACGTTAAAATTCCACAACACATGAAACAAAATTTGCACAAAAATCCATTAGCGACTTAGAACAAACGAGTTTTCCAATACTAAAACTGGTTACCAAACCCAGAATACTCAATAGAAAGGGACGGATTACGGAAGAGTTCCTGTAGGAGTTCTAAACTTAAAGGAACAGCTACTGAAGCGATTATTAACTGCGAGATGAAATCAGAGCCTATTAAGATGTCCAGCAAGGAACAACAGCAACTAGCGAAATACGTAAAGAAATGGGTCTTACATAAACAAAGCCAAACAATTTCTAAAGAAGCATGCAGCAGTATTTACGTCCAAAACTCAAAGCCAGAAGAACGGCAATAGTGAAACATGAAATTTATACGGGCGAGGCAAGACCAATTAAACAAGCGCCTAGAAGTATTCCCCTGGCCAAGCGTGACGAAGTTAAGGAATTGGTCAACGAAATGGAGCGTAGTGGAATAATTGAACCATCCGCAAGTCCATGGAGCTCTCCGGTGGTTCTGGTTAAGAAGAAAGATGGCAGCACCAGATATTGTGTTGACTACCGAAAGCTAAAGGACAGCTACCCCTTGCCAAGAATCGATGACACCCTGGACACCTTAGGTGGAGCGGAATGGTTTTCTACGCTAGATCTTCAAAGCGGATAGTGCAATTGATGGGCTATGGCAGTTCAATGTTATGCCATTTCGACTCTGCAACGCCCCCGCTGCTTTCGAACGTCTAATGAAACGATGGAATCTGGACCAGCCTCCCCTATGGAAACGCATAGGGGAGGCTGATCTCACCTTAAGTGCCAAGAAATGCGCGCTGTTCCGAAAAGAAGTAAAATACTTGGGGCTCTCGGTGACTGAAAATGGCATAGCGACTAATGAGGACAAAATACGAGCTGTCAAAGACTGGCCGCAACCAACAAATGTCCACGAACTACGTAGCTTCCTAGGGTTATGCATGGCTATTGGAGTTTATACAACCAGAAGGGATCGAACGACTACAGATTTATGATTTCACAATCGAGCACAGGAAAGGCCGAAATAACGTAAATGAGTGCAAGCATTGCGCCAAGACCGAAGCCAAAGAGTGTGTCATTGATGTTCGTCTAATGCATGCAGAATCCAGTGAAGGTTGGTCGGTGGCGCAGAGGAACGATCCAGTACTGGGGAAAATAATGCAAGCCAAAAAAGAAGCCAAGAGGCCAATCCGTAACGACATATCGCAAGAGAGTCCGCTGATGAAGTCATATTGGACCCTATGGGATAGTCTGAAGATAATAAATGTATGCTTATATCGCACTTGGGAGAACGCTGATGGTCGTGGTGCCATCCTCTAAGATAAAGGATGTATTAAGAGAGTTTCATGATGGTTCCAGTGTAGGTCATCTAGGTGTAACAAAGACATTAGAAAAACTTAAGCAGCGGATCTATTGGGTTAGATGTCCCCAGCATGTAGCTGACTGGATTGCTAATTGTCCAAACAGATACGATCGAGCAGCCAATTCACAGGGATTTTATCAAGGGCAGTTGGTACTCTTATACAACCCACATCACAGAAAAGGATTATTCCAGAAACTACAAACTCATTGGGACGGCCCGTACAAGGTTGTTAAAAGGATAAATGATGTGGTGTATCGAATACAAAAAGATAACAGTCCAAGGTCTAAAATTCGGGACGAACAGGCTTAAGAGATCTTAGTTGTGGACAAAAGGCTTAAATAATAATAAAAATATGGCGTGGTAAAAACTGAAATTTAAGTGGTTCTAATCATATGATTTAGAGTTTACTTTACTCCAACTGATCTCCTTAATACAAGAGAGGGCGAGGTAGGGTAGCCAACTCTATTGCCTCATTGGAGTAGGTTGTGGTTCACTGTTCTATCGCTACTATAATGGCATGTGCTCAAACGAAATTAGGGATCTTGTTATTTTGTATAACCTTTTTTATTGTTGCATAATGATTTTCTTCACTTAGCTTGATATAGTTTTTAATTACTTCTGAAGTAATATTTTCACTTTCAAGTATACTGTCCTTGATGATAGCTCTATCAGCACTCGATAGATGAGATAACGAGTGGGTACTTTCATAAGGTACTGTCATATCCCACCGAACAGTTGCAGGTTGCTTTTAAATGTATGTGAGTACATAAATATCCAACTGCAAAACAGCTGTTTGGTGGGGCATTGATAAGAAAAAAAAAATTAAAATGGTGATGAAAAGACGGTGCTAGTGAAGATTTCAAAAATTATTTTTTGGATTTAAAAATTATTTTACTCAATATATACATTAAAGAAAAAAAAATAATATATACATATAAATACATATTACACAAAACACAATTATTGAAACAACTCACAAATTATTATAAACAAAATACAATTTTTTTTTTAAACAAAACAAATAAAAATTATCGAAATAAAATATATATTAAAAAAAAACACAAATTATTTTTTTTGGAAAAAACACGCATACACATTTACATTAAAACACTAATTATTTTAAAATAAATATATAATAAAATAAATATACAATAGAAGGGGGGAGTTTATTTGACGGACTACGGAACGAAATACATAAAAAGGTTTGGAAAGGTTCAGGTTTTTGGGCCTTACCACTTAAGGTGAGGGCTGTACAGCTCGATAACTTTAGGAAAAGGGCAACGGATCTTCTCCAAGGACTGAGATACAGGACACATCGGACCAAAACGGACTGAATGAACTTTCCCTGGATGGAGGAAACTGTTTGAAGTAACATCGGAGTGTCAACATGATGAAGTAAGGCAACAACAACCAGGTAAGTGAGCTAAATTATTAAGTAAGTTAGATTTAGGGGCAGTTCCTAATAGGCAAAGACCACCATGCCATGCGTTGCCAGTCAGTCCTCCACCGAGTCCGCCTCAAGAGTCGTTGATAGTACATCTTGAAAAGATGTAACTTGTGTCGTTTAACTGAGGTTGACGATGTTCTTATGCTAAGCATATTGTTTGAAAATAACCAGGGACTGTAACGGTTATAACTTTTATAATAAAACTCAGAAAATAACGGTTACTTTTTGATTTATATTTTTTTGATCAGAAATAAAAGTTATTTTGTGCCTTTTATTACTTCAGGCAAAAAAACAGTTATTTTTGCTTTATATTTTATCGCTCAAATTATACCGGGTATTTTTGATTTATATTTTTTGCTCAATTTATACCGGGTATTTTTGATTTATATTATATCGCTCAAAGTATACCGGGTATTTTTGATTTATATTCTTTTGCTCAATTTATACTGGGTATCTTTGATTTATATTATATCGCTCAAAGTATACCGGGTATTTTTGATTTATATTTTATTACTCAATTTTTTGATTTATGTTATATCGCTCAATTATAACGGGTATTTCTGATTTATATTATATCGCTCAAATTAAACCGGGTATTTTTGATTTATATTATATCGCTCAAATTAAACCGGGCATTTTTGATTTCTATTATATCGCTCAAATTATACCGGGTATTTTTTATTTATATTTTATCGCTCAATTCATACCGGGTAAGTTTGATTTTTATTATATCGCTCAATATGTGACGGTTATTTTGATATAATATTATATCAAGCAATGACTGCTTTTTATTTTATGATTTAAATTTTTTTAAGCAATTTCTGAGCGATATCTTTTAAAATTGATTTTTTAGAGCAGAAATTTGATTTTTCTATATAAAAATGGTAAATTTTGAAAATTTCCCATAAAAACGGGAAATTTGAAAAATTTCCCCAAAAATGGTAAATTTTGAAAATTTTCCGAAGAAATTGTAAATTTTGAAAATTTTCTATAAAAATGGGAAATTTTGAGTATTTCCCATAAAAATGGGAAATTTTGAAAATTTTCCACAAAAATGGGAAATTTTGAAAATTTCCCACAAAAATGGAAAATTTTGAAAATTTCCCATAAAAATGGTAAATTTTGAAAATTTCCCATAATAATGAAAATTTTTGAAAATTTCCCATAAAAATAGAAAATTTTGAAAATTTCCCACAAAAATGGGAAATTTTGAAAATTCCCCACAAAAATGGGAAATTTTGAAAATTTCCCATAAAAATGGGAAATTTTGAAAATTTCCCATAAAAATGGGAAATTTTCAATTATATGGTATATTTTGAAAATTTCCCATAAAAATGGGAAATTTTTAAAATTTCCCTTTAAAATGGTAAAAATACCATTAAAATAAAAACGGGAAATTTTGAAAATTTCCCATAAAAACGGGAAATTTTGAAAATTTCCCATAAAAACGGGAAATTTTGAAAATTTCCCATAAAAACGGGAAATTTTGAAAATTTCCCATAAAAACGGGAAATTTTGAAAATTTCCCATAAAAACGGGAAATTTTGAAAATTTCCCATAAAAACGGGAAATTTTGAAAGTTTCCCACAAAAAATTTCCCTTTTAATGGGAAATTTTCAAAATTTACATTTTTTTCGGGAAATTTTCAAAATTTCCCATTTTTTCGGGAAACTTTCAAAATTTCCCATTTTATGGGAAATTTTCAAAACTTACCATTGTTATGGGGAATTTTCAAAATTTACCATTGTTATGGGGAATTTTCAAAATTTCCCATTTTTATGGGAAATTTTCAAAATTTACAATTTTTATGGGAAATTTTCAAAATTTACCAGTTTTATGGGAAATTTTCAAAATTTACCATTTTCATGGGAAATTTTCAAAATTTACCATTTTAATGGGAAATTTCAAAATTAACCATTTTTATTAGAAAATTTTCAAAATTTCCCATTTTAGGGAAATTTTAAAAATTTTCCATTTTTATGGAAAATTCTCAAAATTTCCCATTTTTATAGGAAATTTTCAAAATTTACCATTTTATTATAATAAAAATAAAAGTTACCCGGTATGAATTGAGCGATAAAATATAAATAAAAAATACCCGGTATAATTTGAGCGATATAATATAAATCAAAAATATCCGGTATAATTTGAGCGATATAATATAAATTAAAAATACCCGGTTTAATTTGAGCGATATAATATAAATCAAAAAAATAAAAGGCTTACGATAAAATTAAAATTTAAGTCAAACGAATCAAAACTGTGTTATTGAATTTCAGAACAGATAAATTTTAATGCTTTCTTTTTTTATTTAAAAATTCAAAAATACCCGTTATTTTCAGTTATTTTAAATAACTAATTTTAAACAAAATTAAATCGTTGCCTTATTTAATTGAAGGGGAGTGTAAATCAATTTAAAAAATTTAAACAAGTAAGAGTGTTATATTAGGCTTTGCCGGATCTTAGATACCCTTTACCAATGGTGTTTCAAAAGTTATGTACATAATTATAAGATTTTGTGGTGAATCCTAAAGAAATGGTTAATATGTATATGGATTTGCTGATCAGTTCAAGGTCGTTGCAATTAACGCAGCTTTTTAAGTGGAGATATATTTTGATATTTTTCAGACCGATGTGTAAACTACATCGGTATAAATTAATTTTTTAATTACCTTGGTTTATATTGCGGTTTAAATATCTATACATACATATATTCCATATACATAGTAAGTGATTCGTGTACTCAAAAATCGTAAGACTTCAATGTTCTAAAAAGTTCATAAATATGCATTTTTATCTGAATTTAGTAAACCGTTGAGTCCATTTTCAGTAATATTTGGAAAAAATGTATGATTAAATTCATTAATTACATATGATGGTTATAAAAAAAGTCTTGGTTAGATCTAACCTTTGGCAATAATATTTGGGAGTGATTGCTTCGTCAATCTATACAAGTCTTAGAATGAAATTAGTTAGATATAAAACTTTAAAATTGATATCAGACCTATACTAGGAAAGCTTAGGGTTATTAACGTAAAATACCTATATCGGAAAAGTAGTTATAATTTAGAGTTATTAAGATAAATACGTAAACGAAAACATTAAAGAAGTATTATTCTAGCCTTAGTATCTAAACTATATTTCATACATGCATTTTTAATGTGCATATATCAGAACTATATTAGAAAATCAGTGGTAAGTAGACCGATCTTGATGGGTTCTTAATGCACAATATGTAAAAGTTATCTTTTATTCAACCATTTCAGAGTTTATTAGGTTTAGATGTATGTGCAAAATAAATTTTTAAAAAAATTTAAGGCTGTCAATTTGAGTAAATTATTTTAAAAAGATAATCCTCATTCGATATACAACAATTCAATACAAAAAGTCACAAAAGTTCTATCGTATTTTATTAAAAAATGTTATCTTGATTCTGGTCTCTTGGCGATATCTCTATTGTTATGAGTTATATCAGAATTGTATTTAAAGTAAATTCTGAAAAGATTACCCACAATTTGTTATATAATATTTTAATATATGTAAGATATAATGGTTTCACAATGTTCGAATGTCAGACCACAAATTAATGTCATATGCAGTTTGTGGAGCTCCTGGAGGAAATACTGACATGAAATTATGTATCATGTCTTTGTCTGGTGTTTTAGATATCACTAAAACACCAGATTCACTGTTTCGCAAATTGTAGAGCTGTGCCCGGTCGTTCATTTGGGTGACCGGTCATTTTCGTTCAATTGTCTAAGAACGAACCGTTCGTTCATTTCGTTCAACCGGTCACTTTGAACGAAAAGTCCGGTTAAGTTCGGCAATTATTTTAATTCTTGCTATTCTAATATTTGCTAAAAACACAAAATTAAAACAGATATAAAAAGTGAATAATGAAAGAAAAGTAAATAAAAAATGCAGTATTTTTGTGTTTAACACATTTTTTTAACAAAAATATACACATGTATTAAAAACAATTAATAAAAATATTATTTGAGATCTTGTCAATGGCAATGTTGTTTCTCTTAACTAAAGTTTCTGCTGCTGTTAAATTTTTCATCTGAAAACATTAATAACATAATTTGAGTTAAATAAGGTTTGCAACAAATATTAAAGCATTTTACCTTTTACATATTTCGCTGAAGAAAAATCAGGCTGGAGACTTTACTGGATTTCAAGCACGCGCGACGGTTGTTTAAAATTTGTCCCATTGACGAAAAATTTTTTTCACAAAGTACAGAAGTTGCCACTATGCATAGTCTTTTAAGCGCGAAAGTATACACTCGTGGATACAACTTCTTTCTCTCATTCCACCATATCAATGGATCTTGTGTCCTTCCCAAATATTCTTCATTAAGATATTTATCCAACTCTCTAATGGCTGCAGCGGAGTTGTTATCAGGACGAACAGTTTTGATAAATTCTTGGTCATACTCTTCCCACTAAATCCCTCACAACCACCTACGGCAGCAATTTCTTGATGTTCAGAATCATCTGCGGTAATATTTGGTTAAACTACCGAACACAGTTTTGTTCTCAGGCTTGTCATAGCATTTTGGTAAGACTGCTCACTTTTAAAACCTCTTCGCTTGAAACGTGGATCTAAGATGGTACTTTCGTATTCTCCAAGCCGAGATTTCAGATCAAACTTGATTTTTGAAATAAGTGCTAAAATTTTTTGGTCATTTGAAACGCATTTCGAGATAAATGACTCCAAAATATTGCAAATTACTATTATTTTTGACAATGTTACATTCTTTTCGGCACTTATTTCCATTGTCACTTCATAAAACGGTTTCAGAATAGGGATTATCTGTTGTATTAAGGTTCAGTCCTGTAGGGAAAGTAACAAATCCGGACGTTTCAAAGATAAAGTAGAAATCACAGGATCTTTTGTGGCCACTATTCTTTCCAGCATGAGATATGTTGAGTTCCAGCGGGTTTCGACATCTTGCTTCAGTTTGAGCTCTTGTACTCCCGTTTGCCTTTGAATTTCAAACAGCTTACTTAAGCCTTGTGAACTTCGATGGAAGTATTCAAGAATTCTTCTTACTCTAGAAAGCATTTCCCCAACTTCACCTTGAACTATAAGGTTAAGGGAATGAGCAAAACATACTATACATTGCCACTATCCTTGGCGAACTGCTGCAAGAATGTTTGCCGCATTGTCGCTCACTACGGCCGTTACCTAATTTGTAATTTCAAAGTCAGCCATAGATTTCTTTAAAAACGAACACAAGTTTTCAGCAGTGTGCCTTTCGGGAAACTCATCACAAGCAATAAGGTGCGATTGAAGTTGCGTGCGGTCGTCAATGTAATGAGCTGTTATGGCTACATAGCTGGTATTTGTTCTTGATGTCCATCCATCTGTAGTAAGACATACTGCTGCTGCGCTTCGGACCTTCGCCTTGTTCTAGTGGATGGTACAGAACTTGAAGTTTGCAAGTCATCGTGTTGGATACTTTTAGAGGTCTGTGTGGTGCTAAGTTGATCGGGAGTACCTGTGGCTGTCTGGCGTTGTAATGAGCGAGGCGTTCCAGGGTGTTTGGACTTCAAGTGCCGACTAAGATTTTCGGTAGAGCCACCTGCAAGGCTTAGAGAGCTTTTGCAATAATTGCTTTTTGCCCGATTTGCTCCGTCCTCTGTGAAATGCAACCAAATTTCACTGGTTTTTCTCTAAACCATTTAAAAACTTAAGAGCATTTTTAATCTTTTAATTATTTATTTTAATTTAATAGAAAAGTCTTTACGTGTTATAAATTATCTTCAGTTTTTACTTTAAAAAATTTAAGGACTGAACTTTTTAATTATTCACTTTCTCTAAAAAAAAACTGTTAATTTGAATTAAAATTACGGCCATAAATACCGATGCACAAATATTGGCAATTGATAACCCATCACAAAATAACCATTTTTGACCTTCAACATCGAATTCTCTACCATCTCTATTCTTACGTTGAAGCTCTCACAAACCAACATATCGGCGGTTTACATCAAATAGCACTTTTGAACATTTTTTCAAATTAAAAAAAAATTTGGGCTAATACTAATAGTAACATTTATTTAATTTTGAAGTACTTCAAAATTAATTCAATAAAAAACTTTATAAATGGAAAATATTTATTTGAATAAAACCATTATTTTATTTATCAATTTTAATACACGCTATTTACATTGTATATTTAGATTTTGATTAATTGGAAATATCGCACTAGTTCCTCCAAACTGCGCCAACTAAAAATTTTTTATTTTGATTTCATAAGGGGTTACCTTTAGGCTTGTTTGGTCAGTTATTTTATTTTTAGTGTAAATAAAACTTCAAAATTTTTTCATTTACATTATCCCAACGTTTCGTTTCTTTGTTGGAAACTTCTTCAGGGGGCTTGAGTCTGCTTTATTTTCTAATGACAAAAATTATTTTTACATTAAAAAACTTACAATTTGTTTATAAATTTAGTTAAAATTAAACTTACATCTTAATTGCATTTTTTTGTGTTGTTTATTTTTTCTTTAACTATTTAATTAAAACTAAAAAACTGGACATCAACGAACAAATTTTTGTATAAATAAATAAATAATTAAAATAAATATTGACAACACTAAAAAACAAAAACCGAAGTCAAGTTATCCTTAACTCTAATATCACAGAACTAAAAGCTTAATCTATTATTGCAGTAGAGTATTGTAGTTTTGCGTTGTCCTTGTCTTCTTTGGTGTTTATTGTGCGGTTTATTTTTTGTTGGATTCGTAAACTTTCCAGGGTGTAACGTTTGTTTTCTTTGTTTTCTCTATCTATTATTTTTACATCATTAAAGTTCTTTTTATGATTACACTCCTTAACATGCAGAGAAAGTGTCGTCGCTATTTTTCCTTTGTTGACGTCAGATTTATGTTCGTTAATTCTTGTTCCCAGCATTCTTTTTGTTGTACCAATATAAACAAGATTGCACTTCTCCCTTTCGTTACCGTCACACTTAATTTCGCTAAAGTGGGGATACATTTTTTTTCAGAATTCGCTAATGAATAATATATAATTAATTTTTAATTGTAATTTTTTTATAGAATATTATTTTAATTTAATGATGTAGAATTAACCATATGATAGAAAAAAAATATTGTATGACATTTAAAAAATAGGTAACCCTGGGCTATTGTTTTTTACTTGCTTACGCTCCAAATTGAATTCAATTACTGAAGAGATAATAAAAAAAGTAAAGATGTCAGATTTAAATAATGATGAATATTTTGAAGAAATTTTGGATCTTATTGAGCCAAATAATATCCCAAATAAAAAAATTAAAAAGGAATGACTTAAACCATGAAGGTTATAGCGAAATCAACACAGGATATTCTTGTTTTTTGATAAAAGAGCTATCTTTAGACCCTTCGTCTTTTTTAATTATTTATGAATGGATGCAAATATTTTTATAACTCATTCACATTGAGCTCGAAAACTAGTTAGAGTAGTTTTCACTTTAAAACAATATTGAAAACTTTAGTTTTCAATGAAAGCTATTAAAATACCGATACAACACTGAGTTCATACCAATTATTACAACTCTATGTAAGAAAAATGAAAATATTAAAAATAAATGTCAGTTTAAAATAAAATATAAAAAAACAATCATTTTAATTTTTAAAAATTTCTGAAAAAACATTATGAAGTGATGAAAAAGTGATTATTTTATTGTTTTTTGATGCAATTTAATGTTCATAAATATTTTATGTTCGGTATTTAAAACTAATCGCGATTAATAAATAAATTTCTCCCGAAAACTTATGAAATGCCAAATTTCCATACTGTGAATGGTAAAGTTTTCGATGGTGTTTTCATTTCCGAAAATACCTAAAAACTTATAGTGTGAATGGAATATTAAATACATTCTAAAGAAAATTTAAAAAGACATCGTCAGCTGTTTTTTCAATATTTCTTTTAGTTCAAAGTTTGTTTTTGTTTCTAATGTCAAATTATTGTTGTTATTCCGAATTATCCAATTGTTTTTGTTAATTTTGGCATTAAAAACTATATTTCCAACAATGAAATCTATGTTGTTTTTGGCTTATTGTATTTGTTGTAGCCATGCATTAACCTGTATATATGAGCCTTAAACCAAGGCTCATATATACAGGTTAACGCATGGCTACAACAAGCCAAAAACAACATAGATTTTGTTGTTGGATAATAAGTTTTTTAATGCCAAAATTTAAAACAACAATTCGACAATTCAGAATTACAACAATAATTTGACAATAAATAGAAAACTTAAAAAAAATTTGAACTAGAACAAATTTTGAAAAACAACTGAAATGTTCACAAAATATTTTTTTAATTCTGATTCTTTTGTTTTATGTTTTATTTTCGTTTTTTTTTTATTGTTTTGTTTACTGTTTTAGTAATTTTCTTATTGTATTATTTCATTACACATTATTACCATCCCCATAATTGTTTGTGGTAGAAATTTTGTAAGACTGGTAGCACTGTTCGTATATCAATAACATGATTACGAAAGAGAAGAAAAAGAAACGTCAATTTGTCCCATGAAAACTCGTTTCGTGGGTCTTTGCTACCCCCACAGGCAACACTCTTCCCCTGGCCTACAAGCTCTTGTTTCGTGCAACATTTTCAGGGGACATGTCGCCTCGTGAGAATGGGCTATAAGGTGCACTGTAAAAATGTTTGACTGTTGAATATTCTTTATTTTTTGTTTCTTTTTTATTATTGTTATTTTTTTATGATTTGATATATAATATTTTAATATATGTAAGATATAATGGTTTCACAATGTTCGAATGTCAGACCACAAATTCATATCATATGCAGTTTGTGGAGCTCCTGGAGGAAATACTGACATGAAATTATGTATCATGTCTTTGTCTGGTGTTTTAGATATCACTAAAACACCAGATTCACTGTTCCGCAAATTCTAGAGCTGTGCCCGGTCGTTTATTTGGGTGACCGGTCATTTTCGTTCAATTTTCTAAGAACGAACCGTTCGTTCATTTCGTTCAACCGGTCACTTTGAACGAAAAGTCCGGTTAAGTTCGGCAATTATTTTAATTCTTGCTATTCTGGTATTTGCTAAAAACACAAAATTAAAACTGATATAAAAAGTGAATAATGAAAGAAAAGTAAATAAAAAATGCAGTATTTTTGTGTTTAACACATTTTTTTTAACAAAAATATACACATGTATTAAAAACAATGAATAAAAATATTATTTGAGATCTTGTCAATGGCAATGTTGTTTCTCTTAACTAAAGTTTCTGCTGCTGTTAAATTTTTCATCTGAAAACATTAATAACATAATTTGAGTTAAATAAGGTTTGCAACAAATATTAAAGCATTTTACCTTTTACATATTTCGCTGAAGAAAAATCAGGCTGGAGACTTTACTGGATTTCAAGCACGCGCGACGGTTGTTTAAAATTTGTCCCATTGACGAAAAAATTGTTTCACAAAGTACAGAAGTTGCCACTATGCATAGTCTTTTAAGCGCGAAAGTATACACTCGTGGATACAACTTCTTTCTCTCATTCCACCATATCAATGGATCTTGTGTCCTTCCCAAATATTCTTCATTAAGATATTTATCCAACTCTATAATGGCTGCAGCGGAGTTGTTATCAGGACGAACAGTTTTGATAAATTCTTGGTCATACTCTTCCCACTAAATCCCTCACAACCACCTACGGCAGCAATTTCTTGATGTTCAGAATCATCTGCGGTAATATTTGGTTAAACTACCGAACACAGTTTTGTTCTCAGGCTTGTCATAGCATTTTGGTAAGACTGCTCACTTTTAAAACCTCTTCGCTTGAAACGTGGATCTAAGATGGTACTTTCACAATACAGGACATTTTTTTCGTATTCTCCAAGCCGAGATTTCAGATCAAACTTGATTTTTGAAATAAGTGCTAAAATTTTTTGGTCATTTGAAACGCATTTCGACATAAATGACTCCAAAATATTGCAAATTACTATTATTTTTGACAATGTTACATTCTTTTCGGCACTTATTTCCATTGTCACTTCATAAAACGGTTTCAGAATAGGGATTATCTGTTGTATTAAGGTTCAGTCCTGTAGGGAAAGTAACAAATCCGGACGTTTCAAAGATAAAGTAGAAATCACAGGATCTTTTGTGGCCACTATTCTTTCCAGCATGAGATATGTTGAGTTCCAGCGGGTTTCGACATCTTGCTTCAGCTTGAGCTCTTGTACTCCCGTTTGCCTTTGAATTTCAAACAGCTTACTTAAGCCTTGTGAACTTCGATGGAAGTATTCAAGAATTCTTCTTACTCTAGAAAGCATTTCCCCAACTTCACCTAATGCACCTTGAACTATAAGGTTAAGGGAATGAGCAAAACATACTATACTTTGCCACTGTCCTTGGCGAACTGCTGCAAGAATGTTTGCCGCATTGTCGCTCACTACGGCCGTTACCTAATTTGTAATTTCAAAGTCAGCCATAGATTTCTTTAAAAACGAACACAAGTTTTCAGCAGTGTGCCTTTCGGGAAACTCATCACAAGCAATAAGGTGCGACTGAAGTTGCGTGCGGTCGTCAATGTAATGAGCTGTTATGGCTACATAGCTGGTATTTGTTCTTGATGTCCATCCATCTGTAGTAAGACATACTGCTGCTGCGCCTCGGACCTTCGCTTTAACACTTTCAAGTATTTCCATATGAACAGTAGGTAGTAAATTTTTTGAAAGAGTTTTCCTAGTTGGTAACTGGTAGCCTGGACAAAAAGACACTTAAGTTATCAGTTCCCTTATTGCTAGCTCATCAACAAATCGCAAAGAGTGATTTCCCTGTGCAACAGCTTTAAGCACAAGTCTGTCTATCCGCTGTACTTTTTTAACCGGGGGAGGTTTACGAATGAACTGGGTTATCATTTGCTGCTGCAACGCGTTTTGAATGCCAGCAGACTCGTTTGTTCTAGTGGATGGTACAGAACTTGAAGTTTGCAAGTCGTCGTGTTGGATACTTTTAGAGATCTGTGTGGTGCTAAGTTGATCGGGAGTACCTGTGGCTGTCTGGCGTTGTAATGAGCGAGGCGTTCCAGGGTGTTTGGACTTCAAGTGCCGACTAAGATTTTCGGTAGAGCCACCTGCAAGGCTTAGAGAGCTTTTGCAATAATTGCTTTTTGCCCGATTTGCTCCGTCCTCTGTGAAATGCAACCAAATTTCACTGGTTTTCCTCTAAACCATTTAAAAACTTAAGAGCATTTTCAATCTTTTAATTATTTATTTTAATTTAATAGAAAAGTCTTTACGTGTTATAAATTATCTTCAGTTTTTACTTTAAAAAATTTAAGCACTGAACTTTTTAATTATTCACTTTCTCTAAAAAAAACTGTTAATTTGAATTAAAATTACGGCCATAAATACCGATGCACAAATATTTGCAATTGATAACCCATCACAAAATAACCATTTTTGACCTTCAACATCGAATTCTCTACCATCTCTATTCTTACGTTGAAGCTCTCACAAACCAACATATCGGCGGTTTACATCAAATAGCACTTTTGAACATTTTTTCAAATTAAAAAAAAATTTGGGCTAATACTAATAGTAACATTTATTTAATTTTGAAGTACTTCAAAATTAATTCAATAAAAAACTTTATAAATGGAAAATATTTATTTGAATAAAACCATTATTTTATTTATCAATTTTAATACACGCTATTTACATTGTATATTTAGATTTTGATTAATTGGAAATATCGCACTAGTTCCTCCAAACTGCGCCAACTAAAAATTTTTTATTTTGATTTCATAAGGGGTTACCTTTAGGCTTGTTTGGTCAGTTATTTTATTTTTAGTGTAAATAAAACTTCAAAATTTTTTCATTTACATTATCCCAACGTTTCGTTTCTTTGTTGGAAACTTCTTCAGGGGGCTTGAGTCTGCTTTATTTTCTAATGACAAAAATTATTTTTACATTAAAAAACTTACAATTTGTTTATAAATTTAGTTAAAATTAAACTTACATCTTAATTGCATTTTTTTGTGTTGTTTATTTTTTCTTTAACTATTTAATTAAAACTAAAAAACTGGACATCAACGAACAAATTTTTGTATAAATAAATAAATAATTAAAATAAATATTGACAACACTAAAAAACAAAAACCGAAGTCAAGTTATCCTTAACTCTAATATCACAGAACTAAAAGCTTAATCTATTATTGCAGTAGAGTATTGTAGTTTTGCGTTGTCCTTGTCTTCTTTGGTGTTTATTGTGCGGTTTATTTTTTGTTGGATTCGTAAACTTTCCAGGGTGTAACGTTTGTTTTCTTTGTTTTCTCTATCTATTATTTTTACATCATTAAAGTTCTTTTTATGATTACACTCCTTAACATGCAGAGAAAGTGCCGTCGCTATTTTTCCATTGTTGACGTCAGATTTATGTTCGTTAATTCTTGTTCCCAGCATTCTTTTTGTTGTACCAATATAAACAAGATTGCACTTCTCCCTTTCGTTACCGTCACACTTAATTTCATACACCACATTGTTTATTTTTAATTTGTCGAGTTTTGTTTTGTTATTCGTAAATAGTTGTCGCGGTGTTTTGTTTGATTTGTATGCAATTGTTGTTGTATTATCTTTGATCACGTCTTTTATATGTTTTATCTCCGTAAGTTCTGGTATGTAAGGTGCACTGTAAAAATGTTTGACTGTTGAATATTCTTTATTTTTTGTTTCTTTTTTATTATTGTTATTTTTGATAGCGTTATTTATCAATTTGTTTATCGTCAATTTTGGGTAGTCATTACTTATTATTATTATTTTTTAGTTTTCAAGAAAATGACAGACATATCACGTCTACCTACTGTAAAAATTTTATATCAATACCTCTACTCTTTCACTGACTAAAATACCATTGAGTCCCTCACTTTTGTATGAGAGTATGTATATGAAAATAAAAATTGTTTTTTGCCTCTACTGAAGAATTTTAAATTTTGAGTTGACGCAATTTCGAGAAACTAGTGTGGTATGTTGAATGATTAAATTTATATAATTTCTTTTCTGTTAAATGAAGGAGCCTTTTTGATAGATCTCAATAAAGGCTCATGGACAGCGAAATCTTTAATGCATTCAGGGCTCTGTACACACAAGGCCACTTAATCCTCATTTTTCACCAGATTCGCATTTAAGCTTTGCTTTGGAACTACGGGCACCTAATTCATCAGACAACGGAGGCATTGTGGCAAATTCATGTTTGAGTTTATATTTTGTCTGCTCATCTTCCCTCAGTTAGTCATAAACATCGGCCATACATAAGACTTCTTTGCGGAAGTTAATGTATTTTATTTATTTTTAAGATTTAAGATTACTTGAATTTTTTCGAATTTTGAACAAATTTATCACTTTAAAAAACTTGTAAAATTTTACTAAATTGTGTGGCAGCCCCAAGCTTGCTTGATTCGCAAAATCAACCGTCTGGCAACTTGTCAGAAAATAAACGAATTTGACAGACGTAAACAGAAATTAATTCCAAGAGTTGTGTTCGCTTCTACAGCTGTAGAATTCTAGTCTTCTGCTTTAAATAAATGTAAATTCCTTCTTAAATCAATTAAATTAAAAATAAATAATAATAAATAGTTGTTGAATGTTAAGTATTCTTGTTTTATTACACCTCGCAACTATATTGGTGACCCCGTACTTTACACGGATTCGGAGAAATACAAATTTAAGCAAAATTTTTCTTGGAAGAAAAATTTTCAACGTTTTTTTTTAACAAATGGCTTGTTGATTTCTGTTCGAACAAAACTAATCCTGCTTATGAACAGACACCCTTACAACTTAAGACAACGTAAATCAGCCGACGACAAAGAAAACTCTCAGAAACGGCCGACAAAATGCTGGAGGCCAATTACAATGTAGAAAGTTCCGTGCCAGTAGCACCATTAAGTTACACCCCAAGTATTCCTGTAGATGCAGTTGCTCCACGTATGACTTTTTCAGATCTTTGCCAAGCCATAAAAAACTTAACAGAAGAAGTTAAGAAAATTCAAGTACAACAAAACGACAATAGAACAAATTTTAATCGACAACGATCCCGATCTCGTAGCCGTTCACAAAAATTACATCAGAATACAACCGAATCTCAGCTATGTTGGTATCATATAAAATTTGGTGATCAGCTGTAAGCAAACCTGTCCCCGCTGGAAACCCAATCCGGGAAACTAGAGGGGCTGTCGTCAGTCAACTCGGTTGGCGGCAGCGATAGTAATAACCTAACAGAAGAAAATCGATTGCATATTCTTGACAAGTCAACAAATACACGTTTCCTTGTTGATTCAGGATCAGTGGTATCTGTAGTACCACCATCTTTAATCAAAGCAACTCTAACGCCAACTACTGTCAAGCTCCTAGCTGCAAATCGTAGCGAAATTCAAACTTTTGGTCATTGTGTTTTTAAATTGGACTTGGGTCTCCGACGTGAATTCAAATGGTTATTTATTATTGCTGACGTGGGATCGCCCATCCTCGGGGCCGATTTTTTGAGCCATTATAATTTACTTATTGATCTCAAAAGAAAATGTCTTATTGATAATACTACAAAATTAACTAGCAGTGGTGGAATTCGTGAAACTAAAGATTTCAGTATTTCAACATTGACTACAACAACAAATAATAATTTTTCTGAAATTCTTGCAGAATTTATCGACATAAAAATACAACTTTGGTTCGTAAACCCAACGCTGAGGCATTAGTTATTCATCATATTGAAACCACAGGCAAACCAGTTGCTGAACGTCCACGAAGATTGTCTGGTGATAAGCAAGCTGCAGCATAAGCCGAATTGATTTTCTATTGGATCATGGCATATGTCGACCCTCCAAGAGTCCATGGGCCAGTCCAATACATATGGTCGCTAAAAAAAACTGGTGGCTGGCGAGCGTGTGGCGATTACCGGAAACTCAACTCATAAACTGTCCCTGATCGGTACCCTATAGCCAACATTAACGACTTTTCTGATGGTAAGTCAAGTTTCACAACTATTGACCTTGTTAGAGCCTACTACCAAATACCAATGGCCGAGAAGGAAATTAAAAAGACAGCCGCACAGTGGTTCAGAATCGTTTTTCATTGGCCAAAACTCTGTAACTTTTTAACTATTAAAGATTTTTTAGTAGTTCTTTTTTTAATCAATAGATAACATCTGTAGCATTTTCGATTGTAGGTTTTATTAAGATCGGTACAGTGGTTCTTAAGAAATTTAAGCTTGAAATTCAACTTTCGATTTTTTTCATTTTTATTTTGTTTCAAATCTGCCAACTCATTTTTGACCCACTTCCTCTTAACCGATTTGGCTCAAATTTGGGGCCCCAAGTCGTCCTTGGATAGCAATTTAATAATTTGTTATCCTTAGGGTTCCCCTTTTCTCGTTGAGGTATTTACAGTATTTTTATTAGGGTGGCCCTAATTTTAATTTTTGCTTAATAATACTTACATATTACCTAGTTTTTTTTTAAATAAAATAATGTAACATAATTTTTCTTTAAATATATATTTATTTGTAGTCATAAATAGATTGTAGATAAATAAAATAATATTTAATATTGATATTTGTATACTTTATTGCACTCAAATGTTAAATGCAAATTATAATTATTGTTTATTTGGCTGGAATATTTCTTGTAAATATTTTATATTCTGCTCTGTATTACTGCTGTCCTGCAGCAGTGCTTTAACTTCGGCACTTAGGTCCGAAGGATTTACTTTCCATTGACTTCCAATGCTATAGATGAATGGATCTGATGTTGCTAATAATATGTGAAATAAGTCTTCATTTGTAGAACTTCGTGACGTTTTTCTGGTATTATGTTCTCTGTAAAATCTGTAATCCTTATTTCTTTTTTCCTGGGCTTCCTCTGATAAATCTCCAATTGGTAATAAATGGTGCTTAATGACATCTTCTCCATGATAAAGAACTTTGTGCACTGTTGCTGACATATTTCTATAATTGTATTTGGATGTATATATAGCAACAGTTTTCTTGGCATAATCACCAAATTTTTTAGCATTAATTTGTTCATTGCACGCAAGTACTTCAGTAATTGTTTTAAATTTTGAAATAAGATCTATATCAACACCTGTTATATCAGATGTAGTTTCGGGATCCAAAAAGAATCTTCTTGCGGTATTGCCATCGTTTGTATTGCCTGATCCTTGTTTTGGTTGATCTATAATTAACCCGTGTTTGAGAAATGCATCATGAACTTGTTTCTTTTTCAATTTTCTTTTCTCTTTGTTGGTGTCATTATTTCTTACTGATCCTGAAGATCCGAAGTCCAAATCATAGCTAATTTTTAGTATGTGTTCTATAAATCTTATTCTCGTATGTAGCGGTGATAATCCAAATTCAAATGCATCAATACTATCTAGTGACTTTGTAGGTTCTTGGTTTAACTGACTTGATGTTGCTTTACATATAATACAGCTGGATGAAGCTTTTGTATCAGTCAAAGCCTGGGCAGTTTTTCCGTCTATCATTGAAAGTATTAATTGATAATTCAATTTAATAGTATGTTCATCTATCTCTAACTCTAATGGCTTTAGTGTTGAAATTTGAGTTTTGATGTCACTTATTTCATTCTTAATGATATCATGAGTTTCCTTTTTAAATTAAAATTTTATTGGTCTGCAGTACTTCGTGGACGATGGAGTATGATTTTTCCAAATAAAATTTGTTTACATTGTGCTGGACGAAGGTTCCGAGTCTTCTAAGTTTTTTATTAATCGCAATGGCACGAATGACACCATGAACATATCTGTGTCAGAAATATCTTCACATAAAAATTGTTTATATTGTTTTTGTCCTGAAGATCCATCGCGTCCCCATTTACAAAAGAGAGTTAAATTGCAGTTTCCATGTTTTTTTAAATCACTTCCTTTAAGTGATTGCAGCAACCTTTCAGCTGTATGATCAAGTAGAGCTTGCAGATTTACCTGTGCAGAAATTGGTGTGATTTTCATAGATTCCTTTGGAGGATAGCACTCCTTTTTAGCTGCAATTATGTAATGATATGACGGGTATAAATTTAAGCCTTTTTCGATCGCACGCAATCTGAGTTGAGTATACTGGTGTTTTGTTAGCTTTAAATCCAGAAATAATGCAAGTGCTTCCTCGTTTGTAAACTGTTTTTCCTCGTTTGGTGTTGGAATGCTTTTAAGAACCCGTTTTGTTCTCACCGGACTAGCAGAAAGGACTTTCTGAATGATATCCACTTTCGCTAATTGTTTTTCAGATCGAAGTTTATGCAGAAAACTATCTTTAATGTTTTCACACCCGATTTCTTCATTAAAATTCTTCAGTTTTCGTCTCTTAGATCTATCGCTACAGTTATCTAACGGTTTTTGTGGTCTTCCACAACTCCCATCATTTGTTGTTTCTGAAATGATCTGGATACGGAGTTCACCTTCTAACCAATTCGCAAAGCGCTTGTAAAATTTACTTTTACTAAAGTCAACTTCCTTGTAGTATCTATTCAATGTTTTGACGAAATTAGATACTTTGTTTCTTATTTCCAGTTGTGTTTCAATGTAGAGACTATTTATATTCAGTTTTGTTTGAATATGGCTTAGAACACCATCTTTATTTTTAAAATATTCTTCGGCCAATTCTTTATAGCTGAAAGTCTCCATATTTTAATTTAGCCGAAAATAATGTACTTTTAAAGGGCTTTGAAATAAAACTTCCAAATATTTATCAACCTTTTTAAATCGAATACTTGTTCGAAACTAACATTTATTTCCAAATTATTGTCCTTATATCATGCTTTGATATTATTATACTCTACTTAGGTAGCTGTCCATAAAATCAAATGGAAAATTGTACCTGTTCAAATTCATCCTGTATTTCACTGAAAGATATTTTAAAATTTTTTTCATGGAATTTTTAAAATGCAGTGAATAAATTTAGGAAGTTTTATTTAATGTCATAAAAGACCAATTATAATAATTTTTAACGCTGATGAGTAACAGGCTAGGTAACATTCCTTAAAAAATGGAAAATTTTAACTGTTAAAATTCATTCTGTACTTTACTGAAATACATTTTAAAGGTTTTTTCCCTATAATTTTTTAGCAGGTAATTGAAATATCTGCGCAAAATGAAATATTTTCAAAATTCCCTAAAAAATTCAGGGAAGTTTTTTTTAAGATACCAACCATTTGAATAAAAATTTAAACCACTAATAACTTTCCTCTTATTGAAATAACTATCTGCAATTTGTATTTATGACAGTGAATGATTTCTAAAGTAAATTTACTAGTAATTTTGCTTGTAAAAATGTTGAGTATTTTCATTAAAATAAAAAAAGTGTTCTACGGGCGGGTCCGGGCGGGTGCAAAAGTATATATAGGCATAAAGGGAACACTCTTGGCTTTCTTTGGGTGGTTTCGATTTTTGTTTCCATTTGTTTCTACAAAAGTTATACACTACTAAACTTGAAATTTTATGAGTATATGGTGATTTTAAATTTTTTACATAACACCTTAAGTACAAATTATACAGGGTGCGCAAATACCATTTGTTAAAACCAACAGTCCACCCAACATAACAAAAAAAAACTGCAGCCCATTAGCATTAATAGTTTTCAAGAAATCGTAATTAATATGAGATCAAAAATTACAATTTTTCTTTCATTTCTAAATAAATCAAAATTCCTTGTCTTTAGCAGCATGCCACGCCCACTACAGCGGATATTTTGACCAAATTTTTTGGCCACCTTAGTTTTGATATGTTTTCTTTCTGATGGTATAAAAATTTTAAAAATCTATGTCAACAAAAAATATAGGTTTTGGCCAATGAAATTTGATTCTGAACCTTTGGGCTACGTAATGCAACGCAGACATTCCAGAGGTTTATGGATTCTGTGTAAAGAGGCCTTGATTTTGTATATTGTTACATTGACGACATTATCATCATGTCCAAATCAGCCGATGAACATCAGTGTCATTTGCGACAAGTATTTGAGCGAATTCGTCAATATGGTCTAACCATCAACGTTAATAAATGCAATTTTGGTCAGTCAGAGGTACAGTTCCTTGGGTACATAATTAATGGAAGTGGTTGCCGACCTCCAACCGATCGTGTCACTGCCATCATAAATTGCCCCAAACCCGAAACTAGTTGCGAACTTCGTAGATTCCTCGGTGTTATAAATTATTATCGGCGATGCATCCCTCATGCAGCACAGTTGCAAGAGCCACTAAATAATTTTCTAAAAAATTCGAAGAAAAATGACAAAAGAAAAGTTCAATGGACGCCTGAGTCTGAAGATGCATTTTCTTCCTGTAAACGTAGTCTTAGTGAAGCCACAATGCTAGCACATGCTTCTGACACAGCTATCGGAGCTGCCCTTGAGCAAAAAATTGATGGTGTTTGGAGACCTCTCGGTTTCTTTTCTCGAAAACTATCGTCAACCGAAAAAAATTACAGCACATATGATAGGGAATTGCTTGCGATTTATGATGTCAAATATTTCCGTCACTTGCTTAAAGCTCGACATTTTGTTATTAAAACCGATCATAAACCGCTTGTTTATGCATTTCCACAAAAACCTGAGAAAGCCTTGTAGAGAAACTCTATTTTACTTTGGAATTATTATAAAAGAAAAAAAATTAGTTCACCTTGATTTAAAATTTTTTTAAAAAAGATTTATCAAAATTTTTCATTCTAATACAAAAATTTCAAATATTTAAAAGGTCTCAAGTCTTTTTGAATTTTTAAAATATAATATATATATATTACAAACGTGTTATTTTGAAATAAAATATCAACGGTAAGTTAAGAAGATTTATTCAGTGATATTATATCTTATTAAAACATCAAAATATAATTTGGACAGATTCTGTGTAGAACTGGTGATCTATTGCCATTTCATCGATCTTATTTATCTCACAGGATTCCTTATAGCGCTATATCCCGTGGTATTTCTAAAATCTTATTTTGTCTTAGCAAAAGATACTGTGATTCGATAAATCTGTTTAATCTCCTGGGATTGCCTAAAACCCAATATCCGGAGGGATTCCTAAAAGGAATCCCATTCTATCACCCTTCAATTTTATTTAGAAGTCAAAAATCAAACGGTGAACCATTATCCAAATTTGAAATATTTTTATTGCGCCATTTTTGTACTCCTGTATTCTCACTCTCAAGAATCAGACATTCCTGTCAACAAATCAAGTAAGATACAAGTACTTGAATGTAAGATACGAATACCTCTTTATTTTGAATATGATGTCCAAGTAAGTCATCCAATTAAATAAACTACAATATAAACTATTAACTAAAAAAAAGAAAGATGATTCAGTTTAAATGACAACCAAAACTATTGTTATTTTTATCTTAATTAATAATTAACTTTGATCTTAACTTTTAAAATTACTTTAACTTTTATCTTATAACTTTTCTTAAATCTTAATAGAAATTTTCATAATTAATTTTATCTTAAACTTAGTCTATTAAATTTGAATATGCCTAATAATTTTGTACAATGCAGTGATCACTTCATTAGGATAGGGTCATACTTTGTTAAATAATTTTTATGAATTTTGTTCTATATATTACGGTTTATTTCGAATTTGAATTTTATAACTATTGTTAAAATAGATATTTAACATCAAAAATGAAATTTTAAATTTGGTATTTAATTATTGATGAAACCTAACAGGACCAGGTAAAGTAGATTTTAGACCCATTTTCATTCAAGTCTTTTCTATCTTTTTATTTTAAAATGAGTGTAACGGCCAAACAAGAACTTCCCTTTTACCCTTAGCATGGCCGAGCTGAAACTTATCAGTTTGGCAAATTTTCGTTACAGCCTCTCCTAGACAATTGAGACATCTTGATTATATTTCCCAATTTACTACCGAAATAGTTTATTTGTCAGGTTCTGAAAATACTGTAGCAGACGCACTGTCTCGTCTTAATGAAATTTCTATGCCATCAACAATTTCAATGCAAAAACTACAATCTGCTCAAGAAGTAGACGAAGAATTAAAAATCTTATTGGAAGGTAATAATTCATTGAAACTTCAAATCGTTCATTTTGATTCTACATCAGTTTACTGTGACGTATCAACTGGATATGTAGGTCCTTATATACCCGAACAACTTCGCAAACAGATTTTTGATGGCATACAAAATTTGTCTCACCCAAGTGGCAAGGCCACTCTTCAACAAATTCAAAAAAGGTACGTATGGCCGACAATGAAAAATCAAATCATTAGTTGGGCCCTAAATTGTTTGTCTTGCCAAAGAGCAATGATCACGAGGCACAACCGATGACTACCAAACAGAATCGATGTTCCAGACAATCGTTTTGACCATGTACATTTAGATATCGTAGTGATGCCACTTGTGCAGGGTTACAGATACTGCCTCACCATGATCGACCGGTTCTTTCGTTGGCCTGAAGCTGTTCCGTTGAAGGACATGTCCGCCCAGACTGTCGCAGCAGCATTTTGGTCAAATTGGATATCTCGTTTTGGTTGTCCTAAAACTATTACTACTGATCAAGGTACACAATTTGAATCTGAGTTATTTAAATCACTAGTAAACTTCACTGGTTCAAAACGTTCACGAACAACTGCCTATCATCCTCAATAAATAAAATAATATTTAATATTGATATTTGTATACTTTATTGCACTCAAATGTTAAATGCAAATTATAATTATTGTTTATTTGGCTGGAATATTTCTTGTAAATATTTTATATTCTGCTCTGTATTACTGCTGTCCTGTAGCAGTGCTTTAACTTCGGCACTTAGGTCCGAAGGATTTACTTTCCATTGACTTCCAATGCTATAGATGAATGGATCTGATGTTGCTAATAATATGTGAAATAAGTCTTCATTTGTAGAACTTCGTGACGTTTTTCTGGTATTATGTTCTCTGTAAAATCTGTAATCCTTATTTCTTTTTTCCTGGGCTTCCTCTGATAAATCTCCAATTGGTAATAAATGGTGCTTAATGACATCTTCTCCATGATAAAGAACTTTGTGCACTGTTGCTGACATATTTCTATAATTGTATTTGGATGTATATATAGCAACAGTTTCCTTGGCATAATCACCAAATTTTTTAGCATTAATTTGTTCATTGCACGCAAGTACTTCAGTAATTGTTTTAAATCTTGAAATAAGATCTATATCAACACCTGTTATATCAGATGTAGTTTCGGGATCCAAAAAGAATCTTCTTGCGGTATTGCCATCGTTTGTATTGCCTGATCCTTGTTTTGGTTGATCTATAATCAACCCGTGTTTGAGAAATGCATCATGAACTTGTTTCTTTTTCAATTTTCTTTTCTCTTTGTTGGTGTCATTATTTCTTACTGATCCTGAAGATCCGAAGTCCAAATCATAACTAATTTTTAGTATGTGTTCTATAAATCTTATTCTCGTATGTAGCGGTGATAATCCAAATTCAAATGCATCAATACTGTTGAGTTAGTCTTCAACTAAGACACGGTCTTTAAATAATAAACACACAAAACTTCTAATAGCACTCATTAACTTTATTAATTTTTATTTAATTTAATTTTATTTTATTTAAAAGTCGTAGCGAGAGATTTCGCGAGAGCTTTAAAATAATTTTGTAGGCTTCCGTGCCTTTGACCAAACTCCAATTATCATTTAAAATTATTCTTTAAATAACTTCGGATGTCTACGTGATACATAGCAAAGGACCGTTAGTTTTTATAAACAAGTTATTTTTTTTTTAGAACTAATTTCAAGGAGAAATTAATATTCATATGCACATATAGTCAAACATACAAGTAGATGTAGATACATATGTAAAGAAAATTACTTTAAAGAAGTAAATAACAAATGAACAAATTTAAGAAAACAAAGGGAAGTACCTCAAGTATAATTAATGAAATTATAAATAAAGTAAATTGCAAATAATATTAGCGTTTGTTAGTATTATTGAAGACTGATTAATAAAAAATAAAATAATTTATAATTATGTAGATTTCGGCGGCAACATTCTCCCCCTCGTAAATGAGCCCACGGGACGAGTTTACCTCAAATTATTGCCGACGTCTAATTTTGCTAGCTTAGCTGTTGGTCTTTGAAGAACACCACATTGTGTTTGGACTGTTGCCTGTCGCACTTGACCATCTTTCGCCATGAGGGCTTCAATTATTTTTCCTTTCGGCCAGCAATGTCGTGGTAGATTTTCATCAACTATGACGACAATATCGCCAACTTGCAGTGGAGCTGTTTTTTCATGCCATTTAGGTCTTTTGATTAGTGTTGGTACATATTCTTTCAGCCACCGATGCCAAAATTTATCAGCGAATAGCTTCGTACTGGTCCAGCGTTGTCGCAAATCAAATTCTTTGTAGTTTATGGGCTTGAGGCCATTGGATGATCCCAACAATAAGTGATTGGGTGTAAGAGCTTCATCATCACAGGATTCTAACGACACAAACGTAAGAGGTCTGGAGTTTATGATGAACTCTACTTCAGCCATGGTGCCTTTTAAGGTTTCATCGTTGAAGTTCATATGTGGACATATTTGATATAAGGCGGTTTTGACTGAACGAACTAGTCTCTCCCAGGATCCACCCATGTGGGGCGCTGCTGGCGGGTTGAATTTCCATTTTATGTTATCAAATTCTTTTGAAATCGTTTTATGATCAACTTCGGCAGTAAATATTTTGGACGCTGCTCTAAAATTTGTCCCATTATCAGTATAAATTTCTCTCGGTATACCTCTTCGAGCCATAAAGTTGTTAATGCTCATGACACATGAGCTGGTGTCTAGGCTGTGTGCAATTTCCAAGTGTACTGCTCGTACGGTGAGACATGTGAAGAGCACACCCCATCTCTTTTCCTTTCTCCTGCTAACGGTAACGTAAAGTGGCCCAAAGTAATCTATGCCCACAAAAGTAAACGGCCTTTCAAAACTTGCCAACCTTGCAGGTGGTAATGTAGACATCTGAGACATAATTGGTACAGCGGTTGTATTTTTACACTTCTGACACGATTTCCTAACTTTCTTGAAGAGTACTCGTAATTTGGGTATATAAAAACGACTTCTGAGGTTATTGATGACGGTTTCATGTGACATATGATGAAAAGTTTCATGTGTGTGGCGAACTAGTAGGAATGTAATATGGTGATTTGAAGGCAGCACTATTACATCTTCATGATTTAGAAATGATGTACGTCCTCTAGCTCTCAATATATCATCGTCATCTATAAAGACATTCAAAGATATTAATTTACTGTCTTTTTCAATTTTCTTACCCTTTTTCAAATTATATATTTCACTATGAAATTCAATATGTTGAGCATCTCGGAATAAAATGGATTTCGCTTGTTGTATCATCTCAAATGACAATTCTTCTGGAGGTTTACTGCCTTTAGAACGCGCTTTGAGTTTACCCAAGTAGAGTATAAATGTAGCAACGGCACGATACAGTCTTCTCCAATTGGAAAAATATTCATAGTTGAAGGGCAGTTGATTTTCAGCTTTGTTGATGTGTAAAAAATGATGTCTAATTTCTTCTTGATTACTTTCATCAAATCTGTCACAAATAGGCCACGTTGATTCATCTTCATGTAGAAAATTTGGACCATCCAGCCACATTGGAAATTCCCACACTGTTTGTGCTTTTGTCGCAAAATCTGCTGGATTCATTTTTGAGGGTACCCATCGCCACTGTGTTGCTTCTGTTGTTTCTAATATTTCGCCTACACGATGCATAACAAATTGTTGAAATTTTTTCGGATCCATTCGCAACCATTGTAGAACCATCTCAAATGACAATTCTTCTGGAGGTTTACTGCCTTTAGAACGCGCTTTGAGTTTACCCAAGTAGAGTATAAATGTAGCAACGGCACGATACAGTCTTCTCCAATTGGAAAAATATTCATAGTTGAAGGGCAGTTGATTTTCAGCTTTGTTGATGTGTAAAAAATGATGTCTAATTTCTTCTTGATTACTTTCATCAAATCTGTCACAAATAGGCCACGTTGATTCATCTTCATGTAGAAAATTTGGACCATCCAGCCACATTGGAAATTCCCACACTGTTTGTGCTTTTGTCGCAAAATCTGCTGGATTCATTTTTGAGGGTACCCATCGCCACTGTGTTGCTTCTGTTGTTTCTAATATTTCGCCTACACGATGCATAACAAATTGTTGAAATTTTTTCGGATCCATTCGCAACCATTGTAGAACCGTCTTGGAATCGGACCAAAAATACTTTGAAGTAAATTTTACGCGCTGCATATTTGCCACTTTGTTGGCTAATTTCGCACCCATAACAGCAGCTTGAAGCTCCAACCTTGGTATTGAAACGGGTTTTAATGGCGCTACCTTAGATTTTGCAGCAACGATAGAGACGTCATAATTGCCTTGATAAATCACTCGAATGTAACAGACGGCTGCATAAGCGTATTCACCAGCATCAGTAAAAGTATGAAGCTCCACACGAGTTGCCTCACTTAGATGTGTAGAGTAACATCGAGGTATTTCAACAGCAGCTATGTGTGAGATCGCCACCTTCCACTTCTGCCATTTGACTAACAATGAATCAGGTAGTTCTGAATCCCACTCAATCCCAGATCGCCAGACTTCTTGTAGAATAATTTTTAAGGTAGTTGTGTAGCATGAAATTAGACCTAGAGGGTCGAAAATTGACATCAGCACCTGGAGCAGTTCTCGTTTGGTCGGTATGATCTCGTCACTGAATACCTCTCGTCGAAGTCTGGCAAATCTGAAAATATAAACGAAAGAGTCCTTATTAGGATCCCAATACATACCAAGAATCTTCTCTGTGTCGGCCAACTCTTTAGGCTTTTGGTCATGGAAGTGACACTCTTGTAGATGTCTGATGACTTGACTGCTATTTGATGACCAGTTACGAATGTTGAAACCTACAGCAGCATGAATGAATTTTACTTGTGATGCCAAATCGATCGCTTCTTGGATGCTGTCTACACTGTCAATGAAGTCATCTACGTAATGATGTTGCTGAATAGCTTCTACCGCACGTGGATATTTTTCTTTGAAATCTTCAGCATTGATGTCTCGCATATAATGAGCTATGCATGGAGCACAGGAGATGCCAAATGTTAAAGCTCGCATGACGTAAATACTTGGCTTGAGAATGTCATCATTTTCGTCCCACCACAGAAATCTTTGAGAGTGCATATCGCTTTTTCTGACATTTATTTGATGGAACATCTCTGCGATATCGCCGCAAACTGCAACTCTTCCCGCACGAAAACTCAACAACACATCGAATAGTGATTTTAATAGGTCGGGACCACTGTTTATATAGTCATTAAGACTGACTCCATTAGATTTGGCAGCGGCATCCCAAACCAATCTTATTTTGCCGGGTTTATTGGGATTTGTTATGATGAATATCGGTAGATACCACACACGTTCTGACACTTCACTGATTTCATCTTCACTCAGCTTTTTGGCATAGCCTTTTGATAATAAATTATTAATTTGTTCCTGTAGAACATTTCTCAAATTTGGGTCTCTCTGCATTTTCTTATTCAGACACATGAGACGCTTATAAGCATTGTTATAACTTTCAGGTAAAATAAGAACTTCGTTTTTCCACAATAGACCCACTTCATAATGACCATTAACTTTTTGACATGTAGTCTTTAACACATCCATAGCTTTATCTTCCTTGGATATTACTGATGTTTGTATAGGTTCTTCCAGATTAAAGCTGTCCTTTACCAGTTTGTGCAACTCATTATAATTTCCTTCACACTCACAATTATGAATATTCAACCATCCGAATTCTTTATTTGTGTCACTACAGCCCTGAACGGTCCAGCCCAAGCGCGTTTTAATAGCTATTGGTTGACCCCATTGACCTTCACGAATCATTAAAGGCACTGCAACACTCCAATTGTTTAATCCAATTAAAATACTCGGAGCTGCATTCTTATAAGACTGTATGGGAAGTCCTTGCAAGTAGGGATACTTTTCAACCATTTCGTTCACATTCAATGTCTGTTGGGGCAGGCCTAAATTTTCCACAGTATGAACCCGCTGTAAGGTAAACTTTTTATCATTATTCATACCTGATATAACTAATGAAGTTTCCAAAGAAGAATTCTCCAGGCGAGTAGTGTTACCAGTCCACTTTAAACATAAGGAATGTTTTACACCTTCAATGTCAAGGAGATCAAAAATATTTTTATCAATTAGTGACACAGAAGATCCCTCATCAAGAAATGCGAAAGTGTTTATATAACCGTTTTTCTTATGAAGACGAATTGGTAAAATTCTAAAAATATTTGTTTGGTTATATTCTGAAGACGAATGTGAATTAATTGCCCCACGTGCGGTGTTATTTTGTTCTGCACTGGTATTTTGTTGAGAAGTTGAAGGCGTAGAATCATCTAGATATTTGTGTAATAATTTGTGGTGCCTTATAGTACAACCTTCTTCACCACATTGCCTCTTGGAGAAACATTTTCCTTTATGCCTGTTTAAACAGGTTCGGCACAAATTATTTTTCTTCACTATATCCCACTTTTTATCTAACGGAAGATTTTTGAAATCACTACATGATGAAATTTTATGTTCACTGTTACACAAACAACACTTTATTTTAAATGGCGGCTTTTCTTCTGTATGTGTATTCACATTTACATTTTTAATCGATGGTGGAATCGAAACTACTGTGCTTGCGGCATCAGCTATTTGAAAAATCCAATCACTAAAAGTTTTTATAATTGGCACACGATCATCTTTCGGGTACATAGCCCAATTTAATTTGTATTGGCTGGACAATTTATCGAGCAATTCCTTTACCAACAACGGATTATTCATATGAGCTTCCATTTTGCAAGTTTCCATAGTTGAATAAATATTTTTTACACAAAGTGCAAATTCTATCATGGATTCCAATTTGTCTTTAGGCTGGGGTAATTTTCTTGCCTTTTCAATTACTCGTTCCAAAATGTGTTCCGGACGCCCAAAGCACATCCTCAAAGTATGAATAATTTCTGGCACCATCGTAGGTAACATCAACTTACTTTTTACCAGTTCTTTGGCTCGCCCTTTTAAGCATGATTGCAGACGTATTAAATTCTCTGCGTGAGAATAACCAGCTACCGAAGTACTGGTTTCAAAAGAACTAATAAACAATGGCCAGTCGTCTGGATCACCATTAAAATTAGGCAAATCTCGGGGAATTGCTTGACGCGCTGCCAGTTGGGATGATGTAGGCCCTGCCATAAAATTTAAATTATTGGACATATTGAAGGGGTTTTGTTGAAATTGTGCACTTTCATCCATTTGGGATAAAATTTTATATTTTCTTTCGAGAAATTCTTGTTGCAAACGTTGTTGCTCTTCTAAAAACTTTAACTGTAAATCCACATGAGGTGAAAAAGAAACATTCTGTTGGTTTGCATTTGATTTTTGTTTATTTTTATTAAATGGAAATGAAAGCGAGGTTGTAGATGCAGTAGACGTTGTTCGTTTTACTGGTTCTCCTGTAGAGTAACTAACCCGCATATTGCTATTATTCTGCTGAACGTGAATTGGCGCATTAACATACGTGCCTGTTGAGGATAGGTTCCTATTGTGATTTTCTGTAGTAGTCTTACTTGCCATTTGCTCATTCTCTCCTGTTATTGTCGGTGACGATGTTGCTTGCGGCTGAACTAGTAGATCCATAGAATTACCCTTAGGTGGATTATTATCTTCAATAGTTGTCTGGCTTCCTCCCGAGGCTAAATGACAACCTTCACAACTCCAGCTCTCATCAGCTACTCCACTGTTTACAGCAACACAATCGTAATGGTACCACTGATCGCACTTGTCACACTGTACCATTCGATCATTATCTACTGCTTTACATTTTTTGCAGTTAAATTCTTTTCCCGAAAGTTCACTTTCACTCATTTTATTTTCTTATTTTTTATTCACCATGTGATAATTCTTCTTGAAGAAGTAATATTTTTTTTTTAACAGTTACACAGTGTAATTTATTTATTAACGCGAAACCGTTTCTTTTATTTATGTTAAAATTTCTTGAAGAATTAATAATTTCTTTTGTTGTTTTAAATCACAAAAATTGTTTTCAAAATTTGCAAAATTGTTTTATTTTTTAGTATATAAAAATGCTTATAAAATTGCAAAAATTGTTTTTTCTTTTTTAAAAATAAAATTGTTTTAAAAAATTGTTTTAAAAAATTGTTTTAAAGAATGTTGAGTTAGTCTTCAACTAAGACACGGTCTTTAAATAATAAACACACAAAACTTCTAATAGCACTCATTAACTTTATTAATTTTTATTTAATTTAATTTTATTTAAAAGTCGTAGCGAGAGATTTCGCGAGAGCTTTAAAACAATTTTGTAGGCTTCCGTGCCTTTGACCAAACTCCAATTATCATTTAAAATTATTCTTTAAATAACTTCGGATGTCTACGTGATACATAGCAAAGGACCGTTAGTTTTTGTAAACAAGTTATTTTTTTTTAGAACTAATTTCAAGGAGAAATTAATATTCATATGCACATATAGTCAAACATACAAGTAGATGTAGATACATATGTAAAGAAAATTACTTTAAAGAAGTAAATAACAAATGAACAAATTTAAGAAAACAAAGGGAAGTACCTCAAGTATAATTAATGAAATTATAAATAAAGTAAATTGCAAATAATATTAGCGTTTGTTAGTATTATTGAAGACTGATTAATAAAAAATAAAATAATTTATAATTATGTAGATTTCGGCGGCAACAAATACTATCTAGTGACTTTGTAGGTTCTTGGTTTAACTGACTTGATGTTGCTTTACATATAATACAGCTGGATGAAGCTTTTGTATCAGTCAAAGCCTGGGCAGTTCCGTCTATCATTGAAAGTATTAATTGATAATTCAATTTAATAGTATGTTCATCTATCTCTAACTCTAATGGCTTTAGTGTTGAAATTTGAGTTTTGATGTCACTTATTTCATTCTTAATGATATCATGAGTTTCCTTTTTAAATTAAAATTTTATTGGTCTGCAGTACTTCGTGGACGATGGAGTATGATTTTTCCAAATAAAATTTGTTTACATTGTGCTGGACGAAGGTTCCGAGTCTTCTAAGTTTTTTATTAATCGCAATGGCACGAATGACACCATGAACATATCTGTGTCAGAAATATCTTCACATAAAAATTGTTTATATTGTTTTTGTCCTGAAGATCCATCGCGTCCCCATTTACAAAAGAGAGTTAAATTGCAGTTTCCATGTTTTTTTAAATCACTTCCTTTAAGTGATTGCAGCAACCTTTCAGCTGTATGATCAAGTAGAGCTTGCAGTTTTACCTGTGCAGAAATTGGTGTGATTTTCATAGATTCCTTTGGAGGATAGCACTCCTTTTTAGCTGCAATTATGTGATGATATGACGGGTATAAATTTAAGCCTTTTTCGATCGCACGCAATCTGAGTTGAGTATACTGGTGTTTTGTTAGCTTTAAATCCAGAAATAATGCAAGTGCTTCCTCGTTTGTAAACTGTTTTTCCTCGTTTGGTGTTGGAATGCTTTTAAGAACCCGTTTTGTTCTCACCGGACTAGCAGAAAGGACTTTCTGAATGATATCCACTTTCGCTAATTGTTTTTCAGATCGAAGTTTATGCAGAAAACTATCTTTAAAGTTTTCACATCCGATTTCTTCATTAAAATTCTTCAGTTTTCATCTCTTAGATCTATCGCTACAGTTATCTAACGGTTTTTGTAGTCTTCCACAACTCCCATCATTTGTTGTTTCTGAAATGATCTGGATACGGAGTTCACCTTCTAACCAATTCGCAAAGCGCTTGTAAAATTTACTTTTACTAAAGTCAACTTCCTTGTAGTATCTATTCAATGTTTTGACGAAATTAGATACTTTGTTTCTTATTTCCAGTTGTGTTTCAATGTAGAGACTATTTATATTCAGTTTTGTTTGAATATGGCTTAGAACACCATATTTATTTTTAAAATATTCTTCGGCCAATTCTTTATAGCTGAAAGTCTCCATATTTTAATTTAGCCGAAAATAATGTACTTTTAAAGGGCTTTGAAATAAAACTTCCAAATATTTATCAACCTTTTTAAATCGAATACTTGTTCGAAACTAACATTTATTTCCAAATTATTGTCCTTGTATCATGCTTTGATATTATTATATTCTACTTAGGTAGCTGTCCATAAAATCAAATGGAAAATTGTACCTGTTCAAATTCATCCTGTATTTCACTGAAAGATATTTTAAAAATTTGTTCATGGAATTTTTAAAATGCAGTGAATAAATAATTTTTAAGTATAATAAAACCCTTTAACGCTGATGAGTAACAGGCTAGGTAACATTCCTTAAAAAATGGAAAATTTTAACTGTTAAAATTCATTCTGTACTTTACTGAAATACATTTTAAAGGTTTTTTCCCTATAATTTTTTAGCAGGTAATTGAAATATCTGCGCAAAATGAAATATTTTCAAAATTCCCTAAAAAATTCAGGGAAGTTTTTTTTAAGATACCAACCATTTGAATAAAAATTTAAACCACTAATAACTTTCCTCTTATTGAAATAACTATCTGCAATTTGTATTTATGACAGTGAATGATTTCTAAAGTAAATTTACTAGTAATTTTGCTTGTAAAAATGTTGAGTATTTTCATTAAAATAAAAAAAGTGTTCTACGGGCGGGTCCGGGCGGGTGCAAAAGTATATATAGGCATAAAGGGAACACTCTTGGCTTTCTTTGGGTGGTTTCGATTTTTGTTTCCATTTGTTTCTACAAAAGTTATACACTACTAAACTTGAAATTTTATGAGTATATGGTGATTTTAAATTTTTTACATAACACCTTAACTACAAATTATACAGGGTGCGCAAATACCATTTGTTAAAACCAACAGTCCACCCAACATAACAAAAAAAAACTGCAGCCCATTAGCATTAATAGTTTTCAAGAAATCGTAATTAATATGAGATCAAAAATTACAATTTTTCTTTCATTTCTAAATAAATCAAAATTCCTTGTCTTTAGCAGCATGCCACGCCCACTACAGCGGATATTTTGACCAAATTTTTTGGCCACCTTAGTTTTGATATGTTTTCTTTCTGATGGTATAAAAATTTTAAAAATCTATGTCAACAAAAAATATAGGTTTTGGCCAATGAAATTTGATTCTGAACCTTTGGGCTACGTAATGCAACGCAGACATTCCAGAGGTTTATGGATTCTGTGTAAAGAGGCCTTGATTTTGTATATTGTTACATTGACGACATTATCATCATGTCCAAATCAGCCGATGAAGATCAGTGTCATTTGCGACAAGTATTTGAGCGAATTCGTCAATATGGTCTAACCATCAACGTTAATAAATGCAATTTTGGTCAGTCAGAGGTACAGTTCCTTGGGTACATAATTTATGGAAGTGGTTGCCGACCTCCAACCGATCGTGTCACTGCCATCATAAATTGCCCCAAACCCGAAACTAGTTGCGAACTTCGTAGATTCCTCGGTGTTATAAATTATTATCGGCGATGGATCCCTCATGCAGCACAGTTGCAAGAGCCACTAAATAATTTTCTAAAAAATTCGAAGAAAAATGACAAAAGAAAAGTTCAATGGACGCCTGAGTCTGAAGATGCATTTTCTTCCTGTAAACGTAGTCTTAGTGAAGCCACAATGCTAGCACATGCTTCTGACACAGCTATCGGAGCTGCCCTTGAGCAAAAAATTGATGGTGTTTGGAGACCTCTCGGTTTCTTTTCTCGAAAACTATCGTCAACCGAAAAAAATTACAGCACATATGATAGGGAATTGCTTGCGATTTATGATGTTGTCAAATATTTCCGTCACTTGCTTAAAGCTCGACATTTTGTTATTAAAACCGATCATAAACCGCTTGTTTATGCATTTCCACAAAAACCTTGTAGAGAAACTCTATTTTACTTTGGAATTATTATAAAAGAAAAAAAAATTAGTTCACCTTGATTTAAAATTTTTTTAAAAAAGATTTATCAAAAATCTTGTAATCCTTTTGGTTTAGTAGAATTCTTATTTATGGCCTTTGGGCTACGTAATGCCACGCAGACATTCCAGAGGTTTATGGATTCTGTGTAAAGAGGCCTTGATTTTGTATATTGTTACATTGACGACATTATCATCATGTCCAAATCAGCCGATGAACATCAGTGTCATTTGCGACAAGTATTTGAGCGAATTCGTCAATATGGTCTAACCATCAACGTTAATAAATGCAATTTTGGTCAGTCAGAGGTACAGTTCCTTGGGTACATAATTTATGGAAGTGGTTGCCGACCTCCAACCGATCGTGTCACTGCCATCATAAATTGCCCCAAACCCGAAACTAGTTGCGAACTTCGTAGATTCCTCGGTGTTATAAATTATTATCGGCGATGGATCCCTCATGCACAAGTATGGGCAAATTCAAAAAGAGCGAACGATGTGTACATACACAAAATTGATGAATGAAGCAGAGAAACGAAATTGTGCTTAGTCTAGCAGAAAACTTCGAATGAAGCAGACGTGCGTCGGATGACATGAAATGAGAAAAATAAAAAGCGAAAAATTTACATTTATTCCAGCAACAAAATAGTTAAGCAAGTTATTTCTGCGGAAACATATAGCGTTTTTTAACACGTTCGTTTTATACGCATTATTGCGGCTTTTTTTATTTATTACTTATTTAATTTAGAGTTAAGATTTTTTAACTACTTTGTTGTTTTTTTAATTTATTTGTAAAAATAGCTTTAAGATTTTGAATTAGAATTAAGACTTTTTCAGTACATTTTTAATTAGTTTTCTGAATACTTAGTTTTTAGAGATAGTTTGAAATTTTCAAATTGTTACTTTTTAGATCGAAAAAAAAAAATTACTGAATGAAAAAAAAAAATTACTTTTATTTTCTATTTTTTATTCTTTTTCTTTTAACTTTTTAATAAACTATACAAAAATGTTTAAATCACAATATGAAAATGAATTTTTTTTGTCTTAATACTTTGGGTCAACCAGAATGCATGATTTGTTTTAAGGTTTTGAAAAATATTAGAAAATCTTGTTTCCGAACACATTATTTTGCCTTCCATAAAGAATATGAGAATTTCAAAAATGAAGAAAGGTTTCTTAAATTATATGAAATTAAGCTTGCTTTTATAGAAAAGCAAAATAATGTACAGCTAAACAACAACACCGATCAACTGCAAAATAGTGCGCAACAAAACAGTAACAGCTGTGAAGAAGACGTCTCACTTGTAAAGACAACACTCAAAGCTTCCTTTATAGTAAGTTTTGCACTAGCAAAAAAAGGCAGACCTTTAGAAGATGGGTCCTTCTTAAAAGAAGTAACTGCTGACATGTTGGAATGCTTTGGAGAGAAAGGCCGAGAAATGTCACAAATTATAAAAAACGTTCTCTTGTCTCGTAGGACTATAACAAGGCGAACCGAAGATATAGCATCTTTTCTGTACCTCCATACAAAGCAAAATATTGTTGATTCTGAATACTTTTCTCTTTGTTTAGATGAAAGTACAGACATCAAAGATACTAGTCAGCTTTTGATATGTTATAAATCTGTAAATAGAAATTTTGAAATATCAGAAGGTATGTTGTCTTTAATTGGAATGAGGAGCAATGTGAAAGGCAAAGACATTTATGATGCAGTCAACGAAAAAGTTTTTTCTTTTGCAAGTAAAGATAAGCTTTCGTCTATTTGCACTGATGGCGCAAATGTTATGGTTGGAACTAACATTGGCTTTGTGGGTCAATTACGTAAGAACGATATTAATGTTTCCACTTTCCATTGCCTTCTTCACCAGCAAAATTTATTTGCTAAGTCTGTTAACATGAAAGAGACAATGGACGTTGTAATAGAAGTTCTAAAAAATATAAGAAGTGGTCACAAGGCATTAGTGCATAGGCAGTTTCGGGCATTTCTGAAAGAACTGAATGCCGAACACAGTGATCTACTTTTGTATACAGAAGTACGCTGGTTAAGTAAGGGGAAGTGTATTGATAGATTTTATAACCTAAGAAAAGAAATAATTGAATTCTTTAAGAAGTACCCGACAGATGAAAATGAAAGTTTAGCAATTAAATTGCAAGATAGTAAATTTGTATTAAACTTATCATTTTTCTGTGATGTTTTATTTCATTTGTGTCAGCTTAATTTAAGCATGCAAGGAAAGAAAAAGTTAATATTTGACTTTATTGCATCTGTCGACGATTTTAAAAGTCGCCTGTCAAATCTTTTTACTCAATTTAAAGCAAATGATTTATCCTTCTTTCCTAAAACTAAAGCAACCTGCTTAGAATTTGATATGTGGTCCAATTTACCAGAATTTTATGAATTTTTCATCGATCTAATTGCAAAAATTGAGTATTCCTTTCTCGATTTTGAAAAAATTCGAGATTTGATTGAGCTATATCGCAATCCTCTTCTGTGTTCTTTGAATTTCAATGACGAAAAAGCTCAACTTGAACTCGAAAACCTTCAGAAAGATGCACGATATTCCGTCCTGAAAAACAAAATTTACAACCTATTTCCAATGTTTGGAACAACATACGCCTGTGAGTCTGCATTTTCCGAAATGGTATCTATTAAAAGCAAACACAGGCACCTATTGACTGATACAAACTTAGAAAATCTTCTTCGTATAAAAACTTCAAACACTGAAATAGATTTTGATAATCTTATTGCATTTATTCAGCCTTAAACTAAATATTTTCTTTAAATTAATTTTTATTATTATCTACACAACAAGACCATTTTACTTGTTGTTTTTATTGTGGTCTGTAAAACTGATTATAAAAATTTTGCACTGTTGAATGAAATGGTATTGAAACAGTTGTATTTTGCTGTATAAAGATTATTTTCTCAAAATGAAAAAAGCAGTTGTGTTAAATTTGCTTTGGTGCCACCAAAAATTAAAAAAAAACACCGAAATTTAGAAAAAAGCGCACCACGCAAAAAGTTCCAAAAAGCACCCAAATAGGTGCGAAACGCACCAAGTTGACGACACTGGTAAACAAGCCAATACAGTGCCACACATGCAAAGCTTTGAATGTAGTGGTGCCCATATTTGCTCATGCAGCACAGTTGCAAGAGCCACTAAATAATTTTCTAAAAAATTCGAAGAAAAATGACAAAAGAAAAGTTCAATGGACGCCTGAGTCTGAAGATGCATTTTCTTCCTGTAAACGTAGTCTTAGTGAAGCCACAATGCTAGCACATGCTTCTGACACAGCTATCGGAGCTGCCCTTGAGCAAAAAATTGATGGTGTTTGGAGACCTCTCGGTTTCTTTTCTCGAAAACTATCGTCAACCGAAAAAAATTACAGCACATATGATAGGGAATTGCTTGCGATTTATGATGTCAAATATTTCCGTCACTTGCTTAAAGCTCGACATTTTGTTATTAAAACCGATCATAAACCGCTTGTTTATGCATTTCCACAAAAACCTGAGAAAGCCTTGTAGAGAAACTCTATTTTACTTTGGAATTATTATAAAAGAAAAAAAAAATTAGTTCACCTTGATTTAAAATTTTTTTTAGAAAAGATTTATCAAAATTTTTCATTCTAATACAAAAATTTCAAATATATAAAAGGTCTCAAGTCTTTTTGAATTTTTAAAATATAATATATATATTACAAACGTGTTATTTTAAAATAAAATATCAACGGTAAGTTAAGAAGATTTATTCAGTGATATTATATCTTATTAAAACATCAAAATATAATTTGGACAAATTCTGTGTAGAACTGGTGATCTATTGCCATTTCATCGATCTTATTTATCTCACAGGATTCCTTATAGCGCTATATCCCGTGGTATTTCTAAAATCTTATTTTGTCTTAGCAAAAGATACTGTGATTCGATAAATCTGTTTAATCTCCTGGGATTGCCTAAAACCCAATATCCGGAGGGATTCCTAAAAGGAATCCCATTCTATCACCCTTCAATTTTATTTAGAAGTCAAAAATCAAACGGTGAACCATTATCCAAATTTGAAATATTTTTATTGCGCCATTTTTGTACTCCTGTATTCTCACTCTCAAGAATCAGACATTCCTGTCAACAAATCAAGTAAGATACAAGTACTTGAATGTAAGATACGAATACCTCTTTATTTTGAATATGATGTCCAAGTAAGTCATCCAATTAAATAAACTACAATATAAACTATTAACTAAAAAAAAAGAAAGATGATTCAGTTTAAATGACAACCAAAACTATTGTTATTTTTATCTTAATTAATAATTAACTTTGATCTTAACTTTTAAAATTACTTTAACTTTTATCTTATAACTTTTCTTAAATCTTAATAGAAATTTTCATAATTAATTTTATCTTAAACTTAGTCTATTAAATTTGAATATGCCTAATAATTTTGTACAATGCAGTGATCACTTCATTAGGATAGGGTCATACTTTGTTAAATAATTTTTATGAATTTTGTTCTATATATTACGGTTTATTTCGAATTTGAATTTTATAACTATTGTTAAAATAGATATTTAACATCAAAAATGAAATTTTAAATTTGGTATTTAATTATTGATGAAACCTAACAGGACCAGGTAAAGTAGATTTTAGACCCATTTTCATTCAAGTCTTTTCTATCTTTTTATTTTAAAATGAGTGTAACGGCCAAACAAGAACTTCCCTTTTACCCTTAGCATGGCCGAGCTGAAACTTATCAGTTTGGCAAATTTTCGTTACAGCCTCTCCTAGACAATTGAGACATCTTGATTATATTTCCCAATTTACTACCGAAATAGTTTATTTGTCAGGTTCTGAAAATACTGTAGCAGACGCACTGTCTCGTCTTAATGAAATTTCTATGCCATCAACAATTTCAATGCAAAAACTACAATCTGCTCAAGAAGTAGACGAAGAATTAAAAATCTTATTGGAAGGTAATAATTCATTGAAACTTCAAATCGTTCATTTTGATTCTACATCAGTTTACTGTGACGCATCAACTGGATATGTAGGTCCTTATATACCCGAACAACTTCGCAAACAGATTTTTGATGGCATACACAATTTGTCTCACCCAAGTGGCAAGGCCACTCTTCAACAAATTCAAAAAAAGTACGTATGGCCGACAATGAAAAATCAAATCATTAGTTGGGCCCTAAATTGTTTGTCTTGCCAAAGAGCAATGATCACGAGGCACAACCGATGACTACCAAACAGAATCGATGTTCCAGACAATCGTTTTGACCATGTACATTTAGATATCGTAGTGATGCCACTTGTGCAGGGTTACAGATACTGCCTCACCATGATCGACCGGTTCTCTCGTTGGCCTGAAGCTGTTCCGTTGAAGGACATGTCCGCCCAGACTGTCGCAGCAGAATTTTGGTCAAATTGGATATCTCGTTTTGGTTGTCCTAAAACTATTACTACTGATCAAGGTACACAATTTGAATCTGAGTTATTTAAATCACTAGTAAACTTCACTGGTTCAAAACGTTCACGAACAACTGCCTATCATCCTCAATTCAACGGCATGATTGAAAGGTGGCACAGATCGTTCAAGGCTGCCCTAATGTGTCATCCTAATGTACTATGGATTGATATACTACCGACAGTCCTCCTTGGACTTAGAACCGCATTCAAAGAAGACCTTCAAGCATCATTTTCCGATTTGCTTTACGGTGGTCCATTGCGTCTACCGAATGATTTCTTTGATGAAGCCAATAATTCCGTCGATTCTTCTGAATTTTTACAAAAACTTCGAAAGCACTTTAATTTTCTACGTCCTACACCAACAGCTCATCACAACAAAGGAAAAATGTTCCTATTAAAAAATCTCCATGATTGTACTCACGTCTTCCTGCGTACTGATGCTTTTCGAGAACCTTTACAGGCACCCTACACTGGTCCCTATGAAGTGATAGAACAACTTTCAGACCGTTTATACAAAATTCGAATCAAAGAAAAGGATGTAAACGTTTCTGCAGATAGATTAAAGCCAGCTTTCATCATAAATGATACTCAGCAAAATACCAATTCGGAAATTCCTAATACAGCACCTGATCAACAAAGTACAAATTATACGTCTCAAAGAGCATCATCTTCTCCTCAACTTCCAGCACCCACGAATGTTGCGCACGCCTACAGAAATATCGTTCCAGTCAGATCCTGAACTTGTCACTGGAGAGGGGGTGGATGTGGCAGCCCCAAGCTTGCTTGATTCGCAAAATCAACCGTCTGGCAACTTGTCAGAAAATAAACGAATTTGACAGACGTAAACAGAAATTAATTCCAAGAGTTGTGTTCGCTTCGACAGCTGTAGAATTCTAGTCTTCTGCTTTAAATATATGTAAATTCCTTCTTAAATCAATTAAATTAAAAATAAATAATAATAAATAGTTGTTGAATGTTAAGTATTCTTGTTTTATTACACCTCGCAACTATATTGGTGACCCCGTACTTTACACGGATTCGGAGAAATATAAATTTAAGCAAAATTTTTCTTGGAAGAAAAATTTTCAACGTTTTTTTTTAACAAATGGCTTGTTGATTTCTGTTCGAACAAAACTAATCCTGCTTATGAACAGACACCCTTACAACTTAAGACAACGTAAATCACTACACTACTAAACTTGAAATTTTATGAGTATATGGTGATTTTAAATTTTTTACATAACACCTTAACTACAAATTATACAGGGTGCGCAAATACCATTTGTTAAAACCAACAGTCCACCCAACATAACAAAAAAAAACTGCAGCCCATTAGCATTAATAGTTTTCAAGAAATCGTAATTAATATGAGATCAAAAATTACAATTTTTCTTTCATTTCTAAATTAACCAAAATTCCTTGTCTTTAGCAGCATGCCACGCCCACTACAGCGGATATTTTGACCAAATTTTTTGGCCACCTTAGTTTTGATATGTTTTCTTTCTGATGGTATAAAAATTTTAAAAATCTATGTCAACAAAAAATATAGGTTTTGGCCAATGAAATTTGATTCTGAACCACCATGAGCCGTTTGTAATCCTTTTGGTTTAGTAGAATTCTTATTTATGGCCTTTGGGCTACGTAATGCAACGCAGACATTCCAGAGGTTTATGGATTCTGTGTAAAGAGGCCTTGATTTTGTATATTGTTACATTGACGACATTATCATCATGTCCAAATCAGCCGATGAACATCAGTGTCATTTGCGACAAGTATTTGAGCGAATTCGTCAATATGGTCTAACCATCAACGTTAATAAATGCAATTTTGGTCAGTCAGAGGTACAGTTCCTTGGGTACATAATTAATGGAAGTGGTTGCCGACCTCCAACCGATCGTGTCACTGCCATCATAAATTGCCCCAAACCCGAAACTAGTTGCGAACTTCGTAGATTCCTCGGTGTTATAAATTATTATCGGCGATGCATCCCTCATGCAGCACAGTTGCAAGAGCCACTAAATAATTTTCTAAAAAATTCGAAGAAAAATGACAAAAGAAAAGTTCAATGGACGCCTGAGTCTGAAGATGCATTTTCTTCCTGTAAACGTAGTCTTAGTGAAGCCACAATGCTAGCACATGCTTCTGACACAGCTATCGGAGCTGCCCTTGAGCAAAAAATTGATGGTGTTTGGAGACCTCTCGGTTTCTTTTCTCGAAAACTATCGTCAACCGAAAAAAATTACAGCACATATGATAGGGAATTGCTTGCGATTTATGATGTTGTCAAATATTTCCGTCACTTGCTTAAAGCTCGACATTTTGTTATTAAAACCGATCATAAACCGCTTGTTTATGCATTTCCACAAAAACCTTGTAGAGAAACTCTATTTTACTTTGGAATTATTATAAAAGAAAAAAAAATTAGTTCACCTTGATTTAAAATTTTTTTAAAAAAGATTTATCAAAAATCTTGTAATCCTTTTGGTTTAGTAGAATTCTTATTTATGGCCTTTGGGCTACGTAATGCCACGCAGACATTCCAGAGGTTTATGGATTCTGTGTAAAGAGGCCTTGATTTTGTATATTGTTACATTGACGACATTATCATCATGTCCAAATCAGCCGATGAACATCAGTGTCATTTGCGACAAGTATTTGAGCGAATTCGTCAATATGGTCTAACCATCAACGTTAATAAATGCAATTTTGGTCAGTCAGAGGTACAGTTCCTTGGGTACATAATTAATGGAAGTGGTTGCCGACCTCCAACCGATCGTGTCACTGCCATCATAAATTGCCCCAAACCCGAAACTAGTTGCGAACTTCGTAGATTCCTCGGTGTTATAAATTATTATCGGCGATGGATCCCTCATGCACAAGTATGGGCAAATGCAAAATGAAAATGCAAAAAGAGCGAACGATGTGTACATACACAAAATTGATGAATGAAGCAGAGAAACGAAATTGTGCTTAGTCTAGCAGAAAACTTCGAATGAAGCAGACGTGCGTCGGATGACATGAAATGAGAAAAATAAAAAGCGAAAAATTTACATTTATTCCAGCAACAAAATAGTTAAGCAAGTTATTTCTGCGGAAACATATAGCGTTTTTTAACACGTTCGTTTTATACGCATTATTGCGGCTTTTTTTATTTATTACTTATTTAATTTAGAGTTAAGATTTTTTAACTACTTTGTTGTTTTTTTAATTTATTTGTAAAAATAGCTTTAAGATTTTGAATTAGAATTAAGACTTTTTCAGTACATTTTTAATTAGTTTTCTGAATACTTAGTTTTTAGAGATAGTTTGAAATTTTCAAATTGTTACTTTTTAGATCGAAAAAAAAAAATTACTGAATGAAAAAAAAAAAAATTACTTTTATTTTCTATTTTTTATTCTTTTTCTTTTAACTTTTTAATAAACTATACAAAAATGTTTAAATCACAATATGAAAATGAATTTTTTTTGTCTTAATACTTTGGGTCAACCAGAATGCATGATTTGTTTTAAGGTTTTGAAAAATATTAGAAAATCTTGTTTCCGAACACATTATTTTGCCTTCCATAAAGAATATGAGAATTTCAAAAATGAAGAAAGGTTTCTTAAATTATATGAAATTAAGCTTGCTTTTATAGAAAAGCAAAATAATGTACAGCTAAACAACAACACCGATCAACTGCAAAATAGTGCGCAACAAAACAGTAACAGCTGTGAAGAAGACGTCTCACTTGTAAAGACAACACTCAAAGCTTCCTTTATAGTAAGTTTTGCACTAGCAAAAAAAGGCAGACCTTTAGAAGATGGGTCCTTCTTAAAAGAAGTAACTGCTGACATGTTGGAATGCTTTGGAGAGAAAGGCCGAGAAATGTCACAAATTATAAAAAACGTTCTCTTGTCTCGTAGGACTATAACAAGGCGAACCGAAGATATAGCATCTTTTCTGTACCTCCATACAAAGCAAAATATTGTTGATTCTGAATACTTTTCTCTTTGTTTAGATGAAAGTACAGACATCAAAGATACTAGTCAGCTTTTGATATGTTATAAATCTGTAAATAGAAATTTTGAAATATCAGAAGGTATGTTGTCTTTAATTGGAATGAGGAGCAATGTGAAAGGCAAAGACATTTATGATGCAGTCAACGAAAAAGTTTTTTCTTTTGCAAGTAAAGATAAGCTTTCGTCTATTTGCACTGATGGCGCAAATGTTATGGTTGGAACTAACATTGGCTTTGTGGGTCAATTACGTAAGAACGATATTAATGTTTCCACTTTCCATTGCCTTCTTCACCAGCAAAATTTATTTGCTAAGTCTGTTAACATGAAAGAGACAATGGACGTTGTAATAGAAGTTCTAAAAAATATAAGAAGTGGTCACAAGGCATTAGTGCATAGGCAGTTTCGGGCATTTCTGAAAGAACTGAATGCCGAACACAGTGATCTACTTTTGTATACAGAAGTACGCTGGTTAAGTAAGGGGAAGTGTATTGATAGATTTTATAACCTAAGAAAAGAAATAATTGAATTCTTTAAGAAGTACCCGACAGATGAAAATGAAAGTTTAGCAATTAAATTGCAAGATAGTAAATTTGTATTAAACTTATCATTTTTCTGTGATGTTTTATTTCATTTGTGTCAGCTTAATTTAAGCATGCAAGGAAAGAAAAAGTTAATATTTGACTTTATTGCATCTGTCGACGATTTTAAAAGTCGCCTGTCAAATCTTTTTACTCAATTTAAAGCAAATGATTTATCCTTCTTTCCTAAAACTAAAGCAACCTGCTTAGAATTTGATATGTGGTCCAATTTACCAGAATTTTATGAATTTTTCATCGATCTAATTGCAAAAATTGAGTATTCCTTTCTCGATTTTGAAAAAATTCGAGATTTGATTGAGCTATATCGCAATCCTCTTCTGTGTTCTTTGAATTTCAATGACGAAAAAGCTCAACTTGAACTCGAAAACCTTCAGAAAGATGCACGATATTCCGTCCTGAAAAACAAAATTTACAACCTATTTCCAATGTTTGGAACAACATACGCCTGTGAGTCTGCATTTTCCGAAATGGTATCTATTAAAAGCAAACACAGGCACCTATTGACTGATACAAACTTAGAAAATCTTCTTCGTATAAAAACTTCAAACACTGAAATAGATTTTGATAATCTTATTGCATTTATTCAGCCTTAAACTAAATATTTTCTTTAAATTAATTTTTATTATTATCTACACAACAAGACCATTTTACTTGTTGTTTTTATTGTGGTCTGTAAAACTGATTATAAAAATTTTGCACTGTTGAATGAAATGGTATTGAAACAGTTGTATTTTGCTGTATAAAGATTATTTTCTCAAAATGAAAAAAGCAGTTGTGTTAAATTTGCTTTGGTGCCACCAAAAATTAAAAAAAAACACCGAAATTTAGAAAAAAGCGCACCACGCAAAAAGTTCCAAAAAGCACCCAAATAGGTGCGAAACGCACCAAGTTGACGACACTGGTAAACAAGCCAATACAGTGCCACACATGCAAAGCTTTGAATGTAGTGGTGCCCATATTTGCTCATGCAGCACAGTTGCAAGAGCCACTAAATAATTTTCTAAAAAATTCGAAGAAAAATGACAAAAGAAAAGTTCAATGGACGCCTGAGTCTGAAGATGCATTTTCTTCCTGTAAACGTAGTCTTAGTGAAGCCACAATGCTAGCACATGCTTCTGACACAGCTATCGGAGCTGCCCTTGAGCAAAAAATTGATGGTGTTTGGAGACCTCTCGGTTTCTTTTCTCGAAAACTATCGTCAACCGAAAAAAATTACAGCACATATGATAGGGAATTGCTTGCGATTTATGATGTCAAATATTTCCGTCACTTGCTTAAAGCTCGACATTTTGTTATTAAAACCGATCATAAACCGCTTGTTTATGCATTTCCACAAAAACCTGAGAAAGCCTTGTAGAGAAACTCTATTTTACTTTGGAATTATTATAAAAGAAAAAAAAAATTAGTTCACCTTGATTTAAAATTTTTTTTAGAAAAGATTTATCAAAATTTTTCATTCTAATACAAAAATTTCAAATATATAAAAGGTCTCAAGTCTTTTTGAATTTTTAAAATATAATATATATATTACAAACGTGTTATTTTAAAATAAAATATCAACGGTAAGTTAAGAAGATTTATTCAGTGATATTATATCTTATTAAAACATCAAAATATAATTTGGACAAATTCTGTGTAGAACTGGTGATCTATTGCCATTTCATCGATCTTATTTATCTCACAGGATTCCTTATAGCGCTATATCCCGTGGTATTTCTAAAATCTTATTTTGTCTTAGCAAAAGATACTGTGATTCGATAAATCTGTTTAATCTCCTGGGATTGCCTAAAACCCAATATCCGGAGGGATTCCTAAAAGGAATCCCATTCTATCACCCTTCAATTTTATTTAGAAGTCAAAAATCAAACGGTGAACCATTATCCAAATTTGAAATATTTTTATTGCGCCATTTTTGTACTCCTGTATTCTCACTCTCAAGAATCAGACATTCCTGTCAACAAATCAAGTAAGATACAAGTACTTGAATGTAAGATACGAATACCTCTTTATTTTGAATATGATGTCCAAGTAAGTCATCCAATTAAATAAACTACAATATAAACTATTAACTAAAAAAAAAGAAAGATGATTCAGTTTAAATGACAACCAAAACTATTGTTATTTTTATCTTAATTAATAATTAACTTTGATCTTAACTTTTAAAATTACTTTAACTTTTATCTTATAACTTTTCTTAAATCTTAATAGAAATTTTCATAATTAATTTTATCTTAAACTTAGTCTATTAAATTTGAATATGCCTAATAATTTTGTACAATGCAGTGATCACTTCATTAGGATAGGGTCATACTTTGTTAAATAATTTTTATGAATTTTGTTCTATATATTACGGTTTATTTCGAATTTGAATTTTATAACTATTGTTAAAATAGATATTTAACATCAAAAATGAAATTTTAAATTTGGTATTTAATTATTGATGAAACCTAACAGGACCAGGTAAAGTAGATTTTAGACCCATTTTCATTCAAGTCTTTTCTATCTTTTTATTTTAAAATGAGTGTAACGGCCAAACAAGAACTTCCCTTTTACCCTTAGCATGGCCGAGCTGAAACTTATCAGTTTGGCAAATTTTCGTTACAGCCTCTCCTAGACAATTGAGACATCTTGATTATATTTCCCAATTTACTACCGAAATAGTTTATTTGTCAGGTTCTGAAAATACTGTAGCAGACGCACTGTCTCGTCTTAATGAAATTTCTATGCCATCAACAATTTCAATGCAAAAACTACAATCTGCTCAAGAAGTAGACGAAGAATTAAAAATCTTATTGGAAGGTAATAATTCATTGAAACTTCAAATCGTTCATTTTGATTCTACATCAGTTTACTGTGACGCATCAACTGGATATGTAGGTCCTTATATACCCGAACAACTTCGCAAACAGATTTTTGATGGCATACACAATTTGTCTCACCCAAGTGGCAAGGCCACTCTTCAACAAATTCAAAAAAAGTACGTATGGCCGACAATGAAAAATCAAATCATTAGTTGGGCCCTAAATTGTTTGTCTTGCCAAAGAGCAATGATCACGAGGCACAACCGATGACTACCAAACAGAATCGATGTTCCAGACAATCGTTTTGACCATGTACATTTAGATATCGTAGTGATGCCACTTGTGCAGGGTTACAGATACTGCCTCACCATGATCGACCGGTTCTCTCGTTGGCCTGAAGCTGTTCCGTTGAAGGACATGTCCGCCCAGACTGTCGCAGCAGAATTTTGGTCAAATTGGATATCTCGTTTTGGTTGTCCTAAAACTATTACTACTGATCAAGGTACACAATTTGAATCTGAGTTATTTAAATCACTAGTAAACTTCACTGGTTCAAAACGTTCACGAACAACTGCCTATCATCCTCAATTCAACGGCATGATTGAAAGGTGGCACAGATCGTTCAAGGCTGCCCTAATGTGTCATCCTAATGTACTATGGATTGATATACTACCGACAGTCCTCCTTGGACTTAGAACCGCATTCAAAGAAGACCTTCAAGCATCATTTTCCGATTTGCTTTACGGTGGTCCATTGCGTCTACCGAATGATTTCTTTGATGAAGCCAATAATTCCGTCGATTCTTCTGAATTTTTACAAAAACTTCGAAAGCACTTTAATTTTCTACGTCCTACACCAACAGCTCATCACAACAAAGGAAAAATGTTCCTATTAAAAAATCTCCATGATTGTACTCACGTCTTCCTGCGTACTGATGCTTTTCGAGAACCTTTACAGGCACCCTACACTGGTCCCTATGAAGTGATAGAACAACTTTCAGACCGTTTATACAAAATTCGAATCAAAGAAAAGGATGTAAACGTTTCTGCAGATAGATTAAAGCCAGCTTTCATCATAAATGATACTCAGCAAAATACCAATTCGGAAATTCCTAATACAGCACCTGATCAACAAAGTACAAATTATACGTCTCAAAGAGCATCATCTTCTCCTCAACTTCCAGCACCCACGAATGTTGCGCACGCCTACAGAAATATCGTTCCAGTCAGATCCTGAACTTGTCACTGGAGAGGGGGTGGATGTGGCAGCCCCAAGCTTGCTTGATTCGCAAAATCAACCGTCTGGCAACTTGTCAGAAAATAAACGAATTTGACAGACGTAAACAGAAATTAATTCCAAGAGTTGTGTTCGCTTCTACAGCTGTAGAATTCTAGTCTTCTGCTTTAAATATATGTAAATTCCTTCTTAAATCAATTAAATTAAAAATAAATAATAATAAATAGTTGTTGAATGTTAAGTATTCTTGTTTTATTACACCTCGCAACTATATTGGTGACCCCGTACTTTACACGGATTCGGAGAAATATAAATTTAAGCAAAATTTTTCTTGGAAGAAAAATTTTCAACGTTTTTTTTTAACAAATGGCTTGTTGATTTCTGTTCGAACAAAACTAATCCTGCTTATGAACAGACACCCTTACAACTTAAGACAACGTAAATCACTACACTACTAAACTTGAAATTTTATGAGTATATGGTGATTTTAAATTTTTTACATAACACCTTAACTACAAATTATACAGGGTGCGCAAATACCATTTGTTAAAACCAACAGTCCACCCAACATAACAAAAAAAAACTGCAGCCCATTAGCATTAATAGTTTTCAAGAAATCGTAATTAATATGAGATCAAAAATTACAATTTTTCTTTCATTTCTAAATTAACCAAAATTCCTTGTCTTTAGCAGCATGCCACGCCCACTACAGCGGATATTTTGACCAAATTTTTTGGCCACCTTAGTTTTGATATGTTTTCTTTTTGATGGTATAAAAATTTTAAAAATCTATGTCAACAAAAAATATAGGTTTTGGCCAATGAAATTTGATTCTGAACCACCATGAGCCGTTTGTAATCCTTTTGGTTTAGTAGAATTCTTATTTATGGCCTTTGGGCTACGTAATGCAACGCAGACATTCCAGAGGTTTATGGATTCTGTGTAAAGAGGCCTTGATTTTGTATATTGTTACATTGACGACATTATCATCATGTCCAAATCAGCCGATGAACATCAGTGTCATTTGCGACAAGTATTTGAGCGAATTCGTCAATATGGTCTAACCATCAACGTTAATAAATGCAATTTTGGTCAGTCAGAGGTACAGTTCCTTGGGTACATAATTAATGGAAGTGGTTGCCGACCTCCAACCGATCGTGTCACTGCCATCATAAATTGCCCCAAACCCGAAACTAGTTGCGAACTTCGTAGATTCCTCGGTGTTATAAATTATTATCGGCGATGCATCCCTCATGCAGCACAGTTGCAAGAGCCACTAAATAATTTTCTAAAAAATTCGAAGAAAAATGACAAAAGAAAAGTTCAATGGACGCCTGAGTCTGAAGATGCATTTTCTTCCTGTAAACGTAGTCTTAGTGAAGCCACAATGCTAGCACATGCTTCTGACACAGCTATCGGAGCTGCCCTTGAGCAAAAAATTGATGGTGTTTGGAGACCTCTCGGTTTCTTTTCTCGAAAACTATCGTCAACCGAAAAAAATTACAGCACATATGATAGGGAATTGCTTGCGATTTATGATGTTGTCAAATATTTCCGTCACTTGCTTAAAGCTCGACATTTTGTTATTAAAACCGATCATAAACCGCTTGTTTATGCATTTCCACAAAAACCTTGTAGAGAAACTCTATTTTACTTTGGAATTATTATAAAAGAAAAAAAAATTAGTTCACCTTGATTTAAAATTTTTTTAAAAAAGATTTATCAAAAATCTTGTAATCCTTTTGGTTTAGTAGAATTCTTATTTATGGCCTTTGGGCTACGTAATGCCACGCAGACATTCCAGAGGTTTATGGATTCTGTGTAAAGAGGCCTTGATTTTGTATATTGTTACATTGACGACATTATCATCATGTCCAAATCAGCCGATGAACATCAGTGTCATTTGCGACAAGTATTTGAGCGAATTCGTCAATATGGTCTAACCATCAACGTTAATAAATGCAATTTTGGTCAGTCAGAGGTACAGTTCCTTGGGTACATAATTAATGGAAGTGGTTGCCGACCTCCAACCGATCGTGTCACTGCCATCATAAATTGCCCCAAACCCGAAACTAGTTGCGAACTTCGTAGATTCCTCGGTGTTATAAATTATTATCGGCGATGGATCCCTCATGCACAAGTATGGGCAAATGCAAAATGAAAATGCAAAAAGAGCGAACGATGTGTACATACACAAAATTGATGAATGAAGCAGAGAAACGAAATTGTGCTTAGTCTAGCAGAAAACTTCGAATGAAGCAGACGTGCGTCGGATGACATGAAATGAGAAAAATAAAAAGCGAAAAATTTACATTTATTCCAGCAACAAAATAGTTAAGCAAGTTATTTCTGCGGAAACATATAGCGTTTTTTAACACGTTCGTTTTATACGCATTATTGCGGCTTTTTTTATTTATTACTTATTTAATTTAGAGTTAAGATTTTTTAACTACTTTGTTGTTTTTTTAATTTATTTGTAAAAATAGCTTTAAGATTTTGAATTAGAATTAAGACTTTTTCAGTACATTTTTAATTAGTTTTCTGAATACTTAGTTTTTAGAGATAGTTTGAAATTTTCAAATTGTTACTTTTTAGATCGAAAAAAAAAAATTACTGAATGAAAAAAAAAAAAATTACTTTTATTTTCTATTTTTTATTCTTTTTCTTTTAACTTTTTAATAAACTATACAAAAATGTTTAAATCACAATATGAAAATGAATTTTTTTTGTCTTAATACTTTGGGTCAACCAGAATGCATGATTTGTTTTAAGGTTTTGAAAAATATTAGAAAATCTTGTTTCCGAACACATTATTTTGCCTTCCATAAAGAATATGAGAATTTCAAAAATGAAGAAAGGTTTCTTAAATTATATGAAATTAAGCTTGCTTTTATAGAAAAGCAAAATAATGTACAGCTAAACAACAACACCGATCAACTGCAAAATAGTGCGCAACAAAACAGTAACAGCTGTGAAGAAGACGTCTCACTTGTAAAGACAACACTCAAAGCTTCCTTTATAGTAAGTTTTGCACTAGCAAAAAAAGGCAGACCTTTAGAAGATGGGTCCTTCTTAAAAGAAGTAACTGCTGACATGTTGGAATGCTTTGGAGAGAAAGGCCGAGAAATGTCACAAATTATAAAAAACGTTCTCTTGTCTCGTAGGACTATAGCAAGGCGAACCGAAGATATAGCATCTCTTCTGTACCTCCATACAAAGCAAAATATTGTTGATTCTGAATACTTTTCTCTTTGTTTAGATGAAAATACAGACATCAAAGATACTAGTCAGCTTTTGATATGTTATAAATCTGTAAATAGAAATTTTGAAATATCAGAAGGTATGTTGTCTTTAATTGGAATGAGGAGCAATGTGAAAGGCAAAGACATTTATGATGCAGTCAACGAAAAAGTTTTTTCTTTTGCAAGTAAAGATAAGCTTTCGTCTATTTGCACTGATGGCGCTAATGTTATGGTTGGAACTAACATTGGCTTTGTGGGTCAATTACGTAAGAACGATATTAATGTTTCCACTTTCCATTGCCTTCTTCACCAGCAAAATTTATTTGCTAAGTCTGTTAACATGAAAGAGACAATGGACGTTGTAATAGAAGTTCTAAAAAATATAAGAAGTGGTCACAAGGCATTAGTGCATAGGCAGTTTCGGGCATTTCTGAAAGAACTGAATGCCGAACACAGTGATCTACTTTTGTATACAGAAGTACGCTGGTTAAGTAAGGGGAAGTGTATTGATAGATTTTATAATCTAAGAAAAGAAATAATTGAATTCTTTAAGAAGTACCCGACAGATGAAAATGAAAGTTTAGCAATTAAATTGCAATATAGTAAATTTGTATTAAACTTATCATTTTTCTGTGATGTTTTATTTCATTTGTGTCAACTTAATTTAAGCATGCAAGGAAAGAAAAAGTTAATATTTGACTTTATTGCATCTGTCGACGATTTTAAAAGTCGCCTGTCAAATCTTTTTACTCAATTTAAAGCAAATGATTTATCCTTCTTTCCTAAAACTAAAGCAACCTGCTTAGAATTTGATATGTGGTCCAATTTACCAGAATTTTATGAATTTTTCATCGATCTAATTGCAAAAATTGAGTATTCCTTTCTCGATTTTGAAAAAATTCGAGATTTGATTGAGCTATATCGCAATCCTCTTCTGTGTTCTTTGAATTTCAATGACGAAAAAGCTCAACTTGAACTCGAAAACCTTCAGAAAGATGCACGATATTCCGTCCTGAAAAACAAAATTTACAACCTATTTTCAATGTTTGGAACAACATACGCCTGTGAGTCTGCATTTTCCGAAATGGTATCTATTAAAAGCAAACACAGGCACCTATTGACTGATACAAACTTAGAAAATCTTCTTCGTATAAAAACTTCAAACACTGAAATAGATTTTGATAATCTTATTGCATTTATTCAGCCTTAAACTAAATATTTTCTTATTTAATTTTTATTATTATCTACACAACAAGACCATTTTACTTGTTGTTTTTATTGTGGTCTGTAAAATTGATTATAAAAATTTTGCACTGTTGAATGAAATGGTATTGAAACAGTTGTATTTTGCTGTATAAAGATTATTTTCTCAAAATGAAAAAAGCAGTTGTGTTAAATTTGCTTTGGTGCCACCAAAAATTAAAAAAAAACACCGAAATTTAGAAAAAAGCGCACCACGCAAAAAGTTCCAAAAAGCACCCAAATAGGTGCGAAACGCACCAAGTTGACGACACTGGTAAACAAGCCAATACAGTGCCACACATGCAAAGCTTTGAATGTAGTGGTGCCCATATTTGCTCATGCAGCACAGTTGCAAGAGCCACTAAATAATTTTCTAAAAAATTCGAAGAAAAATGACAAAAGAAAAGTTCAATGGACGCCTGAGTCTGAAGATGCATTTTCTTCCTGTAAACGTAGTCTTAGTGAAGCCACAATGCTAGCACATGCTTCTGACACAGCTATCGGAGCTGCCCTTGAGCAAAAAATTGATGGTGTTTGGAGACCTCTCGGTTTCTTTTCTCGAAAACTATCGTCAACCGAAAAAAATTACAGCACATATGATAGGGAATTGCTTGCGATTTATGATGTCAAATATTTCCGTCACTTGCTTAAAGCTCGACATTTTGTTATTAAAACCGATCATAAACCGCTTGTTTATGCATTTCCACAAAAACCTGAGAAAGCCTTGTAGAGAAACTCTATTTTACTTTGGAATTATTATAAAAGAAAAAAAAATTAGTTCACCTTGATTTAAAATTTTTTTAAAAAAGATTTATCAAAATTTTTCATTCTAATACAAAAATTTCAAATATATAAAAGGTCTCAAGTCTTTTTGAATTTTTAAAATATAATATATATATTACAAACGTGTTATTTTAAAATAAAATATCAACGGTAAGTTAAGAAGATTTATTCAGTGATATTATATCTTATTAAAACATCAAAATATAATTTGGACAAATTCTGTGTAGAACTGGTGATCTATTGCCATTTCATCGATCTTATTTATCTCACAGGATTCCTTATAGCGCTATATCCCGTGGTATTTCTAAAATCTTATTTTGTCTTAGCAAAAGATACTGTGATTCGATAAATCTGTTTAATCTCCTCGGATTGCCTAAAACCCAATATCCGGAGGGATTCCTAAAAGGAATCCCATTCTATCACCCTTCAATTTTATTTAGAAGTCAAAAATCAAACGGTGAACCATTATCCAAATTTGAAATATTTTTATTGCGCCATTTTTGTACTCCTGTATTCTCACTCTCAAGAATCAGACATTCCTGTCAACAAATCAAGTAAGATACAAGTACTTGAATGTAAGATACGAATACCTCTTTATTTTGAATATGATGTCCAAGTAAGTCATCCAATTAAATAAACTACAATATAAACTATTAACTAAAAAAAAGAAAGATGATTCAGTTTAAATGACAACCAAAACTATTGTTATTTTTATCTTAATTAATAATTAACTTTGATCTTTACTTTTAAAATTACTTTAACTTTTATCTTATAACTTTTCTTAAATCTTAATAGAAATTTTCATAATTAATTTTATCTTAAACTTAGTCTATTAAATTTGAATATCCCTAATAATTTTGTACAATGCAGTGATCACTTCATTAGGATAGGGTCATACTTTGTTAAATAATTTTTATGAATTTTGTTCTATATATTACGGTTTATTTGTTTTATTGTTAAAATAGATATTTAACATCAAAAATGAAATTTTAAATTTGGTATTTAATTATTGATGAAACCTAACAGGACCAGGTAAAGTAGATTTTAGACCCATTTTCATTCAAGTCTTTTCTATCTTTTTATTTTAAAATGAGTGTAACGGCCAAACAAGAACTTCCCTTTTACCCTTAGCATGGCCGAGCTGAAACTTATCAGTTTGGCAAATTTTCGTTACAGCCTCTCCTAGACAATTGAGACATCTTGATTATATTTCCCAATTTACTACCGAAATAGTTTATTTGTCAGGTTCTGAAAATACTGTAGCAGACGCACTGTCTCGTCTTAATGAAATTTCTATGCCATCAACAATTTCAATGCAAAAACTACAATCTGCTCAAGAAGTAGACGAAGAATTAAAAATCTTATTGGAAGGTAATAATTCATTGAAACTTCAAATCGTTCATTTTGATTCTACATCAGTTTACTGTGACGCATCAACTGGATATGTAGGTCCTTATATACCCGAACAACTTCGCAAACAGATTTTTGATGGCATACACAATTTGTCTCACCCAAGTGGCAAGGCCACTCTTCAACAAATTCAAAAAAAGTACGTATGGCCGACAATGAAAAATCAAATCATTAGTTGGGCCCTAAATTGTTTGTCTTGCCAAAGAGCAATGATCACGAGGCACAACCGATGACTACCAAACAGAATCGATGTTCCAGACAATCGTTTTGACCATGTACATTTAGATATCGTAGTGATGCCACTTGTGCAGGGTTACAGATACTGCCTCACCATGATCGACCGGTTCTCTCGTTGGCCTGAAGCTGTTCCGTTGAAGGACATGTCCGCCCAGACTGTCGCAGCAGAATTTTGGTCAAATTGGATATCTCGTTTTGGTTGTCCTAAAACTATTACTACTGATCAAGGTACACAATTTGAATCTGAGTTATTTAAATCACTAGTAAACTTCACTGGTTCAAAACGTTCACGAACAACTGCCTATCATCCTCAATTCAACGGCATGATTGAAAGGTGGCACAGATCGTTCAAGGCTGCCCTAATGTATCATCCTAACGTACTATGGATTGATATACTACCGACAGTCCTCCTTGGACTTAGAACCGCATTCAAAGAAGACCTTCAAGCATCATTTTCCGATTTGCTTTACGGTGGTCCATTGCGTCTACCGAATGATTTCTTTGATGAAGCCAATAATTCCGTAGATTCTTCTGAATTTTTACAAAAACTTCGAAAGCACTTTAATTTCCTACATCCTACACCAACAGCTCATCACAACAAAGGAAAAATGTTCCTATTAAAAAATCTCCATGATTGTACTCACGTCTTCCTGCGTACTGATGCTTTTCGAGAACCTTTACAGGCACCCTACACTGGTCCCTATGAAGTGATAGAACAACTTTCAGACCGTTTATACACAGATAGATTAAAGCCAGCTTTCATCATAAATGATACTCAACAAAATACCAATTCCTAACTAATACAGCACCTGATCAACAAAGTACAAATTTTACGTCTCAAAGAGCATCATCTTCTCCTCAACTTCCAGCACCCACGAATGTTGCGCACGCCTACAGAAATATCGTTCCAGTCAGATCCTGACCTTGTCACTGGAGAGGGGGTGGATGTGGCAGCCCCAAGCTTGCTTGATTCGCAAAATCAACCGTCTGGCAACTTGTCAGAAAATAACAAACGAATTGACAGACGTAAACAGAAATTAATTCCAAGGGTTGTGTTCGCTTCTACAGTTGTAGAATTCTAGTCTTGTGCTTTAAATAAATGTAAATTCCTTCTTAAATCAATTAAATTAAAAATAAATAATAATAAATAGTTGTTGAATGTTAAGTATTCTTGTTTTATTACACCTCGAAATTATAATTGTAATAAAACCAAAAACATTTTGAGAGATGTAACAGTATTATTTATTTAGGTATAGACTACTCAAAAAAGATTTTTATCGAGTAATCGATACGTTAATACTAAGTACTGTTACATCTCCAAAAATGTGTGTTTTCGCTTTTATTATAATTTGATAAATTTTTTAATGAAGTGTTAAACCCGAGGAAAATGTATATGTGTTAAATTATTTTAAATCTATGAAATATATTTTTTTGTTTGATATTCCTATTGTTTTGTGTTTGAATAAAACATTCATTCAAAGTTTTTTTATTTTTTCTTATTGAAATTGTTAAAAAATAACGGCGGAACATGAACGAATGCATTGGCAACCGTGCAATGCATTATTGAACGAAAACCGGTCAGTTAAGTAACCGGCTCAATCCGCTTATTTGAGTGATTTGTTCATTTTAACCCGAACGACACAGCTCTAGCAAATTGCCGAAAACTATATTTTTTGAAAAAATATATTTTTAATTTTATATCACATTTTAGGAAATTTTTATTTCATATTTTAGGTGTTTGTCAAGTTCTATAGGGTGCTGAGTTGGAAGATTTCCTAAAATCTGGTATGGAATTATACAGGCCCATCATACATAAATATATTTCCTTTACAATCTTCGAAAGTCAGACCACTGATATAAGATATATGAGTATAAAGTGTATCCGTCTGCAGAAATCAGGTTTGTGAAGCTCCTCGGAAATACACCGAAATAAATTATATATCAGGTTTTAGGACATACTCCCTTAATACACACTATTAAATTCCATTAAAATCGGTTCATAAGCACCTGAGAAATTGCAAAAAAATATATTAAAGTTTTCTTACAAATTTTGAATTTGGCAATTTGCAATACATCGATTTTACTATTTTAACCATATCTAAGGTGATTATTGACCAATATTCATGAAATTTAATAGCGTGCTTCGGAAGAATTTCCTTAAGTTTGATGTATAATTTATGTAGGCCCATTTTCCAGGAAAATTGTTTTTCTTACTTTTCGATTGTATTATTTAGGAAAATGGGCACTTTCGGCAATTTGGGGATCATTAAATGTAGACCTTTGGCAATATTTCAGGTGTTTATTAGCCGATTTTGATGAAATTTAACAGAGAACTTTGCGGGAGGATTTCCTTTAATATGATATATAATTTATGAAGGCTAGTCCGTCATGAGTATGGTTTTTCTTTTCTTTCTGAAATGTACTTTTCAATGAAAAATTGGCTTAAGTCTAGTTCAGCTGAACCGCACCGATCTTTAAAATTTTTATATTCCATAAAGAACTTTTAATTTTATGAATTTTAGTGTAAAAATTTTTTGTCGGAAAATTTTGGTTTGGGAGATAAGTGCTTTAAAGTTCCGAAATGCAAATCAATATATCTCTCTTATTTTTGCACCGATAGTAGCAATATGTATATCATATTGCTACTATCGGTATCTTTCAGACGAGATATCTCAATCGGCCTTTCATTAACCCATTAAGGAATTATTAAGAAAAATGTTAAATTTTACCCTTAGTTTTTGTACAAAAATGTCCATATCTCGAAAACTAATCGATATTACGTGTACCTATGAGACATAGACATAAGTAGCCATCCTTTCCAGCTTCCATTTGGTATCAATAGTCAGCCAATATCTTTAAAGATAACAGAGATATTGAGGTTTAAAATTGAATTTTTTATCTTTCAGTTCCAAAGTCCAGTTTAACTGAACTGAACCGATCATAAACATTTGTATAGCCAATAAAATACTTTGAGTTTTAAGAATAATAGTGTGAAAATTTTTGGTCGGAAATTTTTGGTTTGGAAGATATATTGCTTTAAAGTTCCGAAATACAAATCAATATATCTCTCTTTTTTTTGCACCGATAGTAGCAGTATGTATATCATATGAAAGTGCTCCGGAATATCTTTCAGAATACATATCTCAATCCGCCTTTCATTAACCCATTAAGGAATTATTAAGAAAAATCTTAAATTTTACCCTTAGTTTTTGTACAAAAATGTCCATATCTCGAAAACTAATCGATATTACGTATACCTATGAGACATAGACATAAGTAGCCATCCTTTCCAGCTTCCATTTGGTATCAATAGTCAGCCAATATCTTTAAAGATAACAGAGATATTGAGGTTTAAAATTGATTTTTTTTTATCTCTCAGTTCCAAAGTCCAGTTTAACTGAACCGATCATAAACATTTTTAAAGCCAATAAAATACTTTGAGTTTTAAGAATAATAGTGTGAACATTTTTGGTCGGAAATTTTTGGTTTGGAAGATATATTGCTTTAAAGTTCCGAAATACAAATCCATATATCTCATCATGCGAAAGTGTTCCGAAATATCTTTCAGACGAGATAATGAAAGATGTTGAATTTTATCCTTAGTTCTTATACAAAAATGTCTCTAACTCGAAAACTAATCGATATGATGTAAACCAACGATATATACACGTAAGTAGCCAATCTTTTAAACTTTCATTTGGTATCAATAGTCAGCCAATATCTTTTAAGATAACAAAGATATTTTGGCTTAAATTGAATTTTTTTAATCTTTTATTTTGAAAGAGTTAAGAGTTATTGTTAAAAATATAAGCTCAATATTAACAATAACTTTAAATTAAGGCAAAGTCTTTTGTTTTTATTTAAAATGGTAATTTATTTAATTTCATTGACATTTAATCATTGAATTTGTATAACGACAATTTTTTGATTTCTTTATATTTATTTTTATGAGAGATGCCATATTATAAATTGATTAAAACTGTCATATCAATAAAATTTGTGGTGTGGCAACTCTTATAACAAAGAAATAAAGAAAACGAAAATTACCGTTACAAAATTCTTAATTATCATATGTACGTTAAAAGTGATAAAGTTAGCAAAACAAATATTTTTCGGTTTTAAAAATGGAAGTGAAAATTTGCCATATTTACGAATGGTTTTATGCCAAGGAATCTGAGGCAATTAAGGAGGATGGCCTACTTAAAATTATTGAATGGGGACTTTTGCCCCAACAAGGGGAGTATAAGTGCCCCAATGGCCATTCCTTTAAACTGGTAGAGGATAAGAATAATAAAGATGGGTGGGTGTGGAGGTAAGAAAAATTTTTATTTTTTTTTGTCAATTTGTGCACCCATTATCAAAAATAGAAATATAATAAGTTTTGGTTCTATTATTTAAAAATTACTCGTTTTTTGTCATTTCAGGAATATCTTTGCTGTTGCATTGTTGACCAAATTTCAAAATTTGGAATTAATATTTCATTTAGTTTAAAAGCTGATGATGTTTTTTTGCTTTCCACATAAGAAATTACTATCCGAGACTAAGATTTTTGAAAGGCTTTCTGACCGTACATTGACCTATTTTTCTACAGATCTTAGAGTTGATCTGTAGACAAACAGGTCCTCTGTTCTTAATATATGAAATTTCAGTTTAGGATCTTTAACCGTTTAAAAGTTACGTAGTTATTTCTGAAATAACTCTTAAAAACCCTCTGTATATCCTATTTAAAATTATTAAAAACTTATATTTTTACTTTAAATTATGTTTAAACTCTTTAAACTCTTAATTTTACATAATTTGATGGTGGGTATACAAGATTCACCACAATCGAATATAAAACTTAAGTTGTTTTAATTGACCTACATTTTAGATGCTTGGAAAAGTGCTCAACACATTCAAAAAAAAAAAAGCAATGCCGGTCAATTAGATCAATTCGTACTGGAGCATTTTTCGAAAAATCGAAATTGCCTATCTACCAAGTAATGCTTTATACCTATTTATGGGTTCGCAATGTGGAAATTAATTTCATTAAACATGAAGTCGGCATTGCCCACCAAACAGCGGTGGATTTTAATTCCTTTTGCCGGAAGGTCTGTCTCTATGGTGCCTTCCAAACCAATCTAATTATTGGTGGGAAGGCACCATAGTTTAAATCGACGAGACGAAATTGGGAAGAAGAAAATATAATAGAGGTCACCGCGTGGATGGTCAATGGGTGTTTGGTGGGGTAGAGCGGGAAAGCGGAAAATGCTTTATGCTCCCCGTTAGAAATCGGAGTCGCCGGGTTCTTTTACCTCTTATTAAGAGGTTTATAAAACCCGGTACTGTCATAGTAAGCGATTTCTGGAAGGTAATTGACACTATTGAATTAAAATTTTAAGCATTATTACAAGCTTTAAATATATTTTCAGGCGTACGATTCACTATCAGAAAATGGTTACACCCATTATAAGGTGAACCATTCGATTTCATTCAAGGATAGTGAATCGGGGCAGCACACGAACACCATAGAGGGTTTATGGCGCCATTTAAAAAGGTCCATTCCGGAATATAACCGGAGGAAGACCTTTTATAATGGATATGTGCAAAAATTTATATTTTTGAGGTGGTGCAAGGCCAATGGCCGTAATGCCTACCTCGAATTTCTAAAGTTTGCGAGCATGCTGTACAACCCTCTAAAGCCTCCTCCGGATCCAATTCAATTGGATCCGGATGACGATGGCTCGCTGCCTTGTAGTTCGGACGACGAACTTTCTGATGTGTCTGAGGATCCTGCAAGTTCAGGGGAGGACGAAGAAATGGATGGACCATATTAATTTTTATTATTATTATTATTGTTATCATTATTATTATTATTATTATTATTATTATTATTATTATTATTATTATTATTATTATTATTATTATTATTATTATTATTATTATTATTATTATTATTATTATTATTATTATTATTATTATTGTTATTATTATTATTAATATCATTATGAACTAATGTTATTAATTGTTGTTAAATGGCGTATATTGTTCTTTTCGTATTGTTCATTAACAATACAACTGACAATAACAATAACATTCTTTAAAAAATTTAAGTTAAAAAAATCAATTTTTAAATCAAGTTAAAAAACTATTTATTACAATAATAAATAATTGTAAAAAATTGGGATTCTTAGTGCAATACACTACAGTAAAACTTTTTAATTAAAAAATTATTGTTTGATAATATTAAATAAAAATATTACTACTTAAGTTTATTTCATCAAGAAGTTTTCATAAATAATTAAATATTTTAATAAAATTCTTGCACTGTAAATTCATTATAAACATTTTATTAAATAGTTCCTTATGGGTAAATGAAATAAATTTATTTAAAAAAAGTAACCAAACCATGTTTGGAAATTAATTTTTCGGTTTCAATATTTTCCCCCTCCTAATTTATTATCGTCATCTAAAATGAAATAAAAAATTAAAAATTATTTCAAAAAAATCGCGCGATTTTTTTGAAATAATTTTTCGCCTGCGGCGCTTTTTAACTTTTTATCTATTCCTTTACCAAAAACAAAAAATAGCTTGCCTGAAATTTGTACACTGCCATTCTTAAAATTAAAAGTTCTTTATGGTCCATAACAATTTAAGATCGGTGCAGTTCAGTTAAACAAACTGTGCTTTGAATATAAAAAAATAAAGAAATAAATTCAATATCTCTGTTATCTTTAAAGATATTGGCTGACTATTGATACCAAATGGAAGCTGGAAAGGATGGCTACTTATGTCTATGCATCATAGGTATACTTCATATCGATTAGTTTTCGAGATATGGACATTTTTGTACAAAAACCAAGGGTAAAATTTAACATTTTTCTTAATAATTCATTAATGGGTTAATGAAAGGTCGATTGAGATATCTCGTCTGAAAGAACACTTTAATATGAGCACTTTAATATGATATACATATTGCTTCTGTCGGTGAAAAAATAAAGGAGATATATCGATTTGTATTTCGGAACTTTTAAGCTCAATATCTCCCAAACCAAAAGCTTCCGACAAACAAAAAAAAAGGAAAAAAAAAATCAAAAAAATCGGTGCAGTTCAGTTGAACTAGACTTGTTCCCCTATTGGTAAAGGGTATAGTGATTGTTGTTGTTTTAGGATTTAGGTTCATTCATTTACTTTCCAGTAATAGTCCAGTAAGCTCTCACGAAATCGTTTGTCCAAGAAAAGTAAACGAACAGAAAATTATAAAAATCAAGAGAATCCAGACAATAAAAAACAATCAATAGACAATAAATAAATAAAAAAGAAAAACACTAATTTTTGATTTGTTTTGAATGCATAATTATGCTGTTTACGACTGTTAACACAAGTAGAAACACAATTTTTTTCAGTTCCAAAGCTGGTTTAAAACGAAAAATAGTTAAAAGCAGGAGCCGCAAAAATACGTGTGATCACAAACAGTGTTGCCAATTATTATTTTTTTACTACCTCGCTGATAACAAAAATATTCCTTTTTTATAAAATCAAATATTGAAAAATGAATTAAAATAAGGGTTGTTAAATAAGTACAGTTAAATAAAAAAGGTGTTTAATTTAATAAAGAAAAGTGCCCTAATTCATCTAATTAAAAAGTGGTAATAATTTAACTAAAGTTTAAGTTAAATCTCATACACAAGTATATCTCTGAGGTCAGTTAACCAATTTTTTTCAGCAGTATAATTAAGGTATATTCGATCTGTCTTATATTTTTAGGGCTTAACAAGGTTAAACGAGCACCACACATTTCTTGAACGTAACCGCTTAACGAGTATTAAATTTCTACTAATTAGAAATAGATTTTAGCTACATATAACAAAGTAAGCTATTTAAATAAAATAATCAGCTTTTATTTTTACAAGATTATATACTTTTAACATTTTTTTTTAATATAAAACTTCTAAAGCTACTTTAATGAGAAAATAGTATATAGTATATCAATGTTGGGCAAAGTCTCTCTGATTTTGTCTTTTACTAACCCTAGGGTTAGCAAAATACAAAATCAGAGAGACTTTGCTCCACATTGTTGTATATTATTAAAAAACTGAACATTTTAAAAAGAACGTTACTAAGAACGAGCAAGCTATTAATTTATTAATAACATTAATGTTCAGTTGAGTATGCTATCTGCTGCTATATTGAAAGATTCCAAAAGCACACTCATTGGGGATGAAGCATTCAATGGTACTATTGTATTTGTTACTTTATTCTTCAAATTCCTCAGCCGTAACGAAGCATGTACAAATGTTACTGAAAAAAGAAATAAACATAATAAAATATTATTATCAAAAATTAAAAACAAGAGTGGTATATTCGGCTATGCCGAACCTTAAAACACCAATGGTTCAAAAAAGAAAATACAGAATGGGAGGAGTTTTTGGTCAATTACATTTTTTAGGCGGTTATTAAGGACCAGCTTTGCCATATGCTATTAGTAAAAAATCTTACCATTTCAGAAAAAAATCTTTCATCAATAATATGAAACAAAATCAAAAATGTATTACCAAATTCATTTTTGAGGTATTCACTAGGAATCAATAACTCCCTGTCTTATTTTTATAATAATGTTAAAAGATTCAAAAACAAACGATCGATTTTAAAATTCTGACTTATAGCAATATGACTAACTATGACTAAGTTTTTATTTTAAAACAAAATACACAACAAAAATTAGTTTGAATTATAAATAGCACATTTTTTAATCCAATTTCTTAACCAATTGAGACAGACCCCCAAAATCTGAAAGCTTATGATGGTAGAAGAAAACCCCTAGCTGGGTTATAAATTATATATCGTAAACTATTCGAAATATTGAATTTCATTTTCATAATTTTTTTATGTTTGATTTGATGATTTGATGATTCATGAAAAAATCAAGAAATCAATTGTTAAAAGAGAATTAAAAAAATTTTATGGTTCAAAATTCACAAAAGAGATTTCTTGAGATCTTTTAAATTTAATATAATATAAGAAAGTTTCTTTAATAAAAACAATGTATCTCTAGCTTTGAAACTCTTTCAATGTGTGTACCGGTATCACGGAATAAAAAAAATTGTCCATGGTTTTGTAAAGTTTTGAAGTTTTCATTAGAAAATTTGAAATTGAACTATCATCAGTGTTTTAGACTATAAATATACGAAGTAAAAGTAAAGTTGAAAGTATTTTCATAATTTAATGTAGAAAAAATCTTACAAATCTGACAAAATTACAAAAAATCTTATTTTTAAAATCTTAGCAGCAGTCTAAAATCCTTCAAAAATAACATAAATCTCACCATTTGTCAACGCTGTTAAGGGACTGATAGCGAGTTAATATCTTCTTTTAACTTTTCAGATAAGTTTCTGTTATTAGTTGTTATTGTTACTCTCTGTAATAACAATTGTTTCTTCTTGTTTCTTTTGTTCTTTAAACAGATAACAATTGATACATGTAAGTAGTTTTGTTAAATTTCATACAAGAATTTGTTTAGGTATAAAATTTGTGAAAAAGAATGCATTGTAGGGTGTAGGAGGTTTTTTGTTATTTATTTAATAACTTCTGAGTAGTTAGGTTAGGTTAGGTAATAAAGGAGGTGTCAACGACACCTTCACTCGGAGACCCCAGGGGTCCATTGTGATCCTTTACTAGAGAAGAATAAAATTAAGAAAGAAGATAGAGAAGAGGAGAGATAGAAGAAAGTTGTAGAGAAGACTACCCTATCTAGGCCAGTTGAGACCCGTTATGAACCCTACAATATCAATCAACCTACACTGTTGTAGATCCTGTAGGTCAGCAACGAATCTGCTGCCTTAAAGATTGAGTCTTAGGTTTTGCAGCCTTGGACAGTGACAGAGAATGTGTTCTACCGACTCGGACGAATCCTCATCTAGACATAATCTGCAGAGGTCTGAAATGCTGCTATCCCACCTATGTAGCCTCGAGTTTAAGGCCCAATGTCCCGTAAGGAACCCTATACATCTTCTTAAGCTTGACCTATTTAGACCTAATAGAAGCTTAGTACCATTACTGTCCAGTTTAGGCCATATAGCTCTAGATGTCCTACACGTACCAATGTTACCCCCTGGCTAATCCAGGACTTAATGCCTAGATAAAAGTGACAGATAGGCGGAGCCAAATCCGACACTCTTTGGCTTAAGTCTAGGCTTGAGCCGTGTCTGGCAACTTCGTCCGCAACTTCGTTGCCAACGATGTCGCAATGACCCGGAACCCAGCACAATCTAATCCTATAGCACGGTGATAGCTCACAAAGAGCTATCCTACATTTCCTAATTTGGAGGTAACCCTATAACCCCGCAACGCCTTGAGCGCGGCCTGGCTATCGACATAAATTGTCACCTCACTGTTAACGGCTATAAGACCCTGAATGAGCTCTGTAGCCTTCCAGATGGCAAAAATCTCTGCCTGGAAGACACTGCACTCATCCGCGAGTCTAAAGGATTTCCTAATATTTTGATCCCACAGGAAAACTCCAGAACCAGTCCCGCAATCCATTTTAGATCCATCCGTGAAGATCGAAAAGCCTTGAAAAAGTACTGTTTGCCCATTCCAGTCGGATTCGTACAGCCTTACTAGACTTCTCATAGCCATCCCCTTTATGAAGATGTCAAGGGGGTATAATGACAGCATGATGTCTAGGGTTGCCTGAGGTGTGCTTTATGGGCACCGGTTATACCAATACTGGCACAACGTTGTACCTTGTTGAGAGAAGCAAGAAAAGAACCTTTGCTAACTGCTTCCCACCATACTGCACAACCATATGTTAAAACAGGCCTTACAATTGTTGTGTAAATCCAATACACAACTATCGGTCTTAAGCCCCATTTTTTACCCACGGAATTCCTGCAGAAGTAGTATGCGTTTAGCCCTTTTTTCATCCTTTCCTGTGTGTTTCTCTTCCAAGATAACTGAGTAGTTAGACTTTCAAAATAATATTGAGATACAAATGTAACAACAAAAAAGAATTATTTTTCGCCTCCACTAAAAATTTGGAGTTGTATCCCATCAGATGAACCAGTGCTATAGTTTTAAAATTAATATGTGTGCTATGTTAGAAATGTTCATGGTAAATTATGTACGTATCATAGCATTGTTTGAACAGTTTTTGATTACTTATTAACTCAGAAGTTAGCGGACCCATTTATTTATTTCCAGTTACGGCATTCAAGTCTTATATATTTGCATGGCAGAATAGCCTACGGCTGACATGAAAGTAGCAAACTGTATAATTTCAAACTTTTTGTTGTTGTTGTAACTGCGATATTATTGGTAATACCGCAGAAGTGGAATCCTAAGATTTCCGAGTCGTTCCGGCACGAAGAACCGACTGCCGTGGGAACGCAGGCTTTTTGCTTAGTTCAGTTGTTACATCAAAATATTCGTATTGTTGTTTCCAAAGCTTCCACTCTTTGGACATATCTATGTCGTGTCCAATAACCAAAGGCTTTGGCGGCTTAAAAAAACTATAACTTTCCGACATTACTATTCTTGTTACAGATTTTTCTAAATAAAACATGAATTCAATATATGGGCAAATCGTGCGTGACGTACGATACATTTGTACGGATTTTGTTGTACTTAAAACAATCATTGTAATAAACAAGTGAGAATGGTATATTCGGCTTTGCCGAATCTTGGATACCCTTCACCAATGGTGTTCCAAAAGTGAAGTACAAAACCGTAAAAATATATAATTATATAGTTTCTGATTACTGACTTAGTTGAGCTCCAGCTAAATGCTTGATATCTTTATTAATTTTCTTTTGTTCATACCAAATGTAATTCCTAGCAATATTTGGTTATACTAGTACTATATGCAAAGAGTCTTTAAAATTAAGAGTCGGAAAACGAAAAGCTTTTCGGTGGCGTCATCATCTAGAATAGTTATGGGCCCAAAGGTTAGGTTGGACAGGTGGCTGATATCTAGCTTCGAAATAAAACAGATACATATTTTACGAACATTTAATAAAGTTCGATAGACCAGATAAACCATGCAGAAAAGATGCTTCAAAATGTAGATGCCCTTAGATTTGCAAAAGCACATCGATTTGATGAAGATTAAGTATTCTGGCATGCAACCCAAAAACGCAGTGTCCAGTGAGGGTTGTGTACTTTAATTCGTACGAATTATCCAACTTGCAAAAGTTCTTGATTAGTTATGTAAGACTCTGAAGTTATCGGACTGATTTAGGTCAAAGCTTTAACAATGATTGTCAATATATACAAGCCTTAGAATTATAGGGTATACACTAGGGGTATAACCAATTTTTTGGCATAGTACCATGGGGTCAATCATGTCCTAGTAACCACGAAAATCATAATCTTTTGTAATTTTTCTCAAAAAAGTTCACGCACCAATTGGTTTTTCTAAACAGGTGTATAAAAAATTATTTTAAAATTTATTTATTATATTTTAAATTACAAAAAATTACAAAGTATGTAAATACATAGATACATATATATGTACAACAAAAACAGGAAAAAATATGAGTTCGTTATTGAACGATAAAAATTTAAGATTTAAAGTTCGAGGAGATTTACAGAAAGGATAAATATCCTGAACAACTTTAATGGCGCGCTCCGCACAGATATTGCTTCTTTGTTGGTTTCGGATTATTGAATCATCTTTTTGCCAATGCTTAATAAAGCATTTTTTAGCAGCTTCAAATCTTGAAAGTGATTGATATAAAATTTCAAAGTTATCGTCGCGGAATCTTTGATCTGAAAACCATATGTCAAACCATTTTCCGCAGATAAACTCGCATATTGGATACAACTCATTCTGATATTTTGGCATTAATATATAAGCTAAAATCGCTAAAATGGCTCTTGAGTTCCAACGAGCGTTACTTATTGGGGGTATGGGTTTGAAATTTATATGTGGAAATTTTTTGGTTTCTTTAAAAAATCTAAATGCAGTCCCTAATTCAAACAAATACTGCATGTCGTCGCGCCATTTAATATTTTTAATATCAAGCATTTCACTATTTTGAATGTAGTTCTGTTTTAAGTTGTCGTAATTCGCAATCAATTCCCTTGCAAAACTGTAACCTATATCTGGCGAGGATGTCTTACCACCGAGCAACTCATCCATTACATGTCTTAATATCAAATCTAAAATATGGTGTTGACAACCAATATATTGCGGCATGTCCAATCCGAGGCTTTTGAAAAATTTCTGCAACTGTATAACCACACCATTCATCTTACCGGTGTTAACTGAGGTTGTATCACAGATGATCATTTGTATACTTTTGCATAAATCAAACTTATAGAGTAATTCTCTAATGCCATTGAATATAGTGTTTGCTTTCCCATCGTCCAGGACCAGTACTCCCAGATATATTTCTTTATGTTCATTTTTTAAAACTATTGCTTGAATTTCCTTCCCGTTAATTCTTGTTTGCGTGGAAATATAAATAATCGAAATAAAACACAATTAGAAATATTGTTTTAAAAAAGATATATAATCTTCAATTTTTATTTACCTTTGATATAATATTTGAAATATAAAAGGCTTTATATTTTGTACGGCTGCTAGATGTGGCGGTAATGGCGTTCAATCAACAAGTAATTAAAAAATAGTTGAAGACAACTATAACTAATAAAAAACCGTTAGATTACTCGTTAGAACTTAAGTCTTCCCATCAAAACACCCAAAGGTGATAAAAGAGGGTAGTACATTTAAGCTCTAAGGAGTAAATACACCTAACGAAACAAATACATGTAATTTATTAAATTGGACTTAAACATTGCCGCCCACCTTGCAACAACGTAGTGTATGCAATATAATATACACTCAGGGAAAAAACGTGCTGATAATAAGATTTTCTGCTTGAAATCGAAACTTTTTCTGCTTGAAAGTAGAGTAAATACGAAAAATCTTATTTTGAGAATAAAATCTTATTTTTTTAAGATTCTTTGTAAGATCGCAATCTTAAAAAAAATCTAAGCACAGGATCGATAACTAAGAATGTGTTCTTATTAATTAAGATTAAATTCTCAATTTTTAAGAATACACTCTTAATTAATAAGAACATAATCTTAAATAATAAGAACGCATTCTTAATTCTCGATCTTGTTCTTAGAACTTTTTCAAGATTGCGATCTTACAAACAATCTTGAAGAATAAGATTTTATTTTTTAAATAAGATTTTTCGCATTTACTCTACTTTCAAGCAGAAAATCTTAATTTAAGCACGTTTTTTCTTATTATAATATTCGTATTTGGTGACAAAATAAAACACATTTTTTATTATTTTTTTTCCCTTTCGAGGAATGTAATAGTATTCCTATATTTTAAAATTTTGATTTATTTATTTTAGATTATAGGTAGTTAGTAAAAAATTGTATCCTAAAAATACCTTGACTTCATCTTCCGTTGGAAAAAATGTGCATATTTCTGTCAATATATCTTGGAAATCGGGAGGATGAAGTGTGAGATCCTTTTTTAGAATTTGATGTACTATAATCTGAATCAGCTCATCACGATAGTTATTTTTTAAATCTTTACGTGAAGCATAAAATTCTAGGATGTTTTTGCCACTTACTGATTCATTCAATAATGAAGCTAAATCCTATATAAATAAACGAAAATATTTTATGTTTTGTACACATTTTAATGTATTAAGTAATTATCTAATACTTTTACCTTGTCAAACACTTTTTTGTTAACTTCCACATTTACAGAAGACGATGGAGTGGAAGTTACATCCGGACATTTGTGTAGCCACTGACCTACCTTCGACGGCATCGAAAGTGTATCTTCATCAATTCCAAACTAAAGGACAAAACTATTAGTGGTTTAATTTACTTTCTAAATAAAATATTAAAACCTGTTTATTTTTCCAGACAAATAATTTTTCACGAAACTCCATTCGAAGTCCTAAGGGTGGAATGGCTTCCTTTACATCTTCTGCTTTCATATACTGCAGACTTCTAAAAGTTACATTTGAGCCTGAAACAAATTAAATTAATATAATTTTTTATAAAGAAATTTACTTATGTATTTATAAATATGATGAAAAACTTACGCTGCAGGTACGGAAAAACGCATTCCAGATCGAATTCTTTCAAAAGATTTTTCAGCAACGCGTCATCGTCCGAGAAATCTGATGAAACTTCTTGTGAAGGGCAGTTCAATTCATACTCCCCATCACATACCGAAACTAAATTGCCTTCTATTGGAATATTTAAAAGGATCACTTCATCCGGATTAAGGTTTTCCATTTATATTTTTTTATTAAATTTATATTTTTTCTCAAAAAATGAGTTTTTCACTTTTTCGCAACTACTTTGGTCGGCTGATTACAAATTTTTGACAAAATACTGAGAAATTTCCCTAAAAAAAGCACACAAATCTACAAAATCAACAATACGATTCAAAACAAGAATAAAATCTTGAAATCAAGATCACAATCTTAAAATAAAGAATACGATCTAAAATTAAGATTTAAAATCTTAAAAGCAAACAAATTGCATGTTATTTTTAGATTGTATTCTCATAACTAAGAATTTATTCTTAAATTTAAGAATATAAATCTTACTGGCTATATTTTCAAGATTGAAAATTCAAGATTTCGCAATCTTATATTGTAGATTTTTTTTCTTGAAATCAGATCGTCATTTTTCTCTTAGTGTATAAGCATATTTACAAAAAATTGCTTTATTTAAATGAAACTTAACAGATTTAAATAAAGACGTCGACGATGTGGTTTTTGACAGGTTTTTGCAGGGATGAACAGGGTTTTTGACAGACCCATAAACTGACCCTTGCGGGAATGAACATGGTTTTGACAGACCCATAAACTGATTTCAAACAATCTTAACAATCTAATAAAGATAGATAAAAGTTAATTGTTAAGGAATTGTACATGTATATTTTAGAGATATAAGAAAAGAATTTTTATATAAAAAAAAAATATTAATAATTAAATAGGCGAAGTCCCCGATATTACCCATCCAAATATCGTGTATTGCGCCAACGGAATCCCCGGACTCAAATACATCTTCCCCTTCAAAACTCGCGAGCTGACCTCAGGTCCCAAAACAAGAGCTACTTGCGCGGACCTGTAAAATGTAGGATCAGCTAACGGAAAGCCCTCGAATGAATCGCGAGCAACTTCCGGTACGTAATCCACTGGCGTTTTTATGTGGTTCATTTTCAGAACCTTAGCAGACAACGTTAGCTTTTGTTGTTGATCATATATAGACCAAACGGTCAACCGACAATAAGCTTCGTTGTCCACTAGCGTAATTGGTAACCGAGTGTGCCGAATAAGCTCTTCACTGACGTAACTATGGCTGCAACATAGGTCCAGCACAGCTCGAACGTCAACACACTGGTTACCAAACTGCATTTTTACGACCATGGTCGGCGAAAAATTTATTGCATGGCGTACCGAAAGTCTAACCGAAGACGAACTCGGACACGAAGCAGACTTTTGATTTTTCTTGTTACGGCTTTTGGTCTGCGGTAAGGTTTTTTGTGGCGAAGAGTGTAACACCGTGTGATGCTCATCTTGGCACTTCCGGCATTTAGCAAGGCTTGGGCAGTCTTTTGTCACATGGGCCGTTCCAAGGCAACGAGCACAATGACGGAAACTAGCGACATGTCGCAAGCGAGCGGCATGTGACAATTTTAAAAATTTAAAACAATAACGCAACGCGTGCGTTTTTTTGCACAGGCTGCACACTTTGACCTTGCCAGGGCTTGCAACGGGGGGGTTATTCGAACCCGAGTTTCCGATGGGCGCGGTGGAAGTAGCTGGCAGTTCTGAGACTGGCACGGGGGCTATAGAAGGGATTGGGTCCACAGATGGAGTAGAAGCTGGACCTGACACCTCCATCGCTTCTTCATAATCCTCCAAGGCACGGTCGATAGACTCCTCAAACAGCTTGGATACTTGCATTAGAGCATCTTCGTTTTCCAAGAGAGAGTCATTAGCAAACTTTTGCATGGCGGACATGGTGCTAGGAAGGAATAGGTTAATTATAACATTACTTAACAACTTGTTTTATCATTGGTTAGAATAACCGATTTAGTGATTGGTCGCTTTACCATACCATTTTCCGTTTTAACATCGGCGACGCGAACATGACCGTCAGTACCGGGATAAATTTTGTCTATAACGCCTAATTTCCATGCCGTTGGCATTAATTGCTCATTACGTATCACGACAATATCGTTAACTGATACGTCACGTTCGGGAAATTTCCATTTATAACGTTTATGTAAGTTAGCTAAATACTCTTCCTTCCATCGTCGACAGAATTCATGAGTAAAAGCTTTCATTTTCCGATATCGATTGACCATTCCAATCGGCGACTCATAAATTGACGGTTCAGGGGGGGGCAAGGATAGGCGACCCTATCAAAAAATTACCAGGTGTCAGGGCTAGATCTTCGCCAGGATTGTTGGACATTGGACATAGCGGTCTTGAATTTAGACACGCTTCAATTCGGTCGAGAATTGTTGAGAGCTCTTCAAATGTATATTTAACCGAATGCGACTCTTTTTTAAAATGCGATTTAAAACTTTTAACAGCTGCCTCCCATAAACCACCCATGTGAGGAGCGCCAGCTGGTATAAAACGCCACGAGAGACCTTGAATATTAAAGGTTGACACCAAACGAGCTTGGCATTCCTTTAGAAAAGTTTTAAATTAATTTTCTAATTCACGCAAAGCTCCCACGAAATTGGTTCCATTATCCGAAAACATTGTAGCAGGGCAGCCTCGTCGAGCAATGAACCTATGAAAGGCGGCCAGAAAGGCATCTGTCGACAAATCAGATGTAGCTTCCAAATGAACCGCTTTAGTGGCAAAACAAACAAAAATGCACACATAGGCTTTGGTTATTTTACAAGACCTAGCGGTGAAATTCCTCAAATCAAAGGGCCCTGCAAAATCTACTGCAGTATTTGTAAAGGGCCTATCCAATGTAGTCCTTTCAGGTGGCAAAGCTGTCATGATTTGATTGCACGAACGTTTGCGATACAATATGCAACGTTTGCAACCATTATAAGTGGCACGCACCAAATTTTTCAATCGTGGAATCCAATATTCGTTGCGAATAATTCGCAACATAAGTTGGTTTCCACCATGAATGGTAGATTTGTGGGCAAAATCTACTAATAGACGGCTAAATTGACAAGAATAAGGCAGGATGATCGGATGTTTTTCCGAATACGACAACGAAGGTGATTTAGCTAGTCTACCGTTTACTCGCATGACTTGCTCATTATCAAGAAAGGGGTTTAGAGTTATTAACGAACTTTTTTTAGATACCGATTCGCCTGATAGCAACGATTGGTACTCTTCAGCGAAGTGAACTTTTTGAGCTAAAATGGCCAAGCGTGACTTGACTTTCTTAATCTCATCGCTAGAGACCTCAACCGTTGTAAAGGAATGTTCTTTTCGGCAAGAGGGGTGAGTCCGAGGAAGAAACCGCACCATGACTCTAAGAGCGCGTTCAAGAGACGAAAACCTATCTAAAACCTCCTCATATTCAGTGAAAAACGCCGCATGTGCTTTCACCACTTTTGCTTCAAGGTCTGTTTCCGCGAGAGACGAATCGGAGACATTCCATGAGGATTTCGGTTTTTGAAGCCAAGTTGGACCATGCCACCAAAGAGAACTATCCTTTAATTCAGAAGGCGTAGCACCGCGGCTACCTAAGTCTGCAGGATTGTCCTCTGACCTGACGTGATACCAATTGTGTTGCCCTACGTTCTCTTGAATCCGACATTCCCGATTAGCAACGAATGTAGTCCAGGTTTGCGGAGGTTTTCTAAGCCAACAAAGCACAATGGTAGAATCTGTCCAGCAATAAACTTTATCGAGGCTAATGTCGATTTCGCTGACGACAGATTTCAATAATTCGGATGCTAAGACAGCACCACAAAGTTCGAGCCGAGGCAGCGAAACTGATTTTAAGGGTGCTACTTTGGTCTTGCACGACAGCAAATGAGTATAAACTCCACTAGCATCAGAAATTCGGATATAAATCACCCCCGCATATGCTTTCTCTGAGGCGTTATTTGCTTCGATATACGACGAAGCAAAATTTTGCCAAGCATTTTCAGTTGATTCTGGCAAGAAGTCATCCCACTCAATATGATCTTGCCAAAGACGCTGCATAATAATTTTTGCAGTGACTATGACTGGACCTAGCCAGCCAACGGGATCATACAATCTAGCTATTGTAGACAATACTTCCCTTTTGGTGTGTCTAGGCTTATTCTCAATTGACTCTACTCTAAAGTAGAAGGAATCCAATTGAGCGTTCCACTGAATGCCTAATGTTTTTGAATTACTGGATTCAACAAAGGTCAAAAGTTTTGAATCCACTAAAATTTCAGGGGATAAGCCATCCAAAATACGAATATCATTTGAGGTCCACTTTCTCAACTCAAATTTAGCAGACGACAACACCGTACGCAATTCGTCTCGTGCCTGTAAGGCGGATGAAACATCATGAGCTCCCGTAAGCACGTCGTCAACGTACATACACTTGCGTAATATATAAGCCGCAATAGGATACTCAGTCTCTGTATCATTGGCTAATTGTAACAAGGTCCGTATAGCTAAAAACGGAGCACAATTAACCCCAAAGGTTACGGTTTGAAGCTCAAACTCCTCAACGGCCTCCGTAGGAGAATCTCTAAAGAATATCCGTTGATATTGAGTTTGAGCAGGGTCAAGACGAATTTGGCGATACATTTGAGTGATGTCGCAGTTGAAAACATAGCGATACAAACGCCAACGAAGAATTAATAGTACTAAATCTGCTTGCAAAGTGGGACCAACAAAAAGGCAATCATTTAAACTAACACCATTGGAAGTTCTGTTTGATGCATTAAATACAACTCTTAATTTGGTTGTCTTGCTGTCTGGCTTAATCACTGGATGGTGAGGTAGATAGCATGAGACAGCAGACTGTGGACTGTCTAAAATGGGCTTCATATTGTTAAGGTCCAAATATTCTCTAAGAACTGTATGATATAACTCTTTCACTTCAGGCTTCCGTGAAAGGTACGACTCGATTCTATTATATTGGGCCCTAACATTATTTCTAGACGACCCTAGATTTATATTGGTAGGAAAATCTGGCTTAAAGGGTAGCGTAACTACATAACGACCTTCCACGTCGCGTCTAGTCGTTAACCGGTAATTTTCCTCGCAAAATTTGTCCGAAGGACTCAGAATTTTCCTTTTGGGGGACTCCTCTAATTCCCAAAATCTAAGTATATTTTTATTTAGGGTATCTTCCGGAGAACACTCAATGGTTGTAGAATATACCTGAATTGGTTGTTCTCGAATGGGCCCGGTGATAATCCATCCAAAAACTGTCCTTTGACCGACAAGAGATCCTAACACATCCCGATGAATTTCTCCAGTAATGATTTGAGGGTACAAATCAGCCCCTAAAAGTAGATCCACAGGCCTACAGCTGTAGAAATGAGGGTCGGCTAAGGTTAAACTAGAAAAACTACTACGAACTTCAGAACCGATATTAAATGATGGTAAGTTACCCGAAATATTTGGAAGGACTAAAGCAACCGTTTCTAAAACTAAAGAGTGATCTAATGGAGAACTAATTCTCAAGGGGCAAAGTTTTCTAGACTGCGCAGAGGTGACCTGATTGATTCCAGAGACTCTAACATTCGTCGAATGCGTAGTGAGCTTCAGTCTATTCTGAAGAGATTCAGCAATAAATGAAGTCTCAGCTGCTGGGTCAATTAAAGCATGACCGGGGTATGTCATACCCTGGTGGACGATATTCACCATCGCTGTTCCTAAAAGCACCTTACTATTCTGCGATACATAGAACACTTGATGATTCCGAGTGGCACCCGAACTAAAACCTCTCGAAGTTGAGGGCTGAATAGAGTTGGCCGCATTATTATTAGTGGTTTGTGTCGAGTTGTTATTTCTAGAAGGGCTAGGGACCGAATTACTATTTCCCTCCCCCGCGGGCGACGAAGTGTCTCGGTGGAGCATAGTGTGATGCCTCTTTCTACAGTTGGAACAATTGAAGGAACTATTACAATTTTTCACTTCATGTTCTGTAGAAAAGCAATTTACACAACAATGGTACCGTTTAATTAGCGAAAACCGATCCGCTACCGAAAGGCTTTTAAAACGCCTGCATTGTCTTAAGTAATGACCTTGGCCCCGACAGGCGATGCAAGCTTTCGGAGAGTCCGATAAATTGACTACATGAGCTTTGACTCTATGCTCAGTAGTCCTTCTATTTGAAAAAGAGGAAGAAGAAGAAGCGAGATCACTAACACATTCTAGGGTGTGGATCCGCTCTGTCAAGAAAGCATCAAAATCTTTCCATTTTGAAAGGACCGATTTGTCCTTGACGCTCTGTTCCCAAAAATTGATCGTTACCGTAGGCAAACGTTGAATACAGATAAAAATGAGAATTGGATCCCAATCTGTAGTAGGAACATTGTAAATGGATAGTGCCGATAGACAACTATTAACGCCTCGTTGCAATGACTTGAGGCCCGCAGCCGTTTCTTTATCTACCGTGGACAAACTAAAGAGCAATTTAAGTTGGCTGTTAACCAACATGCGTGGGTTCTCATATGCCGACTTGAGTGTACCCCATGCGAGTTCGAACCCTACCTCTGAAAGAGGAAATTTTAAAACTATTTCCTTCGCTTCACCGCTAGTCTTCCTAAGCAGATGACAAAGTCGTTCGACGTTGCTAATACGCGCGCTTTTAATATATAAAGCCGTGAAAAGTTCACGGAATTTAGGCCATTCCAGATAACCGCCCTCGAAAGTATCCACGTCGCAAGGTGGCAACGTTAAATTATGACCTAAATCTGAATTAGCAACATGTGTCGCAATAGGTTTAACTTGGGGCGTTAACAAATTAATTTTGTCTTCTATTGCCCCAATGCACGATGCAAAATCATTAAAAGTCGCGGTATATTTCGCAATAGCAGCGTCAACTTCGTCGCGAGTCGATTTGGAACTCTTCATAAAAATTATGCAGTTCTCATACGACTCCTTGACTTTGTCCCACATACTAACTAATTCATCCCTATGTGTCCGTAAAGTAGTTACCGATTGGACATCATCTTTAATATCATTAAAATTTGCATTAAACGCGACGACAACATCTGAAACTCTAATAAATTTAGCAAGTGGAGTATCGGCCATTTTTCTTCTTAATTACACGTGAATTTGAATTCAAATTATTTCAAAATAAATTTAATTAAAAATTATTTAAAAATTCGAAATTTTACAAATTATTTTAAAAATTGCAATATTTAAACTTAAATTAATTTAAAAATTAATTTATCAAAAAATTATTTTAATTAAAATAAATTAATATAGCAATAGCCAAACAGACCGACTGTAGGGTGTCTTATTTGCAATCAAGAAGAAGCACTGAGAAACACAACAAATTTGTTATATTTATTTATTTATGTATTTGGCACTAAACACATCACTTGGTAATCTTATTAGATTCACTGTTATTTATAAAATGATTTAAAACCACTAATTTTTTTTCCAACTTTTTGTATTTCTTGGTTTTATTGTACCAGTTAATTTATTTTATTTTAAATTAAAAATTAATTATTAAAAAAAATGTCGCTCGCGAAAAAAGAAAACAAAACAAAAGATGTCAAAAAAATTTGAAGGTTTGATAAACTATCAAGCAGTAATATCAAACGTCAATCACAATAACGAAAAGGGTTGGTAAAGCGATCAATCAATCAAAGTAATGTTAATCACAATAAAGAATAACATATGTATGTATGTATATATGTGTTCTTATTTTCTCTTTTGTTTATAAGTAAACAAAGTTTTATTTTATTTTAATATTAAATTTCCACACACTGAATTTTATTTCTACGCACCTTTTTTCCTTCAAAGTTAAAAAAATTTTTCAAAAAGAATTATAAGTGTTGAAGTCCAACGAAGATGTTGATCTTTGAATATAGAAGAAAAAAGAGTTGATTAAAAATCCAGTGAATACCTCCGAGTAAAATTAAATCCGGCTCAGGAAAAGGACCAAATGTTTGCGTGGAAATATAAATAATCGAAATAAAACACAATTAGAAATATTGTTTTAAAAAAGATATATAATCTTCAATTTTTATTTACCTTTGATATAATATTTGAAATATAAAAGGCTTTATATTTTGTACGGCTGCGAGATGTGGCGGTAATGGCGGTCACTCAACAAGTAATTAAAAAATAGTTGAAGACAACTATAACTAATAAAAAACCGTTAGATTACTCGTTAGAACTTAAGTCTTCCCATCAAAACACCCAAAGGTGATAAAAGAGGGTAGTACATTTAAGCTCTAAGGAGTAAATACACCTAACGAAACAAATAAATGTAATTTATTAAATTGGACTTAAACAATTCTCTTTCCATCGAAGTGAAGACACCAAAGTTCTTCCTTCAATTGTTCTTTTAATTGTCTTTCTTTTTGTTCTGCTGATTTAACAACAGCCTTGTAAATTGCTGGTTGAGAAGGTGTAGAAATGCTTACTCCAGAATCGGCGAGTTCTTTACAAATTTTTGCTGCCTTTTTAGTACTAACACGTACCTTATTCACTAACGTTACAGCTGGATGTGTAGTAGCGAGTTTAGGTTTAAGACGTGCTGGGGGTACATAATTTTCTGATTCTTCAGATAAATAACTTTCGTTATAATCGCTGCTAGAAATTGGCCGAAAATCACTTTGAATGGAAGGTGAATATTCTGAGTGTAGATCACTGTTTATTTTTGAAATATCAAAAACATTTTCCCAATTATCACAATATTTTGGTTTTTTAAGGCTTTTGTGGTATAATGATATGAGATTTTCAATTCTTCTGTTTACTGATCTAACGGACACCGTTGGTAGATTTATATTTTTCCATAAATCACATATTTCATTTGTTATTATTATAATTCTATTATATTTGTTCTTTTGAGATTGAGCTAAGGCATTATATCTGCCAATTACTATTTCTTTAGCGGGTATTTTACTAAAATGATCTAATCCAAAATCAATGTTTTGGATTTTACGAGGCATCACTAAACTGTTTTTGAATACAGTTAACTGGTTTTTCCAGATTATGGAATTTTTTTCAACTGATTGGAAACTCTTCTTGAAAGACATTTTGGAACACTTAAAACACGGACTGAAAGTAACGAAAATAACATTTTACATAATTGTAAGTTATTTCTTGGCCTTCTTAGTGCAATATTAAATTTAACAATTTTGTACAGTGTTTTTTCTTTAATTTTTAGTTCTTTTTTTTTTGTTAAAAAATCTTAAATTTACGTTCAAGTTTGAGAAAAAATCACTTACCATCTCTAAATATTAGTAAAATTTCATATTTGAGCTATTTTTTTACTTTGAACAAACATGTTAATAATTTTTCTTGACCCAAAAAAAAATTAAAATTTTCAAAACTTCATCGCGGTTGGTGCGTGAACTTTTTTTACCTTAGCGAAAAAATAAATATACGTTTCCTTGTAGTTTTTTATGCTCTATCGGACTGTGCTATGCCAATTTTGATATTTTGAAAAATTGTTAAAAAGTTATATCCCTAGTATACACTCTTAGTTTTAGATACATACGTGAAATATATAGCTTTTGAATGGATGGATATCAGCTTTGTCGGAAAAGTTATTGAAGATTTACTTATTAATCTGAATTTAGTTAACTAATTAAGATGAATACTTCATCAATAATATTAGGGATGTATTGTTCTTTCGATCTGTCCTATGGATGTTTGGAAAGTTTTGCTCTAGTTCTTTGTGCAATTATAATGTGATTTAATTTATCAGCATATGGAAGATTTCACTAAATGTGAACCGAGCTTGCCCATTTTCAATACCAAACTTTTCAAGAGATCAGAAATACTTTTGTCAAATGTTGTCCCTCTAGAAAGTATATTTTAGGCGCTATCGCCCTGAATAACGATATTGTACAACGTCTTTATACTAAATGTCATCATCGTGAATAGTACTTAGCGCCCTCGACCACAGTCGAGTTGTCAAATTGCAGAGATAACCATCAATTTAACTCATTGAGTTTGATCGAACATCACTACGTTTAATTGATTGTGTATTCTCCTATTACTTGTTTTGCTCGATCTTTTCACTTGCCGTTGGCATGTAGAGAAGAACAAGATTTTTTGGTTTGATGCTATTTTTAGAATAGTAACAATGTTAACAACATATGTATGTAAGTAAATTACATGAATGTATGTAAATGCAACGTGCCCTTTGCTTTTATTTATTTGGGAATTAATTATTCGAACTTTAGAATTGATTGAAAAATTAGGTTTAATCAGGCTTGAGTTCATTTAACTTTCAAATTATTAATTTTGAAAATTTGAAATTGCAATCCATTGAGCCGCGTTCAAAAATAATTTTTTCAGTTTTTCTCCACAATTACTTTTCAAATTTTCAAAATTAATAATTTGAAAGTTAAATGAACTCAAGCCGAGATCAGAAATACTTTTGTCAAATGTTGTCCCTCTAGAAAGTATATTTTAGGCGCTATCGCCCTGAATAACGATATTGTACAACGTCTTTATACTAAATGTCATCATTGTATTTATTATAATTTGTCATTTATTAGCTACTAAGAAATTGCCTTAGGCGAAGTTATACGGGAGCAATTGTCAAACGTGAACGGATTTCTCCCAATTGCAATTAAAAAACTTTAATTTTCGTTGATATGTGAGATACATACATATATATCAGAGAAGAGACTGAATACATTCACAAATGTTGACAGCAACGTATGCATATTGCTTTTGCATTGCCTACAAAGGCAATAACTTTTATGCAGATGCCTTCATTCATTCACACATTTTCGTTGATTGTCTTTTTACACACTATTTTATTATTGCACTGCACGTTAATCAACGAAATAGTTTGATGTCACACTTTCAGTTAGAAAAAATTCGTACGACTCTCTCATTTTTCGTTCTATTCGCAAAGTATTCGTATAATATGTCTGCGTTGTTATCAGTGCTGCCATATGTTTTTCTACGCTTTCATGTTGAATCATTGGGCCAAAATTTTTTTATTAAAAAATTTTTTCGATAAAAATATTTTTCTATAGAAAATTTTTTGATAAAAATATTTTTCTAAGAAATATTTTGTTAAAAAAATTTTCGATAAAATGTTTTTCTTTAGAAACATTTTCAATAAAATATTTTTCTATAGAACAATTTTCAATAAAAATATTTTTCAATAGACAAATTTTCGATAAAAATAGTTTTCTATAGTAAAAATTTTCAATAAAAATATTTTTCTATAGAAAATTTTTGGATAAAAATATATATTTCTATTGAAAAGTTTTTGATAAAAATATTTTTCTATAGAAAGATTTTTGAAAAAAAAAAAAATATTTTTGAAAGATTTTTTTAATATAAAAAATTTATACAAAAATTTTTTGATAAAAAAATGTATTATATAATTTTTTTTTATAATTATGTTAAAACGAACTACATACAAAAACCGATTTTTTAATCTACGGTGCCCTATTTTAAGGTCCGATTATGCCGCCACAGTAGAACATATGTTTTGCAAGTTCAAAACTTGATGTCTCCAACATTAACGCGCAACAGTTAATTTCTTTTTCTGCCATCCCAGTGTTTGACGACTTTTTACTATAAATTTAACGATTTTGCATCCATTTCATCTAGCAACTTGTTTCTTTCTTTTTGTCTTTGTCCACCTATACAACTATAGTTTTGTCTTGTGCACAGCTTGTCTTGTAACGCAACTGAAATCATTCATAATATTTCGGAAACACTCACGCATTCGCTATTATAAAATTAATGTTTGAATGTTTTCCTAGTGTATTTGATTGCAGTTATAAACACAAGCAATGCATGCAATATATTTCATTATACTCTTATTTTGTGAATATGCATTGTTTCGTCTCAATTAAATATTGTAAATTGACGACAAGTTTTCATTTTTATGTGAATACATTCAAAGCAAGAAAACCGCCATTCAATCTCTTCTCTGATATATATGCAGGTTTTAAACGGTTATCATGTACTTAGCTGCATGTTTGTACTTCCTAGGAAGATTACCTATAATTTGATATATAATACATTCTCGAATGTTATCGAATCTGCATCGATAAATTATTCGAGTGGAACAATGAAAATGAAGAAGAAACTAGTTGAATTGAAACAAAATGTAATTTTTTTCACCCAAGTGTTTCTGTAATTTATTTTTGTGAGAACTATCTGTCATTCAACAAGTGTTTCTGTAATTTATTTTTGTGAGAACTATCTGTCATTCAACAACTTACGTCAAATTTATTGGAAATGTGCGAGTAAAACTGTTTCTGTAAGCGAATGATGCGAAAAGTTTTTCATTTTATCTGTCAAAACAATTCGCACATATTAAAGGCGTCGAAAAAGAAACATTTGAACTAAAAAGTAAAAACAAATACATAATTAAAACATATAATTAAATAAAACGTAATCAATTGCTTCATTTTATTTATTCAAATATTTTATATTTTAATTAATTTCAGAAAATTTAAAGAATATCAAAAATATTTCGGCGATCGTTTTGTTCGGGTACTAACAACACCACACTAAACATTTAAAATAATATATAAATATATATGTCTATATATATATATATATATATATATATATATATATATATATATATATATATATATATATATATATATATATATATATATATTTTTTTTTTTTTCTTATTTTAAATTCATTTTTTAATTTTTTTGATGATAAATTTTTACTTTTTCTACCAGCTGTTTACTTTTTGACAGATGTATTGGAAATTTCCATTAAAAACGTAATCAGTGTTGCTAGTACTCACTTTGTGTTACAGAAACACTTTTTTCTTCCAGGTCGAGAAACGGTGGAATTTTTTGTTTCATACTTTTCGCTGTGAAAACTTATCACTTTGAGTTACAGAAACGACCTACAGATTTGTGGAGCTCCTAGAATTTCACACAAAATTTAGGATATCGTCCCACCCTGAATTTCATCATTGTCGATCAAAACACCTGAAATATCGCTTAACCTAAATTATATCTACCACAAATTACCGAATGGATCAGAATTTAGGTAATTCCCTGCGAAGTACGCTATTAAATTTCATCAAAATAAGCACCTGAGATATCGACAAAACTTGAAAGGACAGGCAGGTAGACAGACAGACAAACAGATGGACGGACAGACAAACAGACGGACGGACGTCGCTCGATCGATTCTCCTGCCTATTCTGAGTCGATCGGTACAATTTGAATAGTTTTCATAATCAGATTTGTGGAGTTTATATATCAGATTTTAGGAAATCCTCCCGCAAAGAACGCTGTCAAATTTCATCACAATGGGTCCATAAACACCTGAGATATCGCTGAAAAATACTTACAAAATGTAAACAAAATTTCTTAGGCACGTACTTTGGGCAATTTGCTGTACACAACAAGTAGTGTTAATATGTCAGATCTTAGGAAATCCACTAAAGCAAAACGATATTAAATATCATCAAAATCGGTATATAACAATCTGAGATATAGCCAAAACTCCAAATTCGATGTCCCGCAAATTGCCGAATTTAAAATATTTTTTTGTAAAAAAAATATATTTTTTTGTAAAAAAATATATTTTTTTGTAAAAAAAATATATTTTTTTGTAAAAAAAATATATTTTTTTGTAAAAAAAATCTATTTTTTTTTTAAGAAAGTTTTCTGAATTGTATATCAACTTTTAGGAAATCATTCAACGCAGAGCACTGTTGAATTTCATCGTAATCGGTTTATCAACAACTCAGATATCGCCAAAGCAAAATATATCGATGTACGCAAATTGGCAATTTAAAATTAAAAAAAAAACAGCATTTTTTAAAAAAACATTTTTTCGAATTATATGTCAGATTTTAGAAAATACTTCAACGCAGCACGCTATTAAATTTCATCAAAATCGGTCCATAAACACCAGGGATATCGCCAAAATTCAAAATTCGATGAGAATTTTAAAAAAATTTTTTAAAAATATGTAAATTTAAAAAAAAAAAAATTAAATTTGTCAATTGGTACCCATCGAATTTTAATATTTTGCCGATATCTCCGGTGTTTATGGACCGATTTTGATGAAATTTAATAGCGTGCTGCGTAGGTCAATTTCCTAGTTCCTAATCTGATATACAATTTTGTCGCTACACCCTCCAGGAGCTCCACAAACTTGATTTCAACAGACAGACAGACGGGCATGGCTAAATCGACTCTCCGATTCTGAGTCGATCGGTATAATTTTTATGGGGTTTAAACGAATAATGAAAAAATTACAAACTGAATGACAAACTTATAATACCCTTTCACCTTTTGGTAAAGGGTATAACAAATTATAAATAAATTGAAGATAGAGGAAAATCAGAGGATTACAAACCCGCTTTTATAAAATATTTTAAAGTTTCCAGTTTCACCAAAAATCCATAAATGAACTGTTGCGGAGAGATCTTTAAGTGAGTGGACGTGTTTTCTTTTCTCTGTGATAATTAAATTTTTTTTAAAAGTGTCATTTCAAGTAATAAAATTTTTATCTTATTACAGAACTAAAGTGAAACGAAGGTTTTATTTAAATTTTTATTTTCTGTTTTTTTTTTTTTTTAAATCAATCAAAACTATTAAAATCGTAAGTTCTTTTATTTTATTTCTAAATTTTTTTTGTAAAAAAAAGAAGCATAAAACATTAATATTGTTTTTGTTGTTTGTCCAAAAGAAATTGTTCTCACATACAAGAACATCAGTGAGATTGTTGTTTTCTTTTTCTTTCTTTCATTCCGTCTTTGTTTTTCTCATTAATTGACACTCTCACAATATTTCAATTCTTTTTTTTATTTTTGTCTCTTCTTTTCTCTTTTCTTAATTCTCTCACTGTAATACTAATTTTCTTTTCCTTATATCTTTACTTTTCTTGTAATTATCTCACTAATATAATAACATACATAGTTTCTACCATAGATAAAACACATAGATTGAGAACATATGTTCTACTAAGGCACCAAAAAAATGTGGTGAATAAATTAACTAAGGTGGTGAACTCACATACAGGTACTGTGAATTCAACATAGTCATTTTAACAACTGTCAAATGAAAATGTAAACAAACAAAAATTATTTGTAATTGAAAAGGGTAAGTAAAGAAATTTTGTTTGTTTTTTTAATAATATTAAATAAATATATTCAGGTATGTGATGGACATTTTTCGTTTTCAAATCGATCGATTTCAGACATATTTTTTAGCTAATTTTTGGTTATTTCCCCCAAAAAAACTGAAAATTTTGGCTTTAATCCTTTTGACTGATATTTTATCTTTCATTTGGATATCGATACTCAAGATATCGAAAATACTTTTGTAAAATTTTGTCTAACCTAAAAACGGGAAATTTTCAAAATTTCCCTTTTTTTATGGGAAATTTTAAAAATTTCCCTTTTTTATGGGAAATTTTCAAAATTTCCCTTTTTTATAGGAAATTTTTTAAATTTCACTTTTTTATGGGAAATTTTCAAAATTTCCCTTTTTTATGGGAAATTTTCAAAATTTCCCTTTTTTATGGGAAATTTTCAAAATTTCCTTTTTTTATGGGAAATTTTCAAAATTTCCCTTTTTTATAGGAAATTTTTAAAATTTCACTTTTTTATGGGAAATTTTAAAGATTTCCCTTTTATATGGGAAATTTTCAAAATTTCCCTTTTTTATGGGAAATTTTCAAAATTTCCCTTTTTTATGGGAAATTTTCAAAATTTCCCTTTTTTATGGGAAATTTTCAAAATTTCCCTTTTTTTATGGGAAATTTTTAAAATTTCACTTTTTTATGGGAAATCTTCAAAATTTCCCTTTTTTATTGGAAATTTTCAAAATTTCCCTTTTTTATGGGAAATTTTCAAAATTTCCATTTTTTATGGGAAATTTTCAAAATTTCCATTTTTTATGGGAAATTTTCAAAATTTCCCTTTTTTAGGTGAAATTTTCGACATTTCCCATTTTTACAGAAAATTTTTATAATTTCCCATTTATATAGGAAATTTTCAAAATTTCACATTTTAAAAAGGAATATTCAAAATTTCCCCTTTTTACAAGAAATTTTTAAAATTTCCCATTTTTATGGGAAAATTTCAAATACTACGTTTTTATGGGAAATTTTCAAAATTTTCATTTTTATTGAAAATTTTTAAAATTTACCATTATTATGGGAAATATTTAAATTCTGTATTGATTTTTTCATTTTTGCGTTTTTTATTTGACAAATATTTTTGACAAAACAATATTTAAATCAGAATAACAATTATTTCTGTTTAAAATAAATAAAAATCAGATCTTGACAAATATTTTTGCCAAAAAAAAATATTTGTCAGACCTTGACAAATATTTTTGACAAATAAAATAAAAATCAATTTTTGACAAATATTTTTGCCAAAAAAAATATTTGTCAGAACTTGACAAATATTTTTGCCAAAAAAAAATATTTGTCAGAATTTGACAAATATATTTGACAAAAAAAAAGTAAAAATCGTAAAATAAAAATTATTTTTGGAAAAAATAATAAAAATCAAAAATTTAAAAAGCATGTCATTTTCTGAAAATATAGTGGAAAACAATCAAAATGATGTTTTCAAATTAGTTCTGCGATATTTCCATATGATTGCTTTTTTTCTTTGAAAATTCAAGAATAATTATTATTTTCGGTCCCTGGTTTATTTTATAAACAAATAATTTATTGACATTTTATTGTTGAGTTTCTTTTTCTTGTGGGGAATTAAAAATCATTCAAACCAGTATTGCATTTCTAGTGCAAATTCAAAAATAAAAATTTAAAAATCAACAATACCAAGCAACTCTGCTTTAGTATGTGGTGGATATTTTAGTATGCACTAATACCACTTAAACATAATTTTACCAATACAGTAATACTTATTACAATATGGCGCCTCTAAAATGTACCATGACGTCTCTTAAATGTACTTGACAGTTGCGTCCTCAGTCTATGTTGTTAGCATAGATAAAACACATAGATTGAGAACATATGTTCTACTAAGGAACCAAAAAAATGTGGTGAATAAATTAACTAAGGTGGTGAACTCACATACATTTACTGTGAATTCAACATAGTCATTTTGACAACTGTCAAATGAAAATGTAAACAAACAAAAATTATTTGTAATTGGAAATGGTAAGTAAAGACAATTTATTTGTTTTTTGTATTAATATTAAGTAAATATATTATTGTTTTTTAGCAAAAAGGCAGCAGAAAAGTGCAGATTCTTTTTATAATTTGCCACAGACCACACAAAATTTATACCGATCGACTATTAATCGGCAGAAGAATCAATTTAGCGGTGTCCGTCTGTCTATCAACCGCAATTAAATATACAAAATCAGAGAGACTCTGCCCAACATTGGTCTAAATTCAAATTTACCCTACTTATTCAATGGTCCAGGATATCTTATGGTCAAGCTTAATCAACTGTTCTAGAGACATACATATATATCTTATATGATACTTTTTTAAGTTTGGGGATTTAAGTAGATTTATGTCATTTCCGGCTAAGGGCCTGAGCTAGGGTCAATTGTGAATCAATAGTTTCCAAATTTCGGTTATTGGTTTATAAACTGCATTTATCTTTAGATTTATAAGCGGTTTTCAGCGTTTATGATTATTTTAACTACTTGTGTCTTGTATGGGAGGTATGATCAAATATGGGTCGATTCCTACAAAATTAGGTATACTGATTAAGGTTATTATCTATATATATATAAAACTCTAACGTGACTGACTGACTGACTTATCATCGCCCAGCCCAAACGGCTAAAGCTAGATAGGTGAAATTTTGACAGTGGGTAGCTTTTTCGAAGTATAGATCCACTAAGAAATTTTTGGAAATTCGGCCTCTAAGGGTATTTTTGTGTATCGGAGCCGGTAAACAAGAAAAAAATATTAGACACGTGTTTGGTAATTTTTTGATTCAGGGTTCAAAAAGGGGTAAAGACGGTCAAAAAAATTTAGGGTAGGTACAATTTTTTTTCTTTTTATATCACTTGAACCAATAAAGCTAGAAATAAAATTTATAGGGAGCTCGATTGCCAAGTACAAACTATCAAATACGTGTTTGGTACTTTTTTCAATTAAAAGGGTAAAAAAAGGAAAAATCGGTAACATTATATCTCCTTAACCAAAAGCGATATAAGCAAAGAATAAATTGGTTTGAGATTAGCACTAAAAATTAAGCGACATGTGTTCGGTACTTTTTTGAAAATCGGTCGCCTAGCGGGCAAAAGAGGGTGGAAAAGGAATAAATTAGTAACATCATATCTCCGAAACCAAAGTTGAAATTGGATTTGAATCGGCTAGAAAAATAAGGGTACACGTGTTTGGTGCTTTTTTGAAAATGGTACTAATAAGGATAAAAAAGGGTAAAAACTATATTTTGGTACTTTTTTAACCCATATGTATCTTTTAAACTTATACACATAGAACCATAATTTATATCGCAACCGATAGATATTAGAAAATAATTAAATACGTATTTGGTACTTTTGCGATTAAAGTGCTTGGGTAAAAAAAAGGGAAAATATTCAAGGGTAGGTTTTTTGGTTTTTAGCTATGGTATCTTTTAGGCTAATAAAGCCAGAAGTATAATTTATTGACTGGTCGATGGACATTGAAAAAAATAAATTACGAGTTTGGTACTTTTTTAATTTTGGGTGTAAAAATCTGTAAAGTATATCTTCTAAAACAAAAGTGATAGAAACAAAAACTAAATTGTTCTGAGATTGGCACTTAAAACCAAGGGACATGTATTCGGTACTTTTTTGAAATTCGACCTCTTAGAAGGTAAAACAGGGTAGAAAAGGGAGAAATTAGTAACATCATATCACCGAAACCAACATCGATGCAAACAAAGTTGAAATTGGATTTGAATCGGCTAAAAAAATAAGTGGACACGTGTTTGGTACTTTTTGGAAATTTGCACTAATAAGGATAAAAAAGGGTAAAAACTATATTTTGGTACTTTTTTAACCCTATACGTATCTTTTGAACTAATAAACATAAACACTCAATTTACATCACAATTGATAAGGACTAAAAAAATTAAGAAAGTGCTTGGCACTTTTACGATAAATGAGGCAAAAAAAACGGGTAAATATTAAAGTGTATTTTGTTTTTAAACTATGATTATCATTTAAACAAATCAATCAAGAAGAATAATTTACAAGCGGGTCTATTTACATTGAAGAAGTATAAGACACGCGTTTGGTTCCTTTTTTTAATTTTTTGAGTAAAAAGGGGGGAAAAATCGGTAGCGTAATATCTTCTAAATAAAAAGTGATAATTTTTTTTAAATTTGGCCGCTTATGGGTAAAACAGGCTAGAAAATGGATAAATCATATAATCGACTAGAAAAATAAGGGGACATGTGTTTTGTACTTTTTTGGAAATGGCACTAATAAGGGTAAAAAGAGTAAAAACTATATTTTGATACTTTTTTAACCCATATGTATCTTTTGAACTTATAAACATAAAGGCTCACTTTATGCCACAATCAAACATGTGCTTAGTACTTTTACAATAAATGGGGTTTAAAAGGGTGAAAAAGGGAAAGTATTCATTTTAGCTAACGAAGTCAGAAGTATAAATTTTTTATTTTATAAACAAAAAAATATTTGACATTTCATTGGTGAGCTTCTTTTTTTGTGGGGAATTAAAAATCATTCAAACAAGTGTTGCATTTCTAGTGCAAATTCAAAAACCAAAAATTCAAAAATCAACAATACCAAGCAACTCTGCTTTAGTATGTGGTGGATATTTTAGTATGCACTAATACCACTTAAACATAATTTTACCAATACAGTAATACTTATTACAATATGGCGCCTCTAAAATGTACCATGACGTCTCTTAAATGTACTTGACAGTTGCGTCCTCAGTCTATGTTGTTAGTTTATGGTTGTTAGTTTATGGTTTCTACAAATTGATGACTGGTAATTAACAGAGTGATTCATATATACATTATCTTAATTACAAGGTGTTTATACAGTATATATTTATGTCATAAGATGTGTTATTGATTTTAGTTGTAATATTTTTTTGTTAATTAAAATTAATTTAAAGTGAATATAGAAAGTTGCTGTATATATAACTAATACGACTAAACGATGAAAGAAATAGTAAAGTGTGACACGTGCAATTTTAGATTCCTGCCTAATTCTATATTAGGTATGTGCATCTCATCGGGTAAAAAACTTATTTTTTTTCTTCTTATTTTCGTCCAATAAGATGAGTAACTCAACTGCGCTATTGAACGGTACTGACGATAGTAAATCAGTTGCATCGTCAAACTTGACCAATGCGTCTAATGTTTCGAGCTCAACAGTTAAAAATGTTCGGAGAAATATTAAACTACTGGGTAAGAAGAGCGATTTAACTTCCAGTGAGAAGAGTCGTCTGGCGAAGGCTCTCACTATTGTCACTGAACATGAGAATTTGAATTGTACGATAAAAAGAAATGTGCCGGCTGATGACAAATCGCTTGTCAAAGCCATGGATAGATTCGCAGTAGTGGAAAATACTGTGGATGACCTTACTAGTGAGGAGATTAACGCAAAAAAAGAAGCCATAGTTAACTGGACTAAAGGTAACAATATATACTCTGAGGTCAAAAACTCAATTAAAAAGAAGCTGCCGAGTATAAACGTCCAACCCGACCCAATACTCGTCTCTTCTGAAGGAACTCGGCATGGCGACGACTGCGACATAATTAATTGTAAAATAGGCCAACCCGCTAAGGATACAATCTCATTACTAGGAGTCGAAGCTGTTGATAAAGAAATTGACGCCTCCAATGACAAGCAGGGCCACTCCGCTATCTTGTCAGGGGAGGCTTCAAGCTCGAAATCAAGTCGGGATAATAGAAATTTAGATAGACAAACTAAAGTGAATACGGGCCAACCCGCCCTAACCACTGAAAGGTTTGTGGATGACAATCTGACAAAATTTGTGGAGAAACACCGTAGCCACGACATTTACATTTTGACGAGTTGCATAAAGGGCCAACCCGCTCTTGAAACAAACCCATCGTATGTAGATGTTGCGAATGAAGAAGAGAGTCGTATTTTCTTTGATAACAAGGGCCACCCCGCTATTGTATCAAGGAAAATCTTGCTCTCCAATTCATCTCGAGAACTCTTACAAGAAAATACCGAAGATGTAGGTGATGCCAGACAATCAGCTTACATGAAGACAGGCCAACCCGCCTCAAACATGTTGTTGAGTGATGGCGTCACAACTCTAATGCCTTATGATAAAACCCCAAAATCCAAAGGCCAACCCGCTTTACATTCTGTGGTTCATCATAAGAGCAGTCAAGGTATCACTGATCACATTATGGACAATATTCCCTCTTCTAGTAAAGGTATTGTTAATAATAACTTTAAAATACCTTTTCCAGTATTCGAAAGTAGCAAACGCAACAGAACTGCTGAAACGAAATCACCAGTGGAGAACATGAAAAAGAAAAAAGCCGAACGATGACACTTATAATGTAGGTTGCATTAAAGTAGTTATTGTAGATAATAATAGCGCATCAGGCGGGAGAATGCACTCAGAAAAATGGAGCATTCTCGAAAATCGACTACAGCTCTGTATTACGGAATGTATTCGAAACAACGAGTTCGTACCATCTTTTGGGAATATTCACACGCATGATGGCTATAAAATTCTATACTGCAAAAATGATGAAACCAGTTATTGGTTAGTAAGCAATATTAGAAAACTTAATAATATTTGGGAGGGAGCTGATCTCAGAATAAAATACGAAGAGGATCTGAGGCCGTGTCTAAGAATTCGGGCCTTCATTACCGGAAAAATAATTCCCAGGGCTCGTCTGATCGAGATGTTAAGGGCACAAAACCAGTCGATATACCCATCGGCTGACTGGGAAATAGCCTATATGGGAAGGCCAACCCCACTTGGACAAAACGTTGTTATAAGTGTAAACGATAAAACTATTGAGCTGCTAGAGGCAAATGGTTTTAGGATAAGCGTTGGCATTAGCAGCGTTGTAGCTACGCCTGTTGTCAAGAGAATTAACAATCTACCTCCGGTAAGTAATGGTGCTTAAACTTCTCCAGATTAATCTCCATCACTCTATTGAGGCTACGACTAACTTAATTCTCTACATCAACAGGCACAAAGTGGACATGATCCTAATACAGGAACCATGGATAACTTCGAACGGGATAGGCGGTCTTAATATTAAAGAATATGAAACTTTAATGTGCACAAAGTCGAATAAAATTAGAGCTTGCATTCTAGCAAAAAAAGATCTAAAGTGTTTTCTATTAAACCAATTTACAAATAGGGACCAGACAGTAGTAGAACTGCAAAGAGAAGGACGGAAAGCTATTTTCTCATCCTCATACTTTGCACACGATGACGACTCTGATCCACCTCCAGAGATAACTAGACAAGTAACAAAATACTGTAAAAACCACCATACTGACCTCGTCATAGGCTGTGACGCAAACGCCCATCATACGTTGTGGGGTAGTACTGACACAAATGAACGTGGACTAGCCGTAATGGACTTTATTATAGAACATGGTTTGCTTATAGCAAATAAAGGTAAAGAACCAACATTTGTAACAAGGTCTCGGAGGGAAGTACTGGACCTGACATTAGTCACTCAAATAAATGATCTTAAGATTGAGACCTGGAAAGTGTTAATGGAAGACACCTTTTCAGATCATAAATATCTAATATTCACAGTAGAAATGAGAAGTCAACCGCCATTGGTAAATTTTAGAAATCCAAGACGAATAAAATGGGATAATTTTCTTGGTAGTTTATCTACCTCCCTACAACCGCTAGAACGAGAGATCAACAATACTCTGGATATAGAACAAATTTCAAGAAATCTCGAGGAAGCCTTTAATATAGCCTTCAAGAATTCGTGCTCCAGTAGTAATAGCAAACACAAAAAATTACAAGAGTGGTGGCATAAAGACCTAGAAAAAATCAGACTTAATACAATGAAAGCACTAAACGCAGCTAGGAAGTACAATACGGAACGCAAATGGAAATCTTATAAAGAGAACAGGAAAGAATTTAAAAAACAAATAAGAAAAGCTAAAAGACAGTGTTTTGTCAACAAATTAAAAGATCTGGAAAATGTGAAAGATACAGCCAGGCTTAGGAGACTTATGTCTAAACAAAATTATGTTGCAAGCAACATTAAGAATTTCAATGATGAATGGACGATGTCTGCAAAAGAAACACTAGAAGTATTATTTAAACAACACTTTCCGGGTTGCGAACTAAACGCAACGGAAAACCAATCCCCATTTATTACCGAACAATTTAGAAGCAATGAATGCAAAAATCTTATTACAATTGACAAAATTAGATGGGCAATCGGAACATTTGAACCCTACAAATCACCAGGTTTGGATAGCGTGTACCCAATAATGCTACAAAAATCCATTGGGTCTACTGAGGAACTGCTAAAAAGACTCTTTACTGCATGCATAGAACATGCTTACGTTCCAACAAATTGGAGGAAAGTAAAGGTAGTATTTATACCAAAAGTTGGTAAAATCCAACATCATGAAGCTAAAGACTATAGACCAATCAGTCTATCATCATTTTTACTGAAAACATTAGAAAGAATTCTAGATAATCACGTTAGAGAGGATTGCTAATATGCCCTTTTCTCCCGACCAACATGCATATATCAAAGGCAAATCTGTTGAAACGGCACTGCATAGCTTAACATCAATAATTGAGCAATCATTAAATCAAGGAGAATATGCTTTGGCATGCTTCTTAGATATTGAAGGAGCCTTTAACAACATCAAATCAGAGGCTATTGAGATAGCATTAGATAACAGTGGTTGCGATTCTAATGTAAAATCGTGGATAATAAAGTTTCTCACGCAACGCCATATACAGTCAGAACTGGGAGGATCAGTTCTACATGCGCTGGCTACTAGAGGTACGCCCCAAGGGGTAGTTATTTCACCTACACTATGGATACTTGTATTAAATGACATACTAGTACAATTCAATGCTCTTGGTGTAGGAGTCGTGGCTTATGCTGACGACTTAGTATTAATCGTTAGAGGTAAATTCCCCAGCACTCTAACCGAAATAATGGAAAGATCATTAAAGATGTTACTCAGTTGGTCCAAACAGTGTGGTTTAGGAATTAATCCATCTAAAACAGAAATGGTAATATTTACAAGGAAAAGAATACCTTTGTTCGAGCACCCAAAGCTTGACGGAAAAGTATTATCTCTTTCAAAACAAGCGAAGTTTCTAGGTGTAGTATTTGATTATAAACTTAAATGGCTACCAAATCTTAAAGAAAGGATTAAAAAGTCCTATGCGGCAATTTATTCATGCAAAAACTTATAGGAAAAACTTGGGAATTAAGACCGAGAATGATTTATTGGATATACCAAGCTATCGTTAGACCGACTTTAACACATGGCTCTCTAGTTTGGTGGCCAATTATGAACGTTAAATGTCATGCCTCCCTAGTTGAAAGAGTTAACAGAATAGTTGCACTAAGCATCTCAGGGGCAATGAGATCTACTGCAACAGAAGCTCTATGTAGAATTTTAAATATGGACCCACTGCACCTACATATTAAAGAATATGCTCTAAGAACACAGGTCAGACTTAGTCAGAGTGGCCAACAGAGAACTTCACTTGCTGATTAAAAAACATTCAACAATAACAAAGGCACAAAAAACTTGTCTTTTATTTGTAAAAGATCAAACTTGCCTACACACACTCTTTTGCTGTTCATTTTAAAGCAACCGAACATATTTCCCTTCATTGAAAATGATTTTCTTTAAACTGGGAGTGAATGAATTAATCAAACTTGTTCGAACTTGTATACATGTTGTTCATTTTAAGGCAATCGAACAACTCGCATGTTGAATACAGTCTTATTTTTGTCATAGGTCGAATCAAACTTGTCCATTCGTGTGCTTTGCTTTTCCACTAAACATACAAAAATCTGATAAACATTGAAATGCAAAAAGCAAGAAATCATTGTGTATGAATTTGTTCAAAGGTAAGATCTTTTTTTTATTTTAGTTTACATTGGTTTTTGATGTCTATTCGTATTGCCTAGACAAAATAGGTAATTTTTGTAAGAAAATGTTAATTTAATTTTTTTATAGAAAAACTTACGTTTTCTATAGAAAAACTTACTTTTTCTATAGAAAAACTTACTTTTTCAATAGAAAAACATACGTTTTCTATAGAAAAACTTACTTTTTCTATAGAAAAACTTACTTTTTCTATAGAAAAACTTACTTTTTCTATAGAAAAACTTACTTTTTCTATAGAAAAACTTACTTTTTCTATAGAAAAACTTACTTTTTCTATTGAAAAACTTACTTTTTCTATAGAAAAACTTACTTTTTCAATAGAAAAACATACGTTTTCTATAGAAAAACTTACTTTTTCTATTGAAAAACTTACTTTTTCTATAGAAAAACTTACTTTTTCTATAGAAAAACTTACTTTTTTTCTATAGAAAAACTTACTTTTTCTATAGAAAAACTTACTTTTTCTATAGAAAAACTTACTTTTTCTATATAAAAACTTACTTTTTCTATAGAAAAACTTACTTTTTCTATTGAAAAACTTACTTTTTCTATAGAAAAACTTAAAAAATAAAATATTTTCTATAAAAACGATTGAATGTTTAGCATAAAAATAATTTTTCTATATATTCCATCTCACTGTGTATATATATATATTTTTCTGAATAACTCTTATTGCTCTATTCAATTATACAATTAGAATGTTATATAATTGTTATATAATATATATAATAATTATACATTCACATTTTTCTCTATTTACTACGTCAATTAAAAAGTTACCAAACTAATAAAAAAAAATCTTATAAACCACTGTGCATTTTCCAATGCGTATTCCTTCTAATTTTGCCTTTGATAAACAAATTCAAAATGATGAAAAATTCAAATAAGCTCACTTATCAATGTTGAATTGTAAATGTTGTTTGTATTGTTGGCATATTATATTGCTCAATTCATATAGACGTTGGGTTCAAACATGTGTGTGTTAATGAGAATAAGATCGTTTGGACACGATGAATTTACTGCAAGCCCTTCTCTTGCCTGTGCGAACTTGTTCATAAAATGCTTTTGTTAATTATTCACAAAATCAGAATTTGATGTGTACAGTAGAATGAATATGATTTTTAATCACGTTGAATTTTTCTTTATTCTTTAAAATGAACAAAAATTTTTGTGCTGAATGAAATCAAGAAATCCCGTGATTTTGAAGTTCTCTGGTGGCCAATTGGTGATCAAAGAAAAGGGACACTCATCATTAATTATTAACTATGGATGCAGAGACGAAGTTACAGACTACATGACTCCTCAAATAGTATGGGATAAGAAGATTAGGGCTGTTATACCTTCAAGAGAAAGTTGAAATGTTAGAAACCATAATTCACTGGGTATAGAGATTTACACTGATGGTTCAAAGAAGGAACAAGGTACTGGTAGTGGAATTTTTTGTGAAAAACTAGGAATAAGAAGTAGTTTTAGTTTAAATACTGATTGCAGCATCTTCCAAGCAGAGATATTTGCTGTATTGGAAGCAGCTCGTACGATATCTATGATGCCGATATTCAAAAGCGATATCACAATTTACATAGATAGTCAAGCAGCAATCAAAGCAATATGCAATAGAACTATTAGGTCAAAGGTAGTTAGCCGTTGTCGCAGAGAGCTACAGGCTTTCAACGAACAACACTTCTTAAAACTGTGCTGGGCACGCAATGGAGCAGACTTGAATGGAAATGCAGCATATGTGGAGGTTTACCCTGGGCTCTGCTCAATTTATTAGAATATGAGAAGCAAATTTAAATCTGAATCAAATGTATTGTGGAATAACTCAACGCAATGTACTGAAACGAAAGCTCTATAGCAGACAAGAGATATTAACACACAAAAAACTATATTAAATATGGATAAAAATGATTTAAGGATATATGTAGGTATCATAACTGGACATAATAACTTAAGGTACTTCTTGAAAAAATACGCTTAAGAAATGACGATATGTGCAGATGGTGCAACGAAGAAGAAGAAGATACATACCACTTCCTTTGTCAATGTGTTCCACTATCTAACAATCGATTTAAATGTTTTGATTCTTACTTTTTTCAGAATCTAGAAGATCTAAGGAACGTACGTCCTCTAAAGATGATAAAATATATCAAATTGTCGAAGCTTTATGTGAACTGATAAAGGAGGAAAACAAAATGTGCTAAATGTTGGTAATGCTTCTCGAAATGAAGCTTCTTAATCGAGGACGCACTATGGATCAACACGTATGGTCTTGTGTATAATCTTACAGTTTTCTGTGAGGTCCTCCTATCTAATCTAATCTAATCTAATCTTGCGGACGCTACGTGACGGACGATACAGTTTTTACTCGCACGCTTTTTATTAGGAAAAATTAATATTTCATAATTTTTTTAAGGGTTCGTAAATCAGTAAAAAAAATGGTGTTATCAGTAAAAAATGGCGTTATTTCGAATTTCATCTCCTTCATATTCGCGGTTAAAAATGCGATTTTTGAGCATAATTTAATATTTCGCAAAACGGCTACTTACATATGTTTATTTGAAGTTTTACACTTTTTACATCTTATTTTTCGACCCAAGAATGCTGAGGCTAGATTTTAGAGTGTCCCAAAAATAAAAATTTTTTTAACACATAATACCTTAAATTAAATCTGCGGATATAGATAGTGTTATTGCTTTATGAATAAGACAGATATGTGTTCGTAATTTTTGTATTTAATAAATATCATTTTGTAAAAAATATATACTGTGACGGACGCTACACACTTTTCTATACATATTCACCCTTATCGCGGTTGACAATTTTGTGTCGTTTTTTGGCGTTTTTAAAAAATTGCATCGTGGTTGACAAAAACGCCTGCAAATACGACATGGATTGTAATTCTATTACATAAACGGTATCGCAGATGGCGTATTTGCCTGTCGAAAACGACTAAAATTGTCGTTAAGTGTTTTGCTCACGACAGAATTTTAGATTTTAAGATTTGATTACTTATTGTTAGTTCATGGAAAATTAAGATTCAATAAATAAAAAACATAAAAAAATGACAGCGTATATTTCTTGACAAAATCGTAACTTAAATAAAAATCATGTTTAAAGATTTTGATTTTAATATTTGTATTTTTGATGTCTATTTTTTGTGTTTTAGTATAAAAATACTACATCCACAAAATTTTCCAAGTTGGTAGAAATAATGAAAAAATTTGTATTAACAAAAAAACTGTCGCACAACAAGCTTTCGGCCATGCAACACTTTGATTTGACTCCAGTTGAAGATGCTGCAGTAAGTTAATTGGAGTTACACTTTATTGTTCAGCGTAAAGAACCTTTCGGCTTTAAGCGAGCTCGTTGCAGCTCCCCAAAGCAATAGCTTTCTGTTGATGAGGTACTTGATATCGTCATTAATGCAATAATGAAGATACCAACTTTAGAAAGCAGACGAAAAATGCTTAATGTTGCATTTCTATTTAATTTAATTAATGGTGCTATCTGTTCTGATTTTCTTCTTAGAAACGTAAATTTCAATGTTTCGCAGAGATCAACTCGAAATTTTTATCCGATTTATTTACAACTTGTTCAAAGCGAGTACGCTAATGCAGATTCCTTAAGAAGATTATGCATACTTTATAACGAATTGTATTTCCTTATAGATTATTCTGTTAACGTAAATGTCATAAAACGTAACATTATTATACACCTCAATAATTGTGATTAAATCAGTACAGTATTTCATAATTTTTTTAAGGGTTCGTAAATCAGTAAAAAAAATGGTGTTATCAGTAAAAAATGGCGTTATTTCGAATTTCATCTCCTTCATATTCGCGGTTAAAAATGCGATTTTTGAGCATAATTTAATATTTCGCAAAACGGCTACTTACATATGTTTATTTGAAGTTTTACACTTTTTACATCTTATTTTTCGACCCAAGAATGCTGAGGCTAGATTTTAGAGTGTCCCAAAAATAAAAATTTTTTTAACACATAATACCTTAAATTAAATCTGCGGATATAGATAGTGTTATTGCTTTATGAATAAGACAGATATGTGTTCGTAATTTTTGTATTTAATAAATATCATTTTGTAAAAAATATATACTGTGACGGACGCTACACACTTTTCTATACATATTCACCCTTATCGCGGTTGACAATTTTGTGTCGTTTTTTGGCGTTTTTAAAAAATTGCATCGTGGTTGACAAAAACGCCTGCAAATACGACATGGATTGTAATTCTATTACATAAACGGTATCGCAGATGGCGTATTTGCCTGTCGAAAACGACTAAAATTGTCGTTAAGTGTTTTGCTCACGACAGAATTTTAGATTTTAAGATTTGATTACTTATTGTTAGTTCATGGAAAATTAAGATTCAATAAATAAAAAACATAAAAAAATGACAGCGTATATTTCTTGACAAAATCGTAACTTAAATAAAAATCATGTTTAAAGATTTTGATTTTAATATTTGTATTTTTGATGTCTATTTTTTGTGTTTTAGTATAAAAATACTACATCCACAAAATTTTCCAAGTTGGTAGAAATAATGAAAAAATTTGTATTAACAAAAAAACTGTCGCACAACAAGCTTTCGGCCATGCAACACTTTGATTTGACTCCAGTTGAAGATGCTGCAGTAAGTTAATTGGAGTTACACTTTATTGTTCAGCGTAAAGAACCTTTCGGCTTTAAGCGAGCTCGTTGCAGCTCCCCAAAGCAATAGCTTTCTGTTGATGAGGTACTTGATATCGTCATTAATGCAATAATGAAGATACCAACTTTAGAAAGCAGACGAAAAATGCTTAATGTTGCATTTCTATTTAATTTAATTAATGGTGCTATCTGTTCTGATTTTCTTCTTAGAAACGTAAATTTCAATGTTTCGCAGAGATCAACTCGAAATTTTTATCCGATTTATTTACAACTTGTTCAAAGCGAGTACGCTAATGCAGATTCCTTAAGAAGATTATGCATACTTTATAACGAATTGTATTTCCTTATAGATTATTCTGTTAACGTAAATGTCATAAAACGTAACATTATTATACACCTCAATAATTGTGATTAAATCAGTACTAAAATTATGTATTTGTAATATTCTTAGAGTTATTGGTCTGTAAGGATTTGATCCGTAGACCCTAAATGAATAAATGAATTAGAGAAACGGTTCAAACTAGTATTCCTGCAAAAAAAACCCAACAAAATTTTCGGGTACAAGGCTTTAGTTCCATTAACCTTGTTCATCTTCCAAAAAGTTTTCCACATTCATATAATGACAAAAACGTGAATCCAAATAATTAAAAAAAATCGCAAAAATTGAGAATGTGATGAATTTAATTTCTTAGAAAAACAAGTCGAATATCAACAAGTAAGAGTGGTATATTTGGCTTTGCCGAATCTTGGATACCCTTCACCAATGGTGTTCCAAAAGTAAAGTACAAAAACGTAAGAATATATTGATAATTATATAGTTTCTGATTACTGACTTGGTTGAGCCCCACACAAAAACCTTCAATTGGAATTGAAACATTGAAAGAAGCAAAAAAATTAAGCTCTGATAAGATTAATAAAATAAAATATAAAAGTGATCAAAAAATTAAAATAGACTATTGACTCTTTTAAAATAATCATTGGTGTATTTATAAATAGTGAATATTTGATAAATTTAACACACAATAACGCAATATTTGAAATAATATAACTCCCCCAACAATGACTGAATGCAGTACATGCAAATCAGCAATTAGGGGTGAAACAGGCATTAGATGCGAAGGTGTATGCGGCATAGTGTATCACTCTGCAAAAAAATGCTCAGGTCTGGATGTATATTCTATGGGAGTACTGGATTCTGGAAGCTTTATGAGATTCATATGCGGTGATTGTATGGATTATATTAAAAATGTTGATTTGATGTTGGGCCAAATTCAAGATGGTGTCCGTATTAATAAACAAAATCTAAAGGAATATAAGCACGAATTCGAAACATCACTGAGGCAAAATGAAAATGAAATCAAACAATTATTGGAGGCAATTGAAAAACGGTATGAAGAACGATTAAAAATTTTAGATAAAACACAAAAATCGTGTGAAAAAAATGTGGATGAAATTAAAAAACTTTTCGATACGGTTTAAGATCAAGAGAAAGAAATTTGTAATAACATCGAAAAAAACAACGTCAAAATGTGTAATGAAATAAAGAAAGCGATAAAGGAGACAAATGTCAATACAAATAAGATGTCATTCTCAGATGCATTGAAGAATAAGACAGTGTTGCCAGAAATTAAAAATCAAGTTCCCCTAATAATAAAGCCCAAGGAAAAGCAAAAAATTGAAAAGACAAAAGATGATCTAAATAAAAAAGTGGACCCAATTAATTTCAAATTAACAAACGTTGAAAATAGAAAAAAATGGAACAATTGTTATACAGAGTGAAAATATATGTGAAAGAGAAAAAATAAAATCAGCTATAGAGAATGAAATGAGTGAATGCAATGAAATTAAAGTGCCTAACGAAACACAAATGTCTATAGTGATAACAGATATGTCTTTTAAATATAATGATAAAGAAATAATTGAAAAAATAAGAAAGCAAAACCAGATTCTACAAAATAGTACCATAGTCTAATAAAAATTTATGAAACTAAAAGATTCAATAGAACAATATATAATGCAAAGTTATTGATTGATAATGAAGCATACTCGAAAGTGATGGCGGAACAAAAATTAAATATCGGATGGGAGAAATGTAGAATTTTTGATGGCACAGAAGTGTTGCAATGTTTTAAATGCAGAGGATTTAATCACAGAGCTAAGGACTGCAAAAATAATGAAATATGTCTTAGATGTCATGAAAATCATGCAACAAAAGACTGTAATAAAGAATATTTGAACAAATGCATAAACTGTATAAATTCGAACAAAAAGCTAAACTTGGGTCTTGATGAGAATCATGGTACAATAAGTAGAAATTGTCCTGTGTATCAAAATAAATTAAGAATAAAAATGAGAACAATGGGGTTAGTGGATTAACAACTAAAGAATATACAAGGAATCTACACAAATATACAAGGATTAATTAATAATTTTAATCAGGTTGAGGCTATTGCAGATAGTGAGAAGCCGGATTTTATGATTTTTTCTGAAACTCATTTAACAGATAGAGTCGATGAATCGGAAATTCAAATTGAAGGATATAATACGTACGCAACATTACAAGGACAGGTGGCATAACTATTTACTTCAATAAGGACTGGCAGGTGAATACGATTTGTGAGAGGATGCAGAACTTTAAATATTGGATTAGTGCTTATGGTGTAAAATTTAAGAATATTTCAATGATAATTGCAGCAGTATATAGATCACCAAGCGGTCAAGACGCAGAATTTTATGAAGCCTTTGAACAAATAATTGAAGAAATTTGTGATCAAAACACCGACATAATTATTGCTGGAGATTTTAATGTAGATTGGGCGAAAGATAGTTCCTATAAAAACAAACTAGAGCAGACTATAAATGATAATGGGATGAAGCAAGTGATAACCGATTATACAAGAATTACGCGAGAATCAAGAACAATAATCGATTATGTTATAACAAATAATTTTAACGTTAAAGCAAATAATAGTAGTATAAACAAAATATCTGATCACGAAGTAATAGAAATTTGTATTGAAAACAGAATGACTAAAGAGAATGAAAGTAAAAAGCAAATAGAAACTTTTAAGTATGAAAAATACAGTTTCAGAAGAGAAATTAGTGTATTATTAAAATTTGATGAAAGACTAGATTTAAATAATAATGTAATCAATTTTGATACATCAATCGAAGATACAATCAAGAAATTTACAATACGAAAAACGATTTATGAAAAAAGTAGTAGCAATAAATGGTTTAATAGACAATTACAAGCATTAAAAATGGATAAAATTAGAAAATATAATAAAGCAAAATTCGAAAATACCATTGCAGCATGGAACAATTATAAAAATGCGAGAAATATTTATAAATCAATGCTTGAAAATGCAAAAAATTCCTATATTAACAAAAAAATAAGTGATACCAAAGATCAAAAACAAATGTGGAATAACTTAAAAGATTTAGTACTAAAGAAGAAAAAACCAGTGATAAAAAATGTGATATTTATTAATGTAGAATATAATGATAGTTTCGATATAGCGAACAATTTTAATAAATATTTTGTAAACAGTATTAAAGAAATAAGAGAAAATATAGAATATGTGCAATACGATAATCATATAAGTGTTGTAAATAATAGATTTATATTCCGCACCGTAAACATTTCAGAACTTAAAAATGTATGTAAAGCGATGAAAAAGAAACCTGATTACAATAATGTAAATATATCTTTAAAATTAGATAATTGGCACTAAATCGGCAATATAATGTTAGAAATAATTAATTCATCTTTAAATTATGGAATTTTCCCAGAAAATTGGAAAACAACTATGATTATACCAATTGAAAAAATTGCAAAAACAAATAAATGTGAAGAATATCGTCCTATAAATACACTTAAACTTTGTGAAAAAATTCTTGAAAGAATTGTTAAACAACAACTTGAAGAATACATTGAATCTAATAATATATTATCAAAATATCAATCAGGGTTTAGAAAAAACTTCGCATGTGAAACAGCAGTGAATTATGTTATTAATAGATGGAAAAATGTTAACAAAAACAAAAAAATTATGGCAATTTTTCTTGATTTTAAAAGAGCATTTGAGACTATAGACAGAGATATATTATTACGTAAGCTTTATAGTTACGGGATACAAGATAAAGAATTGAATTGGTTTAAATCATACTTAACAAACAGAAAACAAACTACTAAAGTAAATAATGTCATATCCGATACTATAAACAATGAATACGGAGTACCTCAAGGATCTATTCTGGGGGCTCTTTTATTTATAATTTATATAAATGATTTACCCAATATATTGCAAAACTGTGAAATTGTATTATATGCGGATGATACTCTAATATTTAATGAAGCTGAAACTGATGAGCATTGTCAAAGAAGCTTAAAACTAGATATGCTAAATGTAAATAATTGGTTAAAAATGAATAAATTAAAACTAAACGAAACTAAAACAAAAATAATGGAAATAAATATGAACAGCGATATAATCTTTGAAATTAATAACAAAATAATCGAAAAAGTAAAAAGTATGAAATATTTAGGGTTTATAATAGATAAAGACTTAAATCTTAAAGAGCATGTTGAGTATATATGTAAGAAAATTGGAAAAAAGATTGGGTTTTTTAAAAGGATAAGAAATAAAATCTCTACAATAACTGCAATAAATATATATAACACCATCATTAAGCCACATTTTGAGTTTGGTTCAACTATACTATATACATGCTGCACAAATCTACAATTAGAGAGATTACAAAAACTACAGAACAAGGCTATGAGGTCAATAATTCGATGCAATAGATATACATCCATACAACATATGCTGGACACTTTAAAATGGCTGAATATTAATCAGAGACTTCAACTTAATACATTTAAGTTTATTTATAAAATGAAAATGGGCAATGCACCAGAATACCTATTAGAACAACTAAGATATGTCAACGAATGCCAACCTTACAACCTACGAAATGCAAATGATTTTAGGATACCTAGACCAACGAACAATACAATGAAGAGATGCCTCTTATATAAAGGACTACAACTATTTAATCAACTTCCTGTCAATATAAAAAATGAAAGAAATATAAATATATTTAAAAGAAATTGTGTTCATTTTGTTAAAAATAATACTTTTCAGAGCAATTAAAAATTGTTTAATAATTTATTGTAATTTAGCCATTAAAAAGTATTTTAAATACTACTAAATAAATAATAATAATAACAAATGCTTGATATGTATATTTTCTTTTGTTCATACTAAATGTAATTTATACTGTCTTAATTTCAGAAAAATCGGTCAGTTCGGTCATCCATATTTGTCATTTTAAATATTTGACTTATATGGGAGGGGTCACGCCCACTTGAGATTTCAGAAAAAATTTATTTTTTTAACTGCCGGTCACACATTACCATACCGTCAAAATTTCAGAAAAATCGGGAATCTAGGTCGCCTATATTTGTCATTTTTAATATATGAGTTATATGGGAGGGGTCACGCTCACTTGAGATTTCGAAAACAAATTTATATTAATATAGTCACCACCGGCCACACCATACTACACTGTCAAAATTCAGAAAAATCGGTCCGCTAGTTTCGGAGATCCGTCCCAACAAACAACATACAAACAGACGCGGACATTTTTTTATAGACCGTAATCGGTCTTATGCTAAAAAAAATCTTAAATATTGCTTAAAGAACACGTTCGTTACCAAATACTTTAAGGCTAACAAACGATTGTTAAAAAATAGTATCCAAAAACAGTTCTTTAACTAATGAATACGTCAAGTCAATTTTACATGTTAATGCTGGCAACATCGTCATTCTCTCTTGTCTCTTTATAGTTAAATATACAAAACAACGAATTAACTATTAATTGTTTTCTTCGGGTAGTCGAATTTCTAAATAATGTTTTGTATGTTTTTAATATCAAATAACATTTTTCTTCTTTTCTCAATGTAAAAGTATGTTTATGTTACATAAAAGCATAAACTAAACTCATTTATAATACAGTAAAATAATAAATAGACAAATTTTTATTAAGTGTTTAAACCAATTATTTAAAAATCGAGTACTTTTAACTCATGTTGAGTATATATATGTACATCACTATAATGTTTTTTGTAAATTTCATTGACCGATGTCTGTTTTTTGTTGAAAACACGAATTTTTTGTTAAAAATTAGAATTTGTATTATAAATTTCTTTGAAAAGTTTGATTTTAGTATGAAATACATATGTAAAATAGAGTATGAAATATAATGGAAATTAGATTTTATAAATTAACCACCACCTGAAACCTTTTATATGATAAAAAAAAATAGCAAATTACAAAAAATATGATAACGAAATTTAGCAAAAACATTATTTTTATTAGATAAGTCTGAAAACTTAAATATTTTCTTTAAAAGTTTTCACAAAATATTATTTGTCAAAACAGTAGAATATTTAACGTAGCTTTAAATTATGTAGACAGCTACTTTAAATTATTTGATGTTAACAAAAGATTAACATCGGTTTGTTAAGCTAACAATCGTTTTAGGATAATACTTTAATTCCCAGTGTACATTGTACAACAAAGAAAAGAATATGAAATGAAAAAGAAAGAATATGAATTTTTTCATTTTAGCATTTAGTTTTATATTCTTAGTTATGAAAACGAAAATGTTTCTCGCAGTAAAATATATTCTCATGACTATTTTGAAAATATGAGAAATAAAATGTTGACTAAAATGAACTAAAAAGGTCGACTGCCACTGACTAGAGACAAAAACTATCAAGAAATATAAAACAAAGAATCAAAAAACCTTCACAAATATTTCATTAAATATAATTGGCACAAGTAAAATTAATTATTTAAAAGTGATCTTGAGGGGGTGGTGAGGGTGGTAGGAAGAAGAATTAATAAGTTAAATTTGTTTTAAACTGACTCGACTTTACCAGGAGAACAGAAAAACAACAACGTAAGTTTCAATAATATATTTTTTCTTCTTTATGTTGTTTTTTTTTTTGTATACAATTTTTTGCCTCGTTTGTTTTTTAAGTTATTTTTGTTGTTTTTCTATGCAGTAATTCGCTGGTAAGTTTTTTTAAGATCAAAAAATTAACCTTGCAGTTTGAAGGCATAAGTTGAACTAGAACTAGAAAAGCAACTAGGTTTGCCAAATTTTCAGCGTGTTCATTCGTAAAACTAGGGTCAATATTAGATTTTTTAAAACTTTACTTGTAGGGAGTTGCGAAATAAAGATTCTGTAATATATGTCTTTTGTCGTTTAAAACAAAATCAAAAACCACTTCTAGTTTTAAAGGCAACGTTTCCTTGTAAAACTATTGGGCAATCTTTACGGCATTACAAAGTTCTTAAAATGCGAAAAATATACTTAACAGTTGCTGCCTAGTTTTTCTGCAAGCATCCATTAACTTCATTGGTTTTAGAGAGGCAGCCGCAAACATCCAGTTCAACTACTAATTTGGATACTAATGTAGGAGAACCACAACCAGCGCACAAATCTTAGGACAAACTCAACGTCAACAAAATATTACTCAATTTTTTCGGAAGCCTCCAGTTCGTAGAGTTGAACAAATTGATAACCAGGTTTTAAAAATGGTAGCTAAAGGTCACCACGCGCTGCGAATTGTGGAGGAGCCAGAGTTCAAAAAAATTAATTGAGATTGTTTCCCATTGTCCAGTATACACTCTTCCTACGAGACAGACATTAACAAACAATATCCTACCAAAAATTCATAATAACATTCTAACTGAGATCCAAACCAAAATTAAATTCGCGGCAGCGATTTGCCTGACCACTGATGGATGGACATCGAAAACTAATGCCAGTTTTGTAGCTATAACTGCCCACTATATAGACGAAAATACAGAACTTAAATCACACCTAATTTCTTGCGAAGAGTTTACTAAGAGGCAATCTTCCGATAATTTAACAAATTTTATAAGAAAAGTATCATCAGATTTTGAGATCGATAATAAAATCACTGCCATTGTCAGTGATAATGCGCCGAATATTGTTGCTGCAATACGCCAAGGTAATTGGAGAGGAATTGGTTAAATCTGGTTGCCCAAGCGGCTTTAGTAGAGGTTAGTGATACAGTTTCAAAAGTTAAACGAATAGTGGAATATTTTCACAAAAGCACTCTGGGATTAAGAAAATTACAAGAAACGCAAAAACAAATGCAGCTTCCAGAGTTAAAGCTGAAACAGGATGTTATAACACGGTGGAACTCTACATACGAAATGTTAGAAAGGATCATACATGGGCATACTGCATTACTTTTTTACTGCAGTAAGCGTTTCAGTAATCAGTAAATGTTTACTGATTACTGAAACAAAAAATCAGTATTCAGTAAATTTTACTGATTACTAAAAAAATAAATCAGTATTCAGTAAATTTTACTGAATACTGAAAACTTTTTTCAGTATTCAGTAAATTTTACTGATTACTGAAGAAAAATTTCAGTAATCAGTAAAATTTACTGATTATTAAAAAAAATGTTCAGTATTCAGTAAATTTTACTGATTACTGAAAAAAAATTTCAGTATTCAGTAAATTTTACTGATTACTGCAAATAAATTCAGTAATCAGTAAATTTTACTGATTACTGCAAATAAATTCATTAATCAGTATATTTTACTGCTTAATGAATAGATTGCAGTATTTAGAGTTTTTCAGCAAAAATTAAAAACAAAAACTTTTTTATTTCAACACAGAAATGTCATTGTAGACAAGCACTTCGTAAGTAATGGTACTACAAAAAGCCCATCTATGCTACTTGCCTTATTAAATTACAAATAGGGAGTAAAATAACCCAGCAAAACTTTTGATTACCAAGTTATACGATAAACAGCTAAAATACTGAATAGGAACTACTTACTCATTAGCTGTTTAAATCGTTACATTAACATGGTGATGTCATTGGAGGTAAGTATTTACCAATTGCAGAAAATTAGGGACTTGAGTACATACATAGAAAATTCCCACGACATTACAATTAGAACAAGGGGTACTTCTCTCAGACAATGAACTGCATCCGATTCTATTTTTAGACTTAGACATTGAAAGGAAGCTACGTTTTTACTCCGGTTCCATAGGCTAATACTGGTGTGGCCGGGGATCGAACTTGGGACCTCTGTTTGTTTGCAGAAGGGAGTTTATGACCTTTTTTGGTATCTAAACACGTTCAGATTATGCTGGTTCACAAAAGTTGTTTAGTTTTACGGTGGCTATAATTTTACAAAATATTGCGTGTGAAAAATCAGGATTTCCAAAAAGTTATGATAAAAATTTTTTTTCTTAAACGTTTTTAAAAAATACATCATAAAATTTTATTAAGAAATATTTAACATGCTCTTTTCTACATTTTTCCTAACATAGTTAAGCGATATTTTTAAGTGCTGATTAGCTATTTGGGAAAAACTGATTTTTTTGGCATCAGCTAATATTGGGAAACTTTGGTGGCCCATAAAAAAAAGGTCACTAAACTAGACAAACTGAGTATAGGGTTTTACTGCAATTCGATAGTAGAATAGAACTCATATAGTCACGGCCTTGCACTTTTCAAAATATGTTCATTTGTTGTGTAGTTTAGTTCTTGCTTTTTTAATTATATAATCAAAACCACCGGATACTGCATTCAATAATCAGTATTACTGATTTTTTTTTTCAGTATTCAGTAAAATTTACTGAAATTATTTTCAGTAATCAGTAAAATTTACTGAATACTGAAATTTTTTTTCAGTAATCAGTAAAATTTACTGAATACTGAAAATTTTTTTCAGTAATCAGTAAAATTTACTGAATACTGATTTTTTCTTTCAGTAATCAGTAAAAGAAAAAAAATACTGAAAAAGTACTGGTACTGCAAAGTGCCCATCTATGGAAAGGATATACTCTGTGAAAGATGCAGTCATAGCCACTCTCTCGCTAACACGTCCTGACTTGTCTCTACCTCTGGAAGAATGGGAATTGATAAAAGAAACCGTTCCAATACTAAAACCGTTTTATGAGGTTACTAAAGAGATTTCAGCGGAGAAAAACGTAACCCTTTCAAAAGTGGCTGTTTTATGTAACCTATTAGAAAGTTACATATCAAAATGTCAATCTAAAAACGGCAGTATTTCAAATATGATTGCAATTTTTAAAAGAGAAGTTATTTCTCGCTTTGGAGAATATGAAAGCCATTAATTGTACTCAGAAAGTACGATTTTAGATCCACGATTTAAAAGGGGTTCAAAAATGATGCTACTTATGAAAATGCTGTTAAAATTCTCAGGAACAGGAGTAGTCTCATTCGATTACCAAACACAACGGAACCAAATAACGAAATCTCATCGCAATCAAATTCGAGTAATACCGATGCAACTTCTATTTGGAACGATTACGATCAAGATTTTAATAAAACGGTAAGGCCTGACAACAACGTTGCTGCCGGAATCAGGGAATTTGACAGGTATTTGAATGAAGAATACTTGGATAGGAGAAAAGATCCTCTTATATGGTGGAGAGAACGAAAACATCTGTATCCAAGATTTTACTCTTACGCTTTGAAGCGTTTATGTATGTATAATGGCTACATCAGTGCCATGTGAAAGAATTTTTTCTGCGACTGGGCAAATTGTCTCCGAAAGACGAACACTGCTTAAACCACAGAAAGTTTCAAGTTTAGTCTTTTTGCATCATAATATGTAAATTTTTATTATTTTCTTGATACTATGTATGTAATAGTAAACTATCTTAAAACTGCCACTTCCTAATGTGTTATACCCTATGTAAGAATTATATTTAATTTTTAATTAGTTTTATACATTTATGTTTTCAAACTTTTATTTTTGCATATTATTTTGATTTGATGTATATATAATAAACACTGAAGTTTCTTTTTATTTTTAATCTGATTTTGTTGTAATATTTCCTTTTATGTAGTTGGACTTATTAGAAACAATTATTTGTGCTTTTTTATAAGGAGCTAAAACAATTGAAAAGAGCTATTGAGCTTAAGGAGCAGTGTTGCCACTTCAGGTGTAATTACACATATCATGTGTAATTTTTATTTTCATGTGTAGCCGATGTGTAATTGGCTGCATGTTTAATTCATGTGTAATTTCAACTTTTGTCATTTTTGATTACTAACAGTTTACAAAACTTGCAATTTAAAAAATAAAATTATGTGCGTCCCATTCGAAATCGAAATAGTGCATATAATGCAAACTTTTTATTCTAACTACATAAAAATGTATGTTTTAAAATCCCAGAGCTTATGCTGCTCATGAATCTTTGACCACAATCTCTAATTCGGAAAAAAAATTATACTTCATGATTTTCGAGAATTTTATATTCGTTAAATTAAAACAATATTTAATTTAAGTGACGATATTTATTCAATTGCGGATATTGTTGATCACAAAATTGCCCAAGCTTTTCAATCATTATATGTGAACTTTTCCGAAAAAAGGAACCTAGTGTGTCAAAAAACGGGTTTAGAGTTAGCAGTGGATTCTGGTGCCTAAAAGGGTTTAGAATAAGATGAAATGAGTTAGATTTCTGATAAAAATTTATTTGTCATAAAAACATACAAAACGAACGTAGTTTTTCCCAAAACTTTATTTCCATACACTAGGTCCTTTTTCTCGGAGAAGGTGACATATATGTTTAACAAAAAGATTTTCATTCTTCAATGTCGATTTGCAAACTTTTTAAATAAAAAGATTTTTATTTAAAGAATTCCTTGGAGATAGATTGTTTCCTACTTTGCAAAAATTTATTAATGGTGGGCCAATTTTTTTGAACCTACACAAAAAATGTTAAACAAAAAGTGGAAGATTTTCAATATAGTCGTTATGTATTTCACTCTTTGAAATCGATTTGAAATAGTATACATTAACTGTTTTCTTTTCAAGCATTATGAAATAAAAAAAAGATGAACATTAACTTAAAAAACTACAAAACATTTTTTTTTAATTTTTAACAAAAAAAAAAAAAAATTAATTAAGTTAAATTAAATTCAAAACATTTTATTTGGCCAACAAAAAAAAATCATGTGTAAATCCTAATTTCATGTGTAATTTTGGCACGATCCATGTGTAATTTAATATTTGGTTGGTGGCAACACTGTTAAGGAGTGAACTGGTTCAGTACAAAGAGCGGAGCTATAAAGAGCGCTCACTCAAAAGAGCTGATAAATACAAGACTAACACATATGCATGTACTCTTGCAATTCGTTTATTCCCCAATTCGTAATTTTAATCGTGAAGTTAGCTGCAAGTATATTTTGACACTTGTTTTATTTTCTTATTCATGAGTGCTCACGTTCAAGTGGCTTTATTTTCAATTGAATTAATGGCCACGTTCCATAATACAAGCAAGTTCTTGACGATTGAGTTGATTCTCGACGATTTCGTAGGGTACTCGCCAAGCTTACGTTATGTTACGTTGTGCTTTTTCTCTTTTTAAATTGTTTGGTTGCCAATATATCTCAATATGAAAGCTTTTCTATTTTTTCAAACAAAATTTTTAGTTCAAAATGAAAAAGGAAACTCTTTGTTCAATCTGTCAACAAAAGTTACTCAAAATATAATAAAAAAATGTTTTCAAGAATTTTAGAAACTATTGGATAAATAATTAGAATTTCTTTGCCAATACTAGATGAAAAGCTGTTAAGGACTTGCAGACCAGTTTGGATAGTTCAACGCTTAGCTTGTGAGACAAAATTAAGGAATTTTTCAATCAATTCAATAACAACAGAGTAGAGTTTTTTTAAGCGTTAACTTTATCCACCAAATAAGTAATATTATGTACTACTGAAACAAAAATATCATCTTCGATTTTTTGACCGTTTAATAGCCAGAATTAGGACTTTTAGCATTACCTGCCTTTAACAAACATCAGTTGTTTCATACACTCTGACTTCAGGAGTCTTACATCCGCATTAGCGTTTGGATGAAGAGATTCTCTACTCACCAAACCGACGGAAATAATAATATGTGTCCATTTTCTAGATAAGCTTCAGTCCAGTTCTAGTTCATTGCTAGTTCATAACTAGTTCAGATCAAGTTCAGTTCAATTCTAGCTCTAGTTCAGTTCTAATTCAGTTCTAGCTCATTTTTAGTTCAGTTCTAGTCCAGTTCTAGTTTAGTTCAGTTTTAGTTTAGTTCAGTTCTAGTTTAGTTCAGTTCTAGTTTAGTTTAGTTCAGTTCTAGTTTAGTTCAGTTCTAGTTTAGTTCAGTTCTAGATCAGTTCTTTTTTTCTTTTTTTCTTTTCCATTTCGAAAAACAATTTCTTTTACACGAAAAATACAAATGGAATTTTGCTTAACTTGCTTAATTTTTCTGCATAACTTTAAAAATACTTACTGGAAGATGGCAACAATAAAGTAAAGCTCGTTAGTAGTATCGCGTCAAACCAATAAAGCAGCATATATCCAACCAAGAGTGAACCGGCCAAAAAGTACCACTTTTGTTTATTACTGAAGAAATGCAAAATAATTGCAAATACCACGGCTTGAACAAGAAGACCACTTATAATTTTTACTGGATTGAAGATTATCATCAAGGAAAATATCGAAATAAATATAAGGAAGTAATTCGTCTGGTAGTATACAAGATTCTTAACAACACGATTGCCCCATTTATCATAATCCTTAAGGTTAGGCAATTGAAAACGAGCAGATCCTAAAATGAAATCATTCAACGAGCGTAAAGGCGGCAATTCATTTAATCCAGCAGACATTTCTTAAATAAAATTAATAAAAAACTGTCTCTAAATATATAAAAATATTTACTAAATGTAATAGTCAAATGGAGTGAATCACTCTAAAAAATTAGTGGTGTTAATATAATGAGTACTTGGAATGTATATCAGGGATGATAAACGCAAAATTTATATTGTACTTAATACGTATCTTTTTTGATACAAATTGTACTAAAATGCCATCCATGAATAAAAAATAAACAAATTTCGGAAAAATGTTTTCATCACATTTTAGATCTTACGTTATCCAATTACCATTTGTTTTGATCGTTGCAAAATGCACTTATTAGAAACGGATGTATTTTATGAACAGTACTTCTAGCTCACATCTTCACATCACGGAACAATGGCTAATAATTTGAATATTTCATATTGTTTCAATAAATGATCATGTTAGTATCGCTTTTATTTGAATAAAATGTCTCAATTGTACAAAATTGGTTTGTCTCTTTCGATTTTTTTTTTTGTTTTTAACAGCACATCTGTTTTCGTATTACATGTCACTTTCAAACATTTTTAGTTTGGTCTATACTGATGAAGTTGCCTTCCACTAGACAAAATTTAGGGTGATACATTATTTGGCTTTGACACACTATGTGACTCTATATAGAAGTTCATCGAGAGTTTTTCGGCCAGTGATATCGTTTCCGGTGTTTTTAATATAAGCCTATCAAACTCTTAAAAGTTAATATATAAAGTTATTCGACGAGCACATCAACTTTGTGCAATATGTATAATAACTACGGTGACCATACGTACTCTATTATAGAGTACAGTACTGTATTTTAGAGGTCTGTTCTGTATAAATTATTATTATGGAAAAAGTGTAAAAATGTTCTGTATTTTGTTTAATGTTCTGTATTTGTAATATATATGTATGTCTCAAAATTAAAAAAAAAAAGTTTTTTACTATTCTATTTTCTACAACAATGGAAAAATACCAAAAATATTATCCAAAATAGTCGTATTCAAGGCTTATTGACTACAAGTTATTGAAAAGTCTAAAGCAGCCTAATTTTATATAGACTGTTCTGAATACTTAAACCATTGGGATACCGCTTATCAGGAAGTTTTAGTATGAAAATGGGTTCCTGTACTTGAGACTCCTAAATGTGATGAGGTTTATTCCAGTTGTGTTTACATTATGGACATGAGAAACGAGCTTAATATAAATGACATCGAATATTTGACAAATTAGCTATTATTAAAAGTTACACCTCCTCAAAACAATCGAAGAAATGGAATAAGGACAAAAAATCCGCTAAAGAACGTTGGGTAGAAAATGTTAAACATTTAAAAGAAAAAGATATACATAAGCTTTACACTCATTTTTAAAGTTGTCGAATTTGAATGCTTCAACGAAAAGTTTTGAGGCCCTATGCTCCACTGGGAGTCAAGGATAACAGAAGAAGAAGAACGGAAAGTGTACTTTGTTATGTTGAATTTAAAGCATATTAAAAAGAATATGAAGACATGGTAAAACAAATATATTCCTCAAAATGCTGAGATTAGTTATTTTATATTTTAAAATTTCAAATCGCATGAGTTCCTAAATGTTTGCTTAGTAGGCTTAATATAAGTACAAATTAATATTAGAAGCATATTAATGTAATAATCTCAAAAATTATTTTAGTTTTAAAGTAAAAATATGGCGAATCCATAAACAAACATATTTTAAAAGTATGCTTGATATTTTACTATTTATAAAAAAATAAATTTTTGTGCTGTATTTTGGTTAAAAAAATATGGTCACCGTAATAATAACTCAAAACAAATAGCGAATTTTGCAGTGCAGAACATTCTAGACCTATTCTCACTTTGAACTCTAATAAGTAATAACATATCATATCTATTTAAAGAGCAGTGAAGTTGCGCCATTTGTTACGTATTTAGATGCATTATTTAAGATTTTTTTTTATATTTTTCGTCGACTGCGTGTTATTGCTGTACGGTTGACACCGACGGAAGATGCTGTGGTAATTAATAATTTTAATAGAAATAGATAAAATATTTTCGAGAGGTGCAAGAATATCGAAGTAGATATTCTAGCAATCTTAAACAATGCATCTAAATACATAACAAATGGCGCAACTTCACTGCTCTCATCTCTCATCTATTTAGATATGATGTGCAATTACAGTGTTAAAAATAATATAAAGCTTTATCTCCCCCTTTCACCACCTTTCGCTTCTATACTATCCCCTTTCCAAAGAAGGTAACCCAATTCGTATATACTCTATATACAATTGTATATCCAGTATTTGCCTGAGTGTTACTTCTCTAATTAAAAAAAGAAAAAAATTAGCCCCTAGGGGCCGAGCACAAATCGTCATTTTCACATACACAACACGAACCAAAAAGAAAAAACAAACAAGAATACGAAAAACATTTCATTTGTATGAAATTTAACAACAAAACACATGCCAAAGAGGACAAGAAAATATATATTTTTTTCTTAGTCTAAGTTCATACACATCAAGTTTTTCTCTATCAACTTTTAGTTTGTTGGTGAGAGAGGCAAGAGGAACAAAAGGGGGAAAAACTTGATTGTACTCTGAAATTCTTACTCTTCCCTCATTCGTTTTGTCTTCTATTCTTTGCTCTTTTATTCTTTTTATTCAACTTGACATTTGAAAAGGGGAATAAAAAGAATAAACCAAAAAAAAGTTTCATACAAAATTTCAATGTGTAAACGTAAATGAAATTTCAAAAGAGAAAAAGAAAAAAATTTGCAAAAAAACTTGTTGTGTGTAAACTTAGACTTATAGCCAATTTTCACGATGCGACATGTCCCCTGAAACATTTTGACGTTTTCTTTTGGTGTCCCTTCGTGTTTCAAGATGCGTTTACATTATACTTTTTTTGTTGAAACAATGAGGGGACATTTTGACGTTTAATTGTCTATTGCAGTAGTGCCAGATGAATATATTTTTCACCGACACTCGGATGTGATACATTTTTTTTTCAGAATTCGCTAATGAATAATATATAATTAATTTTTAATTGTAATTTTTTTATAGAATATTATTTTAATTTAATGATGTAGAATTAACCATATGATAGAAAAAAAATATTGTATGACATTTAAAAAATAGGTAACCCTGGGCTATTGTTTTTTACTTGCTTACGCTCCAAATTGAATTCAATTACTGAAGAGATAATAAAAAAAGTAAAGATGTCAGATTTAAATAATGATGAATATTTTGAAGAAATTTTGGATCTTATTGAGCCAAATAATATCCCAAATAAAAAAAATAAAAAGGAATGACTTAAACCATGAAGGTTATAGCGAAATCAACACAGGATATTCTTGTTTTTTGATAAAAGAGCTATCTTTAGATCCTTCGTCTTTTTTAATTATTTATGAATGGATGCAAATATTTTTATAACTCATTCACATTGAGCTCGAAAACTAGTTAGAGTAGTTTTCACCTTAAAACAATATTGAAAACTTTAGTTTTCAATGAAAGCTATTAAAATACCGATACAACACTGAGTTCATACCAATTATTACAACTCTATGTAAGAAAAATGAAAATATTAAAAATAAATGTCAGTTTAAAATAAAATATAAAAAAACAATCATTTTAATTTTTAAAAATTTCTGAAAAAACATTATGAAGTGATGAAAAAGTGATTATTTTATCGTTTTTTGATGCAATTTAATGTTCATAAATATTTAATGTTCGGTATTTAAAACTAATCGCGATTAATAAATAAATTTCTCCCGAAAACTTATGAAATGCCAAATTTCCATAATGTGAATGGTAAAGTTTTCGATGGTGTTTTCATATCGAAAATACCTAAAAACTTATAGTGTGAATGGAATATTAAATACATTCTAAAGAAAATTTAAAAAGACATCGTCAGCTGTTTTTTCAATATTTCTTTTAGTTCAAAGTTTGTTTTTGTTTCTAATGTCAAATTATTGTTGTTATTCCGAATTATCCAATTGTTTTTGTTAATTTTGGCATTAAAAACTATATTTCCAACAATGAAATCTATGTTGTTTTTGGCTTATTGTATTTGTTGTAGCCATGCATTAACCTGTATATATGAGCCTTAAACCAAGGCTCATATATACAGGTTAACGCATGGCTACAACAAATACAACAAGCCAAAAACAACATAGATTTTGTTGTTGGATAATAAGTTTTTTAATGCCAAAATTTAAAACAACAATTCGACAATTCAGAATTACAACAATAATTTGACAATAAATAGAAAACTTAAAAAAATTTTGAACTAGAACATATTTTGAAAAACAACTGAAATGTTCACAAAATATTTTTTTAATTCTGATTCTTTTGTTTTATGTTTTATTTTCGTTTTTTTTTTTATTGTTTTGTTTACTGTTTTAGTAATTTTCTTATTGTATTATTTCATTACACATTATTACCATCCCCATAATTGTTTGTGGTAGAAATTTTGTAAGACTGGTAGCACTGTTCGTATATCAATAACATGATTACGAAAGAGAAGAAAAAGAAACGTCAATTTGTCCCATGAAAACTCGTTTCGTGGGTCTTTGCTACCCCCACAGGCAACACTCTTCCCCTGGCCTACAAGCTCTTGTTTCGTGCAACATTTTCAGGGGACATGTCGCCTCGTGAGAATGGGCTATTAGTCTCTTTATTTGTTAAATCACCAATACATTAATATTTCCTATGTTGTCTTTTTGCCTACCATGGATGCAAACACATAATTTAGAAATTTTTACATTTTCAGTATTTTGCACTGACAACTTCTGTCCTTTTTTACTGTTAGGCCCACTTACAAGCAGTTTGGAACAAACACGTGTGAAAACCGACGGTTAAAATCAAGACGAGATAGTTTTTTTGCACGTTCCAAAAAACGTCGGTTTTTGCCCACTCACTAGCAGTTTTAACCGAACAGATTGAACCGTACGGTTGAAACTGTGGGCCCTTAATATGTGTTAATATTGGTACCTTTATGATCTAAAATGTACATATTTTTAAAATATTGTACCAGTTTTCATCTCTAGTACTTTAATAGTTGCCATCACTAATTAGTGAATCAGCTGTAAAAGTGTTTACATGTTGATAAATTTTATTAATTTGTATAAGAAATTTATTAAATATGCATCCCCTGGTATTAATTAAATCTTTTGGAGCCGAAGGAGGTGATGTTATAATAAATGGTATGTATACATGTTCTTATGATATGTATGTGAAAATTAAAACTGCTTATACTTGGTACATTCAGATCGTTTCTGAGGTATTGACCATTTCCTCGCACAAATATGTATTCAACCGTATACTAGATAAATAAATTTATATACATATGTATTACTCTTACAATCGTTGCAATTTTATGATTCTTAATTTTTTAAATTAAAATGTGTACTTGATATTCAATTTAAATATTTACTTTTTTCCGATCGACAGAATTATTTTCATTGTTTAACGCTGTCCTTCCGGCAGTCTATATAATCTTGTGATTTAAATACGGGTTGCGACCTTGAATGATAAAACTGGACAAGTTTCAAAATTTCATTTAAGTTGAACTATTTATTTTGTATCTGTTATGGTCCCCTATGTATGTACAAAACACCAGAAGTTTTAATTTGAAATTTGGAAAAATATGCGAGTTGATGCCAAAATTGATTTTGAAAGTTTTCAGGCTAATCGGATGGTGCCATAATGAGGTCCATGCCATAATGAGGTCAAAGGTCAATATTTGAGAAACCACTAAAATAATTTTTTTGTTGCATTTTATCATTATTTAATTAGAAATACCTACTATAAATTAAAACATAAGGAACAAGTCTAGATCAGGTGAACTGCACCGACTTTTTTGATTTTTTTTCTGATAGGGACTTTAAATAGCTTTTGTTTGAAATCATTTTTATGAGCAAGAAACTTTTGGTTTAGGAGATATAGTGGTTTAAAGTTCCGAAATATAAGTAGGTATATCTCTCTTTATGTGAATTAAAAGTTCTTTATAAGCTATAAAAAAAATTTAAGATCGGTGCGGTTTACCTGAACTAGACATAAGCCGAACATAATTTGTAACTTGTATTATCGCTTTCCATTGGAATAAAATAAATTTATATCATAATTTGTAATAACTGAGGTCTTAATTTCAGAAACGTATGGTGGTATTACAGTAAGATAAACATATTTATAGAAATTATACACACCTAACAATATTTATAAAGAAAAAAAGGCTCTTTAGGTAATTATTGTGTAGTTTTTGGACGCAAAGAGTTTATTTTTATTACAGTATGGAACATGTTGATTTTGAGAGTTATGAATCGGGAGATAACGTGCAGGCGATGGATGTAAAACAGAGTAATAACGTTCCAATATGCTATAAAAAGCCAATTTGAAAACGTAGAAAATAGGGTTTTACAAACAGAATGGTAGCTTGTATGGATGCTGGCAACATGTCATCTCCAGCTATACATATCATCAGTGCAACTGCCAAACCGCATGGTCACAGTATTGTGAATATTATTCTAAATTGCACAAGTTTGCGTTAACAACGTATTAATAAGTAAATTATTGACAATTTTAAGGTAATTTTTATTATTTTGTCCAAGTTATAAGTTTTTCTTTGTGCTCAAGATTAGATTAGATTAGTAATTTATTGAGACTTCATTTTTTCATTATACAAGATTACCCCATACATAAAGTTATTTACAGCCTGTTTTTCGAAAATGAAAATATTGTTTCGTTCGTAAAAATAACGAAACGTAAATCAATTTGGTTTTTGTAAAATGAAATAAATTCTAGTGAGTGACAACTTAAAAGCTTTCGTGTCTTAAGCTTTTTTTGGGTTTTTCTTAAACAAATTCATTCGTATAAAGCGAATGAAAACGTTAAAATTTCTCGATAACCAAAGGTCTTTCGTGTATGAAATAAAAACTAAGGGCCTGATATATTTATTTGTGCAAAGTTTTAGTAAACAAATGCATTTATCTTTAGATTTATAAACGTTTTTGTGCATTCATGATTATTTTAGCTACTTTTGAGAATTTGTCTTGTATGGGAGGTATGGTCAAATATGGGTCGATTCCTACAAAATTAGGTACACTGATTAAGGTTATTATAGGTAATATTTGTGCTGCATATTATTGAAATATAACTAAATTAGTGGCTGTAAAGGACCTAAAACTCTATTTGGGGAAGGCATTCCTATTGAAGGTACCCGAAATAGTAAACCGATTTTGACCAAAAAGTATAGGGATCTTTCTTGGTCCAAAATATAAGCCTGTGTCAAAACAACTCAGGAAGTGATTCTGGGTCGATTGGTATAATTAAAGGTGGGTCTCAAAATATAAGCCTGTGTCAAAACAAATCAGGAAGTGATTCTGAGTCGATTGGTATACTTAAAGGTGGGTCTCAGAGCAATATTTCTATGCGTTACAAACATCAGCACAAACCCAATATACCCTTTCCACCTAATTTAATCGGGAACTGAGGGAGGCCGTTTAAAAACTTTAAAACAACTTGACTTGCAAATATATCAAATTTGCCATCTATCATCGGCAACTGCTCCAAAAGTTGCAGTGCATGGTTTGCCTAAACCTGTTATTATAAGTAAATTGTCCCCACGTGAACACAGTAAGAAGAACCCGTTCGAACGATGAAGTTATATTTGAGAAGGTTTCCTCATTTTCTTCACATTTATTAGTGGCCGCGAATGCCTCCCATCTATTTAGGCATCAACACCACAACCTATATCAACCAAAAAAGAAAAGAAAACAAAATAGCCAGGTAATGAAAGAATTGGTACTATTGAGGAAACAAGTAGCCACACAGGAGGCAATTTTAGGTGTGATGCAGTCTCAGGATGTATCTGTGAAATTTCCAAAGCTGCAAAAACTATAGCTGATTTTATTAAATATTTAAAATAGATTTTAATTTGGTAATTGTGAATTTTTAAAATTAAAATTTAATTTTATTTTTTTTTTTTATTTTTATAAACAAAGGCAATTGACTGACAGGATTACCACCGACAAGCTACATGTTACATATAAAAAAGCTTGGATATTTCAAAATACATATATTGGCAATAATGTTTCCTTACGAAAGAAAAAAGCTCTTTTTATGTCAAAATTATATTGACGAAAGCTTTTAAACGTTTTAGAAAAACCTAAATTTGAGCTTAATCGTAAGCAAACGAAAACAAATGTGACAAGACTTTTGTTTTCGAAAAACAGGCTGTTAAAAACTTAAAATTATATCGTATTATTTTAATTACATAAATATTAAAATGATAATGCAACTGGCTTACACAATAAGTAGGAAATAAAGAATATAATAGTGAAAAGTTGACAATGAAATATATAGTACTTGCTCTCGGTATTCATGTTTCGTAACTAGTAGAGTCATATCTACTATAAATAAACTTAAAACTAAGAAAAACTTAAAAACTAAAACTTAAAGTTTGTGCTCAAGTTTTTTTAGAATCCTAAATCGTTTGGGACGGAAAGCTACTTCCGGCAATATAAAATAGCTACTTCCGGAAAATATAAAGTTGTTCGCTTGGCTATCGTGTCGGAGAACGTTGAAAAATATTTACGAATATTTGCAAAAAAAAAAATATGCAGAATATCATGTGGAAGAACGCGAAGCAAGCAAGCGCTTTTGTCTCGAATATTTAGACACTTACATCGGTGATGTGCTGATGTTTTCCCTTTTAAAATAGTATGTGCAAGCGTTACAGTTATTCACATCGATGGATTTTTCTTGTTTGGAAATTTCTACGGATTTGTACGCTTTGATCCGTCAAATTGACCTAAGAACGAAGCATTTTATAAAGGGGAACAGACCGCCAAATGCATTACTATTGTGAATGATGCCGCCGAAAGAAAAGTCAACAAATACTTAACGCATAACGAAGATGATAGACAGTACTTGTTACATATTGTAGATGACTACTGTACCGGGACTGAAAATAACCATTATTTTCGAATTTTTAATTAAAAAAAGCACACCCAAAAAAGCATTTGTTTTAAAATTCAATTAAACAATTTTGATTCGTTTGGGCTATATTTTCATTTGATCGTAAGCCTTTTATTTTTTGATTTTTATTTTTTTAATCCGAAATAAAAGTTATTTTTTGATTTATATTTTTTTAATCAAAAATAAAAGTTAATTTTGCCTTTTATTATATCGCACAAAGTCTGCCGGTTATTTCTGTCGTTTATTATATCGCACAAAGTCTGTCGGTTATTTCTGTCGTTTATTATATCGCACAAAGTCTGTCGGTTATTTCTGTCGTTTATTATATCGCACAAATTCTGCGGGTTAATTCTGTCGTTTATTATATCGCACAAACTCTGCCGGTTCTTTCTGTCGTTTATTAAATCGCACAAATTCTGCCGGTTATGATTGCCGTTTATTATATCGCTCAATTTATAACGAGTATGTTTGTTTTATAATTTTTTGCACATTTTTTGTCGGTTATTTTTATTTTAATATTATATCAGGCAATTTTTGGCTTTTATTTTAAAATTTAATTTTTTTTAAACAATCTCTGAGCGATATCTTTTGTAATATACTTTTTCGAGCAGCAATTTTTTTTTAATTTTTTCTTTTAAAAGTGACAAATACAAACTCATTATCAATACAAAAAAGTCTCAAAAAATTATATTCTCTATAGAAAAACTGCTTTCAAACAGTATTCCCTATACAAAAGTATTCTCTATAGAAAAACAGTCATACAAAAGTATTCTCTACAGGAAAACTGTTATACTAAAGTATTTTCTACAGTAAAACTATTATACAAAAGTATTCTCTATAGGAAAACTGTTATACAAAAGTATTCTTTATAGAAAACTTTCCCATTTCTTTTGGAAAATTTTGAAAATGTCCCTTTATTTTGGGAAATTTTGAAAATTTCCTATATCTTTTGGGAAATTTTGAAAATGTCCCTTTATTTTGGAAAATTTTAAAAATGTCCCTTTATTTTGGGAAATTTTGAAAAATTCCCTTTATTTTGGGAAATTTTGAAAATATCCTGTTAGTTTGGGAAATTTTGAAAATTTCCCATCATTTTGGGAAGTTTTGAAAATTTCCCATTACTTTGGGTAATTTTGACAATTTCCCATTATTTTGGGAAAATTTTGAAAATTTCCCATTATTTTGGGAAATTTTGCAAATATCCAATTATATTGGGAAGTTTTGAAAATTTCCCATTATTTTGGGAAATTTTGAAAAATTCCCATTATTTTGGGAAATTTTGAAAACATATTATTTTGGGAAATTTTGAAAATTTCCCATTATTTTGGGAAATTTTGAAAATTTCCCGTTGTTTTCGGAAATTTTGAAAATTTCCCATTATTTTCGGAAATTTTAAAAATATCCCATTATTTTGGGAAATTTGGAAAAATTCCCATTTTTTTTACTTATTTGGAAAATTTCCTTTTTCTTTTGGAAAATATTTAAAATTTCCCATTATTTTCGGAAATTTTGAGAATATCCCTTTATTTTGGGAAATTTTAAAAATTTCCTATATCTTCTGGGAAATTTTGAAAATGTCCCTTTATTTTGGGAAATTTTAAAAATGTCCCTTTATTTTAGGAAATTTTGAAAAATTCCCTTTATTTTGGGAAATTTTGAAAATATCGTGTTAGTTTGGGAAATTTTGAAAATTTCCCATAATTTTGGGAAGTTTTGAAAATTTCCCATTACTTTGGGTAATTTTGACAATTTCCCATTATTTTGGGAAAATTTTGAAAATTTCCCATTATTTTGGGAAATTTTGAAAATATCCAATTATTTTGGGAAGTTTTGAAAATTTCCCATTATTTTGGGGAATTTTGAAAAATTCCCATTATTTTGGGAAATTTTAAAAGCATCTTATTATTTTGGGAAATTTTGAAAATTTCCCATTATTTTGGGAAATTTTGAAAATTTCCCATTGTTTTCGGAAATTTTGAAAATTTCCCATTATTTTTGGAAATTTTAAAAATATCCCATTATTTTGGGAAATTTGGAAAAATTCCCATTTTTTTTACTTATTTGGAAAATTTCATGTTTCTTTTGGAGAATATTTAAAATTTCCCATAATTTTCGGAAATTTTGAAAATATCCCATTATTTTGGGAAATTTTAAAAATTTCTTATTTCTTTTGAGTAATTTTGAAAATTTCCCATTATTTTGGGAAATTTTGATAAATTTCCCATTATTTTCGGAAATTTTGAAAATATCTCATTATTTTAGGAAATTTTGAAAAATTCCTATTTTTTTTTACTTATTTGGAAAATTTCCTGTTTCTTTTGGAAAATATTGAAAATTTCCCATTATTTTCGGAAATTTTGAAAATATCCCATTATTTTGGGAAATTTTGAAAATTTCTTATTTCTTTTGGGTAATCTTTAAAATTTCCCATTATTTTGGGAAATTTTGAAAATTTCCTATTTCTTTTGGGTAATTTTGAAAATTTCCCATCATTTTGGGAAATTTTGAAAATATTTTATTTTTGGGATATTTGGAAAATTTCCCATTTCTTTTGGAAAATTTTGAAAATTTACATTTAATTTGGTAAATTTTGGAAATCTCCCATTTCTTTTGGGAAATTTTAAAAACTTCCCATTATTTTGGGAAATTTTGAAAATATCCCATTTCTTTTGGGAAATTTTTAAAATTTCCCATTATTTTTGGAAATTTTGAAAGTATCCAATTATTTTGGGAAATTTTTAAAATTTCCCATTATTATTCTGGGAAATTTTGAAAATGTCCCTTTATTTTAGGAAATTTTGAAAATATCCAATTATTTTGAGAAATTTTCAAAATAAAGGGACATTTTCAAAATTTCTCAGAATAATAATGGGAAATTTTAAAAATTTCCCAAAATAATTGGATACTTTCAAAGTTTCCAAAAATAATGGGAAATTTTCAAAATTTCCCAAAAGAAATGGAAAATTTTCCAAATATCCCAAAAATAATAGAATATTTTCAAATTTTTCCAAAATGATGAAAAATTTTCAAAATTACCCAAAAGAAATAAGAAATTTCCAAAATTTCCCAAAATTATGGGAAATTTTCAAAATTACCCAAAAGAAATAGGAAATTTTCAAAATTTCCCAAAATAATTTGATATTTTCAAAATTTTACAAAATAATGGGAAACTTTCAAAATTTCCCAAAATAATGGGAAATTTTCAAAATTTCCCAAAATAATGGGATAGTTTCGAAATTTTCAAAAATAATGTGAAATTTTCAAAATTTCCGAAAACAATGGGAAATTTTCAAAATTTCCCAAAATAATGGGAAATTTTCAAAATTTCCCAAAATATTGGGAAATTTTCAAAATTTCCCAAAGTAATGGGAAATTTTAAAAATTTCCCAAAATATTGGAAATTTTCAAAATTTCCCAAAAAATTGGGAAATTTTCAAAATTTCCCAAGATAAAGGGACATCTTCAAAATGTCCAAAATAATAGGATGCTTTCAAAATTTCCCAAATTGATGGGAATTTTTCATAATTTCCCAAAATAATGGGAAATTTTCTAAATTCCCCAAAATAATGGGAAATTTTCAAAGCTTCCTAAAATAATTGGATTGGAAATTGGAATTTCCCTAAATAATGGGAAATTTTCAAAATTTCCCAAAATAATAAGATGTTTTCAAAATTTCCCAAAATAATGAGAATTTTTCAAAATTTCCCAAAATAATGGGAATTTTTCAAAATTTCCCAAAACAATGGGAAATTTTCAAAACTTCCCAAAATAATTGGATAGTACCTGGTTGACCGAGCCTTGCTCGGAGCTTTATGATAAGCATTTTGAGGCAAATTTTAAAGTTTTTATATATTTTATTTTATAAAGTTAATTTTGAATTATTTTGTCCGACCAACACAAAGTTTGCATAGTTTACAGTTTAACTCATTTTAATAATTTTGGAAATTGGTCAATCCAACAGAAACCTCCGTCGACTCATGCGCAACCACTTTGCTAAAGATTATAGTCTGATCAAATGCACAGTTTACGATTTAGTTCACTTTTAATAATTTTCTGTGGCGCCAACTGTCGGACGTTGCTCATTCCAGTTCATAAACCTTCGTCGGCTTATCCGCAACAACTTTGCTAAAGATTATAGCATGATTAAATGTACAGCTTACGATTACATTAACTTTGAGTAAATTTCCGTGGCGCCACCTGTCCAAATTTCTTCATACCAACTAAGAAACCTTTGTCGGCTCATGTGCAACAACTTTGCTAAAGATTGTAGCATGATGAAATGTACAGTTTACGATTTAATTAATTTTTAGTAATTTTCAGTGACGCCATCTGTAGGAAATTAGTCTTATCAACTTTAAAACCTTCGCCGGCTCATCCGCAACATCTTCGGTAAAGAGCATAACATGATCAAATGCACAGTTTATTATTCTATAAAGAACATACATACAGACTAATATTCATTTGTTTAAAAGGTATAACATTACTAATTGTTACCCCCTTTTTATCCCCTAATTTCAAAAAGTTCCATATGCATATTTGGTACTTTTTTGGTACCAATTGAATTCAGTACATTTTATTAATACGAAGTTAATATAATGTTCCTATTCATATTACTTTTTGAAATGTTAAGTTATCATTTTATCCATTTTTTACCCATTTTGGCCCCAAAATCAAAAAAGCACCAAATACGTGTTTAAATCTATTGATTGCAGTACAAAGTTTCTTTCTATATTCTTTTTTTTTTAATATAAGAGTGGGTTAAAAGGTACCAAAAAAACTAATTTCACCCTTATCGGACATAGTTTCAAAAAAGTACCAAACACCTGTCCGTTTATTTTCATAGTTGTTTAAAACATAATTTAAATTTTGTTTCTACACCTATTACTTAAGGAGATATAGCGTTTTCGATTTGTTTTCCCTTTTTACCCGTTTTTACCCTTTTAGAGGCAAAGGTTCCAAATGTCCCTTCTTCTTCGACCTATACATTAAAAAAGATACCCACTTTCCAAATTTTATCAAAATCGTTAGAGCCCTTTTCGAGATAGCCATTCTATATATATATATATATATATATAAATATATATATATATATATATATATATATATATATATATATATATATATATATATATATATATATACAATTATTGCTCGTTTAAGAATATAAGTTTTTCAAAATTTTCCAAAATAATGGGAAATTTTCAAAATTTTCCCAAAATAATGGGAAATTGTCAAAATTACCCAAAGTAATGGAAAATTTTCAAAACTTCAAAAAATGATGGGAAATTTTCAAAATTTCCCAAACTAACAGGATATTTTCAAAATTTCCCAAAATAAAGGGAATTTTTCAAAATTTCCCAAAATAAAGGGACATTTTTAAAATTTTCCAAAATAAAGGGACATTTTCAAAATTTCCCAAAAGACATAGGAAATTTTCAAAATTTCCCAAAATAAAGGGACATTTTCAAAATTTTTCTAAAGAAATGGGAAAGTTTTCTATAAAGAATACTTTTGTATAACAGTTTTCCTATAGAGAATACTTTTGTATAACATTTTTGTATAGGGAATACTCTTTGAAAGCAGTTTTTCTATAGAGAATATAATTTTTTGAGACTTTTTTTACTGATGAGTTTGTATTTTTCACTTTTACAAGAAAAAAATTAAAAAAAATGCTGCTCGAAAAAGTATATTACAAAAAAATGTCCAAAAAATTATGAAACAAACATACTCGTTATAAATTGAGCGATATAATAAACGGCAATCATAACCGGCAGAATTTGTGCGATTTAATAAACGACAGAAATAACCAGCAGAGTTTGTGCGATATAATAAACGACAGAAATAACCGGCAGAATTTGTGCGATATAATAAACGACAGAAATAACCGACAGACTTAGTGCGATATAATAAAAGACAGAAATAACCGGTAGACTTTGTGCTATATAATAAAAGGCAAAATTAACTTTTATTTTTATATATATATATATATATATATATATATAAATATATATATATATATATATATATATATATATATATATATATATATATATATATATATATATATACAATTATTGCTCGTTTAAGAATATAAGTTTTTCAAAATTTTCCAAAATAATGGGAAATTTTCAAAATTTTCCCAAAATAATGGGAAATTGTCAAAATTACCCAAAGTAATGGAAAATTTTCAAAACTTCAAAAAATGATGGGAAATTTTCAAAATTTCCCAAACTAACAGGATATTTTCAAAATTTCCCAAAATAAAGGGAATTTTTCAAAATTTCCCAAAATAAAGGGACATTTTTAAAATTTTCCAAAATAAAGGGACATTTTCAAAATTTCCCAAAAGACATAGGAAATTTTCAAAATTTCCCAAAATAAAGGGACATTTTCAAAATTTTTCTAAAGAAATGGGAAAGTTTTCTATAAAGAATACTTTTGTATAACAGTTTTCCTATAGAGAATACTTTTGTATAACATTTTTGTATAGGGAATACTCTTTGAAAGCAGTTTTTCTATAGAGAATATAATTTTTTGAGACTTTTTTTACTGATGAGTTTGTATTTTTCACTTTTACAAGAAAAAAATTAAAAAAAATGCTGCTCGAAAAAGTATATTACAAAAAAATGTCCAAAAAATTATGAAACAAACATACTCGTTATAAATTGAGCGATATAATAAACGGCAATCATAACCGGCAGAATTTGTGCGATTTAATAAACGACAGAAATAACCAGCAGAGTTTGTGCGATATAATAAACGACAGAAATAACCGGCAGAATTTGTGCGATATAATAAACGACAGAAATAACCGACAGACTTAGTGCGATATAATAAAAGACAGAAATAACCGGTAGACTTTGTGCTATATAATAAAAGGCAAAATTAACTTTTATTTTTGATTAAAAAAATAAAAATAAAAAAATAACAGTTATTTTCTGAGTTTTATTATAAAAGTCATAACCGTAACAGTAGTACTGTAAGGCAGGCACTGTAACGGTTACGACTTTTATAATAAAACTCAGAAAATAACGGTTACTTTTTGATTTTTATTTTTTTGATCAAAAATAAAAGTTATTTTGTGCCTTTTATTATTTCAGGCAAAAATAACAGTTATTTTTGCTTAATATTTTATCGCTCAAATTATACCGGGTATTTTTGATTTATATTTTTTTGCTAAATTTATACCGAGTATGTTTGATTTATATTATATCGCTCAAAGTATACCGGGTATTTTTGATTAATATTTTATTGCTCAATTCATACCGGCTATTTCTGATTTATATTATATCGCTTAATTATAACGGGTATTTCTGATTTATATTATATCGCTCAAATTATACCGGGTATTTTTGATTTATATTATATCGCTCAAATTATACCGGGTATTTTTTATTTGTATTTTATCGCTCAATTCATACCGGGTAAGTTTGATTTTTATTATATCGCTCAATATGTGTTATTTTAATATAATATTATATCAAGCAATGACTGCTTTTTATTTTGGGATTTCAATTTTTTAAGCAATTTCTGAGCGATATCTTTTAAAATTGAATTTTTAGAGCAGGAATTTGGTTTTTTTTTTTATATAAAAATCGGAAATTTTGAAAATTTCCCATAAAATAGTAAATTTTGAAAATTTCCCATAAAAATGGTAAATTTTAAAAATTTACCGAAAAAATGGTAAATTTTAAAAATTTATCGAAGAAATGGTAAATTTTGAAAATTTCCCACAAAAATGGGAAATTTTGAAAATTTCCCACAAAAATGGGAAATTTTGAAATTTCCCACAAAAATTGGAAATTTTGAAAATTTCCCACAAAAATGGGAAATTTTGAAAATTTCCCATGAAAATTAAAAATTTTGAAAATTTCCCATAAAAATGGGATATTTTGAAAATTTCCCATAAAAATGGGAAAATTTGAGAAATTTTCAATTATATGTGATATATTAAAAATTTCCCATAAAAGTGGGATATTTTAAAAATTTCCCATAAAAGTGGGAAATTTTGAAAATTTCCCATAAAAATGGGAAATTTTGAAAATTTCCCATAAAAACGGGAAATTTTCAAAATTTCCCACTTTTATGGGAAATTTTTAAAATTTTCAAAATTTCTCATTTTGATGGTAAATTTTCAAAATTTACCATTTTTATGGGAAATTTTCAAAATTTACCATTTTTATGGGAAATTTTTGAAAATTTCCATTTTTAAGGAAATTTTCAAAATTTATGATTTTTTCGGGAAATTTTCAAAATTTACCATTTTTATGGGAAATTTTCAAAATTTACCATTTTTATGAGAAATTTTCAAAATTTACCATTTTTTCGGTAAATTTTTAAAATTTACCATTTTTGTGGGAAATTTTCAAAATTTACCATTTTTATATAAAAAAGATCAAATTCCTGCTCTAAAAAAATTTAAATCACAAAATAAAAAGCAGTCATTGCTTGATATAATATTATATCAAAATAACCGTCACATATTGTGCGATATAATAAAAATCAAACTTACCCGGTATGAATTGAGCAATAAAATACAAATAAAAATACCCGGTATAATTTGAGCGATATAATATAAATCAAAAATACCCGGTATAATTTGAGCGATATAATATAAATCAAAAATACCCGGTATACTTTGAGCGATATAATATAAATCAAACATACTCGGTATAAATTGAGTAAAAAAATATAAATCAAAAATACCCGATATATTTTGAGCGATAAAATATAAATCAAACATACTCGGTATAAATTGAGCAAAAAAATATAAATCAAAAATACCCGGTATAATTTGAGCGATAAAATATTAAGCAAAAATAACTGTTATTTTTGCCTAAAATAATAAAAGTCGCAAAATAACTGTTATTTCTAACCAAAAAAATAAAAATCAAAAAAATAGAAGGCTTACGATAAAATTAAAATTTAGGTCAAATGAATCAAAACTGTGTTATTGAATTTCAGAACAGATAAATTTTAATGCTTGCTTTTTTTGATTTACAAATTCAAAAATACCCGTTATTTTCAGTCCCTGCTGTAAGGACTTTCCAGCCTATACAAACTCTTCATTGATTTAAAATAAATATAATAAGAGTATTATAGGGAATTTACACTAGTCTAAAATCTAGTAGATTTGATTTCAAATCTCAATCAAAATCTAGATCGTTTAGACTACAGAATCTAGCTAATTCTATTTTTACAAGAAAATTAGTTGACTGATATAAAAAATATATTTTCAAATTATGTTTGATGTTTAATTTAGTTTTCTTCCTCATTTATTTTTTTCCATTTTTTATTCAAATTTAGTTTAATTAATATATTTGTAGTGTCCACGCCTGATTGTTTGCAATCTGGCAACCCATTGATACAATTTGAATAAAACGTTTATATTTGACGCAGTCAATAATTCTTAACTTACTTAGTTTTGAGTTTTTATGCGTGCAAGGTTTTGTTCGCAAGATTTATTTAATTTTTAAATAAAAGAATTTGAATTTAGTTAACATTAAATAAGTGTTTTATTTAATGCACTAAATATTTAATTATTTTTTCGGCACTTTTTTTTTTGTTTGGATTTATTTTCAATTGATATGTCATTTTGATTTACACAGCGTGGTATTTTTTAGTACTTTTTGGAAGAAAAATATGGTTGCATCATTAAGTACTACTAGATTTTAAGTAGATTTTGCCAAAATCTACTTAATAACTAGATTTATTTTTGTATGGGAAATCTAGTCGAAATCAACTAGATTTTGTATAAAATCTCGTAAATACTAGATTTCGAGGTAATGTTAATGCCTTATTAAATAACAATTAAAGAAAAAATATTAGCGGTTTTCACGAATCGTTGTAAAGTAGTATTGTAAACCTTGTAGATCTTGTTAATATTGTAGATGTACACTTGTTTACAATATCGCAACAACAAAATGCATTGAAGTTTAATTTACCACAAAGTTGTTAACTTACTCCACAAAAAACCATTATAAGATAGATACTTTATTTTTACAAGTGTGTAAAACAACTGTTCGTTTTGCCGCCACATTGTTCTGCTTTTTTTATGTCGGTGTTTTGTTTTTGATTAGAAAATTAAAAATATATAGGAATGGAGACCAAGAAACAAAAAATTTTAGAAAAAAAAGCGTAATAGAACCGAAAATAGAAGATGGACTGACGATGAGGTTAAAATATTATTGGAGTATTTACAGGAACATCAAGATTTTGAGGTAAGTCAATAGCTAAAACATTTCATACGGTTGTATGTATTTGCATTCTTATAAGTTTATATTTTAGAAACCAACAGCCCAGATTTTTTATAGAAAATTAATAGAATCAAAAAAAAATCAAGACAACTTGGGATCTTATTCACTGGAAAGTTAAAAATCTCAAAAGGACTTATATCAAAGCAGAGAAAAATTAGCACAAAAATTTTATTCGAATACAAACAGAAAATGGCGGGGAAAACAAAAACAGCTGTTTTAATTTATTTACAATACTCATAAAAAAGACGTTCACACTTCGTTGTAAAAAATCGTAGTATATATAAAAGAGTAGTATATTTACAACCATTCGTGAAAACCACTATTATTTCAATAGTAATTTTTATTAAAAAATTGATAACATACAAAAACGTATTTTGGTGTGTTTTGAAAATTTTGACCTTTGACCTCATTATGGCACGGGTTGGCACCATCCGATCAGCCTGAGAATTTGCTTCATCAATTTTGGCGTCAAATCACACACTTGTTAGTTTAGTATATCTTGAAAACAATACATCAATGGATTAAAAAGAAAATTTGCTTTAAGATGTGCTTTGTGTGATCAACGGTTGTGGAATTTTTCACATGGTAATGTAAAAAAAATCAGTTCCTAAGTTCCACTTTAAACGCTTAAACATACTAGGGTATTCTAAAAAAGGACTTTCCATCGCTCTATCCATCGTAGACAGAGTTCAAAAATGTCAACCTCTTAAATTTACGACTATACTTGCGGACCATATTGTAATATACTTAGGATGTTTGGGGGTGGCCGTTTGGAAATATTAGAGCGTGAACAACATTTTTTAACTAAAGCCAAGTTAAAATCTTTACTAAAAAGTCATTTAATTCTGTGGCCACAAGGAATAACAACCAAACTCTATTTTGAGAAGTTTTCAGCAGAGCATTTTTAAGTTTGAAATTGGTGCCATAAATCAGGGAATTAAGTTTAAGCTACTATTTTAAAGCTGGATGTTAGCAATTTTATTATATTTTAATTTGCATTTCAATTCATAATGAAAAAGCAGCTAACTTAAGAGAAATAAGCAAAACAAATTGTTAAGCTTCTTTTCCTTTTTCGTTTCTAAAAATTTCTAAGTCTTATCTCGACTTTAGCTTTTATACCAAACTTAATGAATTTAATTAAAAAGTTTTACTGTAGTGTATTGCACTAAGAATCCCAATTTATTACAATTATTTATTATTGTAATAAATAGTTTTTTGATAAAACCAAAAAATGTTGGTGGGGAAACCTTTCCTCGACGCGTTTCGATGGTTGGTTACACCATCTCATCAGGAGGATTATCCCTAATTCTAGACAGAGCGAAAACCTCACATTATGTATAATTTGAGGGACTGAATAAATACGAATTATTATTATTGTGTCCAACAAATATCAACATAAAGCGCAGATTATCATCCGAACAGAAACACACAAACATTTTTCAGTTTTATCATTTCTTTATTTCCCACACTTTTGTTGTTGTTTTGTTGGCGACTAAGACAAAAGTGCTATAAAGGGGGTTCAAAGAAAGATTTAAATAAACAAAAGTTTATTTTAAAGCTTGGCACATGTGCAGCCGTATATTTATTAAAAAGGTTTATCAAAATTTGGGACATCAAACATTTAATTAAAAAGTTTTACTGTAGTGTATTGCACTAAGAATCCCAATTTATTACAATTATTTATTATTGTAATAAATAGTTTTTTTGATAAAACCAAAAAATGTTGGTGGGGAAACCTTTCCTCGACGCGTTTCGATGGTTGGTTAGACCATCTCATCAGGAGGATTATCCCTAATTCTAGACAGAGCGAAAACCTCACATTATGTATAATTTGAGGGACTGAATAAATACGAATTATTATTATTGTGTCCAACAAATATCAACATAAAGTGCAGATTATCATCCGAACAGAAACACACAAACATTTTTCAGTTTTATCATTTCTTTATTTCCCACACTTTTGTTGTTGCTTTGTTGGCGACTAAGACAAAAGTGCTATAAAAGGGGTTCAAAGAAAGATTTAAATAAACAAAAGTTTATTTTAAAGCTTGGCACATGTGCAGCCGTATATTTATTAAAAAGGTTTATCAAAATTTGGGACATCAAACATTTAATTAAAAAGTTTTACTGTAGTGTATTGCACTAAGAATCACAATTTATTACAATTATTTATTATTGTAATAAATAGTTTTTTGATAAAACCAAAAAATGTTGGTGGGGAACCCTTTCCTCGGCCCGTTTCGATGGTTGGTTAGACCATCTCATCTCATTTACTTTAGCTATTATTCACTTTCATTTTGTTACTTTTGCTGAATAAAAAGTTATTAGTTAGATATATCAAGTTGTTTTTTATTTTTTTTTATTTATAAGGATTATAAAATTGTTATATGTATATTAGTACTTCAGTTGCTGTGATTAGAATTAATTAAGGAACATAAAAATATACATACGTCAGACCCATATCTGTGGACTTTTGACAAAACGTCTTCTTTCTAAATCCACAACTTTTCAGTAGAGCGAAAAAAACAGTTAAAAAGACTAATAGAAGTAATTGCTAAGAAAGTTAAAGAAATTTCGAACTTGGATATTATACACAAATACTCAATAAACAATATGCGACCCTTTTTTTCCTTCTAAAAGCAATCGTTTTCTTTAAAACGACAAAAATTAAAATTAAGACGTTTTGTCAAATGGATTTTAATAAAAAAAAATAGCTTCTATCATACAAGTCGTTTTGTCAAAATTTTTTTGATTAAATTATAAAATGTTTTTAATCGCTTAAGTCAAGAGAAGTTATTTTGTTAAAATGGAATATGAAAATAAAGTTGAAAGAAGTTGATCTGGAAAAAATATTTCGGTTATATTTAGAAAACGTTATTCACTTTTTCGTTACAATATGGAAATTATACAAAAACATGGTTAAAAATAATATATTTCTCATTAAATTTAATTAAAACATTAAAATTCACTTTCAAATAAAAGTATAAAATAATTCAAGGAAACAGTAAAAATCCATATTTTGTGTTTTTTTACACTTAGTTTATTGTTGAGTTTCTTCTTCTTCAAGATCCGGATCAATTTCAAAAGAACGTTCTCCTTCGGCCTTTATGTTTTCATAAAAACTATGTAGATGAGTACTAATCAGTGGCAGCATATCCAATAAATCACGTTTTTTGTTCTGCGATATGGCCAATGGAGACGTGTAACTTGCGATCAATTGTGAAGCTGGGACTTTTTGACGACGAGAATTAATGTCTAGCTGCTAAAAATCTTTTTCTGGGTATAGTGATGTCTTGTACTGTAGAATTCCAAGTTTGTTTTTCTCGTATTGAATCCAACGAACCTCTTTCCACTCGAATTTTTCACCTGGGTATTGATGTGTTCAATTACTTCATTATACTTTTGCATCGGCAGATTGTGGTGTGGCTCGTGTCGGCCACGTTGGTCATACGGTATGAGCGCACCAAATAATTGATTTATTTTATACCCATTTATGGTTTTGATGCTCCAATCCGTTTCTCCAAATATTTTTAGGAAGCATCTTTTGCACACGCGATTTTTCTGTCCGCACATCTCAAAATGGTACAAATAAACATATTGCCGATTCCGGGGATTGGATGCTTTCGCTAAAGTCTCGGTTTTCTTCGTTTGGATCTCAATCATGTTCGAAATGTAATGACGACGCTTATTATAATCACCCAGATTCCAGTATTCTTTAAATATCTCTTCTTGCTGCTGAGCATTAATTTTGTTGTGACACATTTTCTTGCACTGTCCTATTGGATCAAATGTCTTTTTGGGTACTTTTTTATTCCGAGATGTATAGTATTATTTTCTTAAATTTTTGTTTAATTTATTCAAGGCCTTTGATGTTGTAGGTATATCGATACGTTGTTTTTTGCTAGATTGTGGCAAGTCTGACTGGCTAAGATTAGATTCTAATAAAGCAGCCATATCTCTAACGCTCTCCGATGTTGTATCAGGATGCGAACCTTCTGATGGAATATAATCAGAATCATCAAAATCGGTTTCGTAAAAAACGTCTTCATCACTTTCGACATTTTCAAGGCTCTTAGCCTCGTTACCTGCTTCAAAATCGGCCATAGTTTTACTTTTTTGTCTTTGATCAATTTACACGAGTTTTAATTTATTCTTAAATAAATAGCTTCTTTTTTTCTTTTTCGTTTTTCTTAAAACACTTGTGTTGAGATAAGACTTAAAATTTTTAAGACTTTCGTTTTTTTAAACTAACTTCTTTTGATACAAGACGTTTTGTCGCAAGTAATTCTGGCGACCAATTGATCAAAACATCAACTTGTTTGAGACAAGCGCTAATTTTTCAAAATTTGCTTTTCACGAAACGTCTTCTTTCGAAAGAAGCTGTTTTGTCCAAAATAATTTAGTAAAAATTGCTAAAACTAAATGAAGACAAGATGTTTTGTCAAACTATTTTTGCCAGTTTTTTTGTATGAATTTTCAAATTAATCTTAATGCTCTGAAAGAAGTCATTTTGTCAAATTGAAATTGGGGAAAAATCTGAAAGAGGTCGATTAGTCGACTACATATCTTCCGATCCAAAGGTCGTAGAAATACGGGGATTAGACCATATTTACTATAAAAATCTTGGAAAATTGTCTTATTTCGAGAGAAGATGTTATGTCAAAATTCCACAGATATGTTTGTCATATTTAATTCAAAATATAAAAAAAAATAGTTAATAAGATTAAAAATTAATTAAAGGTTTTAAAATATAAAATAATCTGTTATACAAATGACCACTTGAAAGATGTTTAAAAATGCAGAAATAGCTAAGCATTGACATCTTGCTCTTCATCTACCAAAACTGGATGAATATTATCAGGTTTATTTGAATTCTCGATAAGAATTAGCATATCCAGAAGATATTTTTTTCATGTGATATAGCTGGAATAATACTTATTGCTTTTAAATCACTATTGCTGATAGAATGAACTCCTCTTTTGCCTATTTTCAGTACCTTTAATGGCTCTTCGACATCTAAAGAGGTTTTATAAAAAATAGAAGAAATTTCTTTCGTATAACGAAGCCATCGCACTTCGTTCCAAATGAATCTGTCACCGTTTTCATTGCAACGTCTCCAAATAAACTTCGTTTTCAATAATTCTGAGAAATTAAGAAAATGTTGTTCTCTCCTTTCAACTACATTCATTTTTCGATGAACGGATCTTACAAACTGATACCAGTCTCTCGGAATTTGAATCTCAACATTGGATTTTTTCTTCTTGCGTTCAAATAGAGCATGATCCTAGTCACACTCCATATGTATATGCCCGACCAAGGACTGTCACTTCTGCGATATTATCAATAATATCGCAGTTACAACAACAACTACAACACATGAGAGTTTTTGTTTTGTCCAGTGCAGGAGTCGCTATATAAGCATATTTTAGTCACGTTTTTGTCAATCATATTTAATTGTCTATAAACACAAGACGCGATTCCGTTACCACCTCTACTAGCAATAGCTTCATGCCACATAAGACACTGAACTGAGTCGTCTTCTAAGCCATGAACTATAAGATTGTACGTCCACAGTTGACGCTTATAAAAGCAAACTGAGCTTCTTAGAAAGGGAGTAGGTAAACATTGCTGCAAGTCAAATGCAAATGCCTTGGTATTTTTGTTATCCTTTGCAGCCTTTTTATCATCTCGTTTGCAATTGTAAGCAGTATCTTCTTTTTTAACGTGTTGCATTTTCAGTTCCTTATACTTACTTTTTTCTTCCGTTTCAGTGGCATACTTAATTTTCATAGAACAAGAGTCTAGCTGCGGTGATTTGAATTTTAAATTCATGCTCCTAAATACTTTCGAGTATTTTGAAAGGCTTACAGGAGCTACGGTTTCATCAGTGTAGAGTTGGTACATTTTTGAAATCGTTAAGTCAGAGTTCAGGTATTTTTGGCTGGTATCACGTCTAGTGTAATGACTCTCATAGGCTGGGAATTTATTGATATGGTTTGCAATTTCCTCCAGCTTTTCTGAATTTATTTTATTCGGTGGTGATGATTTTCCACGAGAATTTTTTTATTGACATGGTTGGACATGCAAGTTTCTTGCGTATTACACTTTTCAGGAAACTTACAGTCTCACCAAAGCACTGGGTAAAGTGTCTACGACATACTCTTATTGTTTTTCCGTCCACGGTTAAAGAATATTCTACACTGTTCTCCCGTTGCCTTTTTCTGGCAGTAGAGTTCAGTAAAGTATCACATTTCTTGCAATTAATATTCATTAATGATCCTATATTAAGAACTCGAAGATCATATGTGCCCAAACACCAATACTGATTAAATAGAATCTTGTAATCCTCAAAATAAACCTTTGTTTGGCAATTGAATCGGCAAATATCAAAAGGCTTGCAAACTCTTTCTTTAATGACTTTTCCAGATAATGTTTTGTACGTCTGACCACTATTACTACATTTTTGGCGAATGATTTTCTTATTTTTACCTGATGCCGCTTGTTACTCATTTTCCATTCGTTGCCTAAGTAAACTCATTTCAAAGTCTGATTCAAACGCACTTCCTTCAGTGTCACTTGAAAAAAGCTGAAACTCTTTAACTACGGCGTTATCATTACTCGTTGTACCACAATAGTCTAGATCTTTGACGGAGTCATCACAATTTTCAGAAAATGATGAATCATTGTTATTTGACTCAAAAATTTCAGTTATAAACAACTCTTCTTTGCTTCCAGAATTTGAACCTGCAAAAGATGTGTTGGGTTGAAGAGCTGGTTCGGAATATATATACTATGATTAAATATCTCTGAGCTGGATAAATATAATTAAGCTTTAATTTAGTGGCTCAATTAAAAGACACCCAGCGGACAATATGCAAGAAAAAAGGAAATAATAACACAAGAAATTAGAATTTGGAAATATTGGAATAAATGGAGCTTTATTCATACCTTTTCGATTGAGGGTTAGTAGAAGAAGAAGGATTAGTTTTTTGGGCCAAAACGGAAGAAACCTTTTAGACGTTTTGGACCATCTGACAGTTGATTTTTAGGCATTGTTAAAGAAAGAGATAGGACTATTTTGACAGCATTCATAACAATCAGCTTTAGTATATATGAAGAGCAGATAGGGTGTATCTGCTCGTCACAATATTAATGCTGAAGGCGACATAATGTCTTTTGGCATTAACATTGCCGCCCGCCTTGCAGGATATATGCAATGAAAAATGGAAAAGTCAAGATGGTCCTGTCTAAGAGGTAGCTTCTGTAAGAAAAAAAAGTGGATTTAAAATTAGTTTGAACAATAGATATAATTCATTTTTAATTCAATTTTAATTTAAAATATAAATAATGTAAAATAATTAATATGAAAATACGTTTGCATATGTTATCTGCCTAAAGTGCATTTGGGAACTAGTATTTACAAGGTAGAAGGACCGTAAACTATCCAACCGAAGACAGTACGTTGGGCTGTCGGAAACCCGGTTCTTTCAATGACTCCTTCGGATATGACCTTTGGATATAGGTCGACTCCAATAACGAGATCTATCGGACCAGACTCATAGAATTTACAGTCCGCGAGGAACAAATCTTTAAAATTTTTCTTATAGGTCTCCGGAAGAGACTGCGTAGGAGTGCGGATGGTGACCCTATTGTCAACCCGGAAAGTACCCTCAATTTTGGAAGCTGAATCAAAGCGTGACTTCAGCACGAGTGGACACACCGTTTCTCCGTTTAAAGTATAAGTGGTCAGGCCGAGTTTATCGATAAATCCTTTTGCCACACGACTCACAGTTGACCCTGAATCTAATAACGACCGGGCATGGGACGTTGTTGACCCGATTTTGACCAGAACTGTCGGCAGCAAAACAATGGTGTTTTGACGGAGGATCGTAGTCCAGGTAACGGTCTTTGACGTCGACGAACTTGCTGTTGATTGTTTGGACTTGCTGGAATCGTCATGTTCGTTACGCTTTTTTGCGGATGAAGTACGTCTGGGAGCTCTGGATGCTCGCGATGACGTCGATGCTTCTGGAGTTACCGATCTAGAACGCGATCTGGAAGGAATGAGGTCTTTCACCAGCCGAGGGTTGACGTGGAGTAGGGTATGATGGAATTTCCTACAGTGCTTACACCCGTGTTTTGAGAAGCAAGTTCCCTGCGAGTGATCGTGCGCCAAGCAGTTAGAGCAATATTTATGCTTTCGGACGGCGCTAATACGATCAGCCATGTTCATCGCCAGGAACTTGCGACACGTACGAAGTGGGTGTGGACGCTTACATAAGCGGCAAGGGTAGGAATTATATTTTCCTAGAAATCCTTTGGAAGACTTCGAAGACTTTTTAGGCATGATGGAGCTGAAAATAAGATAGATATATATTATAGGAATTGAAGTTGCAAACGCGAATTAGGAATCGTTCGGCAGTAGTACTAATTTCACGATAGGCCTAACTATCGAACCACGCTGAGTTAGAACCTCCGCTACACGTACGCGATTATCAGTACCCGAAAATATTTTAGTTACTCTACCGAGGCGCCAAGAATTCGGAGGAAGATTTTCGTCTTTGATCACTACCAGCGCCCCTGGACTAAGATTTACCTCGGGTCTTTGCCATTTTACCCTTTTTCCCATCTCTTTTAAATACTCATTTTTCCATCTGGAGCAAAAGTTTTGATGGATAGCTTGAAGTCTTTGCCATCGATTTGTTACAGAAATCGGGGAAGTACTTATTTGAGGGTCAATCGGAGCTAAAATTGGAGTACCGATGAGGAAATGTCCTGGAGTCAGTGCGCAGAGATCAGAAGGCTCAGTCGAAATAGGCGAGAGAGGTCTAGAATTCAAACAGGATTCAATCTTGGAAAGCAGCGTGGAGAACTCTTCAAATGTGTATTTGTGGCATCCAGCAATCTTTCGGAAATGCGTCTTGAAACTTTTTACCCCGGCTTCCCATAATCCTCCCATGTGGGGAGCTCCGGCGGGGATAAAGTGCCACGAGATGTTTTGGTGAGCGTAATTAGCTAGTATACGCTGCTGCGAAGTCTGGATGAATTCTTTAGCTAAAACTTTGGAAGCACCCACGAATGTAGTCCCATTGTCGGAATGGAGGTAAAGGGGACAACCACGACGTGACACGAATCGGCTAAAGGCGGCTAGAAATGCAGGTGTGGACAAATCGGAAGTGGCTTCTAAATGAATAGCCTTAGTTGAGAAGCACACAAATACACATACATATCCCTTTGTTATTCGACAAGCTCTTCCGGAATAGCTTTTGATGTCGAAAGGCCCAGCAAAATCCAAGCCAGTGTGAGTAAAGGGGCGGGAAATCTCAGTTCGTTCGCTGGGTAAAGCGGCCATCATTTGCCTTTGACATCTCTTTTTGTAGATTACACATGTTTTGCATTTTCCAATAGTAGTTTTAATGAGATTTTTAGCCTTTGGTATCCAATATTGAGTCCGGAGAAGTCTTAGAACCAACTGGTTTCCTCCATGAAGGCTAATCTCGTGAATGAATTTTACTAAAATGCGAGCAAAGTGGCTATTGTAAGGAATAATTATCGGACATTTTTCATTATAGGATAGGTTCGGCGAGGATTCAAGCCGACCGCATGAACGCATTACTCCTTCTGGATCAACAAATGGATTCAAATTTCGGAGACTACTGGATTTGGAAATTTCATGTCTGGAATAGAGAGCCTTGTAATCTTCGGGATAGCACGCCTTTTGACTGACGGAAATTAGCTGATCTCGGACGAAGTTGATTTCTGAAGTAGTAAGCGATATAGAATCTTTATAAAAGCGTGGACGAAATCGCGGATGTGTTCTAAAAAAGAACCTGTAGACATAAGCCATCACTCTTATAGCTCTTGGAAATGATGAAAATCGTTCTATCAGGTCTTCAAAGTTGTTGAAATAGGAAAAGTGCACTCTCACGGCCTTCGCTTCGAGATTAGTGGCTGGAAAACTTGATTTGAAACTGGGCCAGTCCGATTGTTTGGTTTTAAGCCAATGGGGTCCCGACCACCAAAGATCGTTGTCCACAAGATCCTGTGGACTAAGACCACGGCTTGCAAGGTCAGCTGGATTGGATTCGGAGTTCACATGACCCCATTGGGAATATTGAATCACCTGGCTGATTCTGGAGACACGATTAGCCACAAAAGTGAGCCAGCTACAAGCGGGTTTTGCCAACCATGAGAGCACGATTGTAGAATCCGTCCAGCAATGATAGGAATATTTGTCTATATCTAGCCTTGGAAGTAGGCTATCGACCATTTCTGCCAATAAAACTGCTCCGCAAAGTTCTAATCGCGGAATGGAAATCGTTTTTATGGGAGCTACTTTGGTCTTGGAAGAAACTAGAAATGTAGAAATCGTATTTGAATTAGCTATTCGGACGTATAATGCCGCTGCATATGCTTTTTCCGAAGCATCGCAGAATCCATGGAATTGGACATCGACATTTGGACTATAACCAACCCATCGAGGAACCCGAATGGTATTGATCACGTAGTAACTGGATCGAAAGGATTTCCATTGGGAAAGCGTATCAGGAGATAGGATTTCATCCCAGCCAGTGCCATCCATCCAAATTTTCTGCATAATTATTTTAGCTTGGATTATGCACGGAGCTAGCCAACCTGCTGGATCAAAAAGTTTGGCTATTTGCGAAAGGACCTCCCTTTTGCTAAAATCTTCTTGGTCTGCAAATGGACTTGCAACGAAGTAAAATTCATCGGAACGCGCATTCCATCGGATGCCCAAGGTTTTTGTGGAACTGCTCTCGTCAAACTGGAGGAAGTCTTCCCGAAGTAGATGGTCTGGTGGTATATCAACTAGGATATCTCTGGAATTCGAAGTCCACTTTCTCAAAGAAAATCCTGCGGATTGTAAAGCCTGGATCAATTCCTCTCTAGCTCTGATAGAATCATGTTTCGTATGGGCTCCTGCGAGAACGTCATCCACATACATAGAGTTCCTTAGAATCGAGCTAGCTATAGGATAAAGGGCTTGTACGTCATCCGCCAACTGGAGCAATGTCCGAATAGCTAGATACGGCGCACTGTTGACTCCGAATGTAACTGTTTTTAATTCGTAATCGCAAATTGGACCATTTGGATTACTTCTGAACAAGATACGTTGAAAGGCTGTATGATTTTCAGCTACTAGAATCTGCCTATACATCTTTTGAATGTCAGCATTTAGAACAAATCGGAAAAAACGCCATTTGATAATAAGCAGAGTTAGATCATTCTGAAGAACAGGACCTATGTGAAGTAACGAATTCAAGCTTTGCCCATTGGATGAAGGAGCCGAAGCGTTGAATACCACACGGACTTTGGTTGTTACGCTATCTGGCTTGATTACCGCATGATGCGGCAGATAGTAGACATTAGGACTTTCCGATAGATTAGAGGATTGAACTCGAACCATATGTCCTAGGTCTTCGTATTCCTGAACAACCTGATCATATTCTAGTTTGAGGCTTGGAGTTCGAATCAGTCTAGCCTCATTTCGGAAAAACTGCGCCATGGCACTTGTCCTAGAATGACCTAAGTACAAAGAATTCGAAAATTCTTCCTTGAATGGAAGTGAAACAATGTATCTTCCTTCTGAATTCCGTTCTGTTGTTCTACGATAAAGGTCCTCACAGTACTGATCGGATGGAGACATGAAGTTTTTCCTGGGAAGATTCTCCACCTCCCAAAAACGAGAAATTTCCTTGTCTAGGGAAATTTCACAGAAATATGAAGTAATTGTTGGACCAGGACTGGAGGGATTCGAAACTGGACCTGTAAGAATCCATCCGAAGATGGTTTCTTGCGCAATTAGGGATTGACAAATATTGTGTCTGATCCCGGAACGTATAATTGAAGGGAAAACGTCACCTCCAATTAACATATCTATCTTTGAACTAACGAAAAATTTAGGATCAGCTAACGGAAGATCTGGAAGATTGGAAAAATCTGAGTTTGAAATTGTTTGAGTTGGCAAACTATTCGACAAATGTGGGACCACAAGCGCCGTGACAGGAATGGAAATCTTGCTGTCCAATTGAGAGCCCAGTACAATGGAACATTGGCGTTGCACCTTTGCAGAAACCGTATTATTCAACCCTGAAACTTGGACACTAGTAGGCTGCGATGACAGCTTAAGACGATTGAATAAACGTTCTGAAAGAAAAGTGCCTTCGGAGCCTGAATCAATAAGGGCGCGCGCCTGGTATCTCATGCCTAAATGGCATATATTAACCCAGGCGGTTCCCAACAAAACTCCCCTGGAACTTGTTGAAAAACATGACTGCACACTGCCCGAATTCGATGTATTTGTGGACTGTATTTTACTACGTGTAGTTGGGCCAGGGTATGGAGTCAAATCGGGATTAAGTCTGGAAGTTTGGCTCGTACTTGGCGCTTCTGAAGTGCTGGAACTATCAACATCTTTATGGAGAAGAGTGTTGTGCTTTTTTTGACATTTGAAACATGTGTTTTTACTTGTGCAGTTTCTCATATTGTGCGTTTTAGAAAAGCAATTAAGGCACAAATTCTGTTTTTTAATTTCATTAAAACGATGTTGATAGTCCAATTTGAGGAACTTGGGGCACTTCCGAATTATGTGGTTTTCTTTGGGACACAATTGACATTGTGGACCTGAAACATTTGTCTGGAAACTACTGACCTTAGGTTTGGAATTCGGATTTGGAGCATGTTTTGACTTCGCTTCGTTATTTTTGGAACTATTTGTACCTCGAATCTCGAAAACTGATTCTAAGGTTCTATAACGGTTGGTCAAGAACTCGTTAAGTTCTGACCATTTAGGAATCGAAGTCTTATCCCTTAATTCCTGCTCCCACAATGTCAGTGTCGTTTCTGGAAGCTTGTTCGTACAGAGGAAAACGAAGATAGGATCCCAACTTGATACGTCAATGCCGTAAAGTTTCAGGATGGAGATACACGAATTGATATCTCTTTGAATTTGCTTTAGCGATTTTCCTGATTCGGAATTAATGGTCTGGATATTAAAGAGAATCTTTAACTGACCATTTACCAGGACTCTTCGATTTTCATAGCGGACGCACAAGTCTCTCCAAGCCATATCGAAACCTTCATTTGTCAGCGGACTTTTCTTTACGATTTCCCTGGCCTCGCCTTTCGTCTTCTGTGTCAAATAGAACAGCTTTTCGACTTGACTGGCTTTGGAATTTGAAACAACCGCAGTAAACATATCGCGGAATGTAGGCCAGGTAGCATAACTGCCATAGAAGGTATCTATTTCGATTGGCGGGAGGTTAAGTCTACGAGAGGAAGCCGAATTACTGAAACCGGGATCCCTAGAGACGCTTGGCTCCATAGTGGGAGCTCGAGCTACCCGACAGGATTCGGAAAGCTCAGACAATTTTGTCAAGCAATTGCAATAAGTTATATAAGTACTCTTGTACTTAAATTTAAAGGACTCTATATCGATCGGATCTTCGCCATCAGCTTCCTTTTCTGCTTCTAGGATGAATTTGTCGTAGGCGACCTTGACTTGACACCAGTTGGACTTTAGCTCCGCGCGATGAACTTCAATTGTATGTTGTGATGTAACCGGAAACTGGTTGTCATTTAGGTCAGCCTCAAATTCTACGATCCCGTCAGCTAAACGAATGAAATTGTCCAACGACATTTTGCAATTTGTTATAGAACTATATAAGGTTTTAGAAACGAAGTGTCAACAAAGTGGGCACTAAAATACGTGGATTCTGGAAATTTATTCAAATTCGAACAAAATTTGGATGAAATGAAATAATCTTGCCGGAATTACTAGCGAAAACGAGATTATGAAAACAACTATTATGAAATGCTAGTAATTTTTTAGTCAAGATTCCCAAAAATATAAAAAGGTTCCAAAATATTTGGTATTATACCAACTATAATACCCAAAGAGAATTTATTTGAATAAATACAAGCAAAGATAGAAGTTGAATCAGAATTTCAATGCCACACTAGAAAATACTGTAAATCCAAAAATTATAATATTAAATTTACTTGAACAGTTTGTCGCACACCAAATCGTTTGCTGGGGTGCGATCAGCTGTTCTGGAAAACAAATTTCTATAAAGGTCGTTGAACTTTATTTTCTATGAGTTCAAAGGGAATTCCAGTAAAGAAAAAACGAATATTAGGTCCGTTCCCTAATAAATTTGAACGAATATGAAACCAATACGAATCAAAATTTTGAACGAATCGTGACCAATAATTGGAATAAACCACTGAAATTTTCACGATCGAAAATAAAATGAGTAAATAGTTTGGTAGCAAAGGGTTATAGTATATAGAAATGGGTTATTGTGGAATAATGAAATAGTAACCAAAAAATAGATTTAGAAAACAAATCTATTATTTTATTGCGCTTAGATTTATTGCAACCAAAGCTATTGTTTCTTTAAATCGAAAGATATGTGTGATATATTCTTACGAAATGGGACAAATAAATAAGCAGAATTATGTTGGAAAAGTTTTATTAATGAGATAATAGTGCGCAATCTTCAGTATTTATAATAAACCACTCATTAAACAAATAAAAATATATGTTAATATCCAAACGAACAAATTAATACAAATAATCTCTATGAAGATGTACAATTTTTAGTGGAAAAAATCTAATATATTCTATAAAAAATCCAATTGATTATGAATTTTACGTGACGCAAGCAAATTTCGAGAAATCCATAAAAAATTATACCAAATAATTTAAATTTATTTATAGGACAACAATTTTGTGAGCACAGATCAATGAACGGACCTTATATGTTTTTATATTTATAAAAAAAGTTTTGTTATTATATTTTTTTTTACAAACAATTCTCCGGGAGAGGAGAAATATAAAAAAAAAAAAAACGAAAGCTTTGGAAATGTTAACTAATATTCCAATAAGAAAACAAATTAGTGTTGCCGAGTATAATTATTTGTGGATAAAACTTATTATGCAAGATGATGTTTGTAAAATTGGGATAATCTGCAATCGTATGCGATTCTACGGAAATTAGAGGATAATTTGTAACTATTTATAATAAGCAAATCAATAATTAAAGAATATTGTTATTTAGGAATAAATTGCTTATAAGTTGATGATTAAAAACTGCTTAACATATATCTTTTGTAATTTTTGGTGAATTATAATATTTGCCACTATTTGTAAATATTTGACGAAGAATTTTAACTTTAATTTTATATCTAAAATCAGAGTTGCGATTGTACTAGAGGCAGCAAGAAATATTTGTCCAATTAAGAATTTTTCTAGATGATAAAGTTACAAATTTCAAAGATCGAGTTTAAAGCCAAAATTTCCCTCAATTATCTGCGAATTAGTGAACGAAAAATTTGAAATATGATGATATAATGTAGAAAAACTAGGTAGTTGGCGGAATTTTTAACAAAAATTGCAAAATGACAATCGTTTTTAACAATTTTGATGACGGAAAAGACTGACGGCGTGTGTAACGATAACTTACTGTTTACTTAATATGGTTTTGATTTTATTTGGAAAAATGGTTTTGATTTTATTTGGAAAAATGCCTCTAAAAATTCTATCAACAAAATACTCAAAAATTTTACTTTTTTTTTTTTTTATTGAGTTAAATTTATATTAGTATTTTCCTATTGATTGGTTTGGTATATATTTCTTTTTAATTTATTTAATGATTTGAAAGAAAATATAAATTTTTTAATTAATACAAAATAATAACCATGTGCATTAACGTTAACGCTGTCGAAAGCTTTTGTTTAAAAATATTTTCAACCACCTTTTAACAAATTTGGTATTTTCTCGATCGAAAGGGAATACTTAGCAAGAGTACAAGAGAATTAATGTAAGCGAGTATTAAGCTTTGCTTCTCTTCACAACGCACACTCTTAAACTTTTGAAGAAATTAATCTCTTATACTTTACAGCTTAAGAGAGTAGACAAATAAAAATAGATCTGAGTTTAAACAAAGGCTGAAAAAGAATTTAACATACATGAACATAAGGCATAAGTCTGTAAAAGATGAGGGGAGAATATCGTATGGAATGAAAAGTGTAAGGAGTAAGGAAAATAAAGGAGAAATTTTAAGTACAAAGGAGAAATTAAAATTGGAGTAGGGGAAAAGAGAAGCCCGAATATCGCAAATTCGCCGTAAATAAAATATAGATTTTTTTTTTTAATTTAATTTTTTAAATTTAAGTTAAATTAACCTTTAGTTTATTGTTTTTCTTTTGGTTTTTAAATAAAATAATATATGTATCCTTTAATGGGACTCACGAAACTGGTAGTGATCGGGATTTTTGCAAAGAATTCCCACGTTGTCCAAATATGGCGATGATTATGCTTTTTCCTTTTAGTTTTATCTTTTTCTCCTTCCAAATTATTTTCGTTGAATATTCCTCTTAATTTCTTAGGCCTTTTGTTATATTTCTTTCAATTTCACTAGCTTTTATTTTATTTATATATATTTTTCTATTTCATCTATTTTTTTTTTAATAATTTTTGTTCAATCTACGTTAATTTTAATTTTATGTTGCCTTATTTATTTATGATTTGAAGGTAGCAAGCAAAAAACCAATAATTTCAAAAAAATTAAATAACTCTTTTGAGTTTTTCAGACAAATGCACTTTAACGACTGAGAAAAGAATATGCAAACGTACCTTAGTTAATGTGGAGAACGATAAATATGTAAAGATGTAAGTAGATATGGTTTGGAGAGCACCAAATAATTCCAAGAGCGCTATTTAGGATTTTCGATCACAGAGAACTTCAATCAAAGCTTTTCTCCAATTCGGTTCGATTAGGGCCAAATGTTGGGTTGAAGAGCTGGTTCGGAATATATATACTATGATTAAATATCTCTGAGCTGGATAAATATAATTAAGCTTTAATTTAGTGGCTCAATTAAAAGACACCCAGCGGACAATATGCAAGAAAAAAGGAAATAATAACACAAGAAATTAGAATTTGGAAATATTGGAATAAATGGAGCTTTATTCATACCTTTTCGATTGAGGGTTAGTAGAAGAAGAAGGATTAGTTTTTTGGGCCAAAACGGAAGAAACCTTTTAGACGTTTTGGACCATCTGACAGTTGATTTTTAGGCATTGTTAAAGAAAGAGATAGGACTATTTTGACAGCATTCATAACAATCAGCTTTAGTATATATGAAGAGCAGATAGGGTGTATCTGCTCGTCACAATATTAATGCTGAAGGCGACATAATGTCTTTTGGCATTAACAAGATGCTTTCATAATTTGTTGCACATAGTTTCGATAGGAGACAAGACAGATGTTAATATATGAACTTGTATAAAACTATATATATATATATAATTCCCCGACAACATTCCAATTGGAACAAGGGGTACTTCTCTCAGACAATGAGCTGCATCCGATTCTATTTTTAGACTCATTGAAAGGGACCTACGTTTTTACGCCGGCTCCGAACGGCGAATGCATTAGTTAGAGAAGTTTTACATAGCCTAATACTCAATAACCAATGGCTAGCTGAGTTATGAGGTGAACCACCGCTTTTTTGAAAAATTTTTTTTTTCAAGTGAGTCTGGCCAGGGTTTGAACTTGGACCTCTGGTATGCTAGGCGGATGACTAACCTGCTATACCACGGCGGTTCATAAAACTATACCTTATAATATATTATTTAAGTCAAAATCAAATCCGTTGATTGAGGATTTGGTCTCATTTTGAACTACGGGTTCATAAAACGTCTGCAAAAAAACACTGCTGTTGGATCAGGTTGATGTCTTGGAGAAATATTAGGCCATTGCTTCAAACTAAATTCCTTATTCTATAAAAAATTTAAAACTCTTTTTTGTTAAGATGGTCCAGACTCTACTCTACGTACCATACTTTAAAAAGTTAAACTTACTTTTAATATTTGTATCAATTTCATACTGCCTTTCAAAATTTTGAATAGGAAGAGAATTACTCGAGGTTGTTTCCACTATAAAGTTTAAGTTTAAAAATTAATTTTAACGTTTCATCATAAGGAAATGTATTATTTAAAACTTACCTTGAACGCTCGATGATACTTCTGCATTTTTTTACTGCTGGACGGTTAGACATCCTGATATCTTTTTCTGTATAAACTCTTACACTTAACAACCAAATTCGATTTAAGATTTTATTGAACTGCAAAAAAAAAAAATTGGAAAATGAACATAACTTTACTTTAGAAATTCTTCAACTGAAAACCTGTTACGGAAAAACGACTAAAGTGGAGTTAGGCCTTGAACATATTATTCTTCACATTTGGAATAACGACCAAATTCGACTTTGTCTTTTACTGGAAACTCGAAAAAATCTCAATAATGACTAAACTTGAGTTTGGTTGTTATTCCTAATTTGAAGAATTATAAATTTAACATACGGAATAATGACTAAACTCGAGTTATGAAGACATTTTACATCTGAATACACGCACGGCAGTGTTTGGAATAAAATCATAATTCTACTTAAGAAACTTTTTTTAAAAAAATATTGCAAATGCAATTTGTGTCTCTGAAACTTGGTTCAATAAGGAAGTCGATGATGGTATATATTGTGTAGAAGGCTATCACCTTTTTAGATCCGATAGATCTGGGAATGGAGGCAGGGTGGCTATATACATTAAGAACAATATTTTTAGTAAACTTGTTACTTGTTATTGCGAAAAAAAAAATGAAACTGAATATATTTTTATAGAAGTTAACTCTCGCTGTAGGAAAATGTTATTAGGATGTGCTTATAGGCCGAATAGAAATATTAATTTTGACAATTTCCTTGAAAAATTAGAGGAATTGTCTGTAGCATATAGTCATATAGGCCATTAAACACTAGAATTAGACACTAGAATAAGACTTTACTATTTTAGAGGTCTGCTCTATGCATCCGTATGCATGCATAGAGTATGTAATTTAAGAATTTTGTTTTAAGTTGAAACTTTACTTTGTACAATAGAACGTGGGATCTGCCATCTAAGCAGATTCCACAGTTAAGAATATTGTTTAAATAGAATTTTGTACAACTGAACGTGGGATCTGCTATCTAAGCAGATTCCATAGTTGACTCTTTTAAGCTTTGCTTAAGTAAAATTAATAAATAAAAATCAGTCTGAAACAAACAACGGAAAGATTCGTTTTATTTTAGATTCAACAACAAAACTGGCGACGAGGATAAAAGAAAAAAGAAGAAACCGAAGAAGGATCTTCTATAAAGAATTAACTAAAGAAAAAGTGGAATTGAAGTGAATAAAATTAATATTAATTAATTTATAATTAACATTATAAAAACTTTAAAAAAAAGTTGAAGTTACTAAATAAATGAAATTAAATAAAAAAGTTAAACATAAAGTAAATAAATTAAATTGAGTAAAAGGAAAAATTTAAAACATAAAAACATTGGAAAGATAAGGAACAGAAAAGATTAGAAAATATAACAATAAGAAAAAAAAAATAAATTAAAAAAATAAAATCCTGACAATAGATAAAGATTAGAGAAAAACTATAGTGGTAAACAATATTAATATATATGTAACTTGCCAAAACTATACAACAAAATCAATACGAAGAGTGTCAACAAAAACCATGAAGTTTGCAGTATAACATCAACAACAAAGTCTAAAAAAAGAAAAAAAGGAAAAAGAGGAAAAACAACGGCAGAGTATCAACAAAAGAGTTTGCAACATAATATTAATAGCAAGGATCTACAACAATAAGGAGGATCAATAACCCTGAAGACGAGAAAATAACGGACACCAGGATAGTAACAGAGTAAATAAGATTAATTTATTTTTATACATTGTTTAATAAATAGTGCATACCTTTTGATATTATGTGCTTAAATGGTAAATAATTTATAGATTGGTCTCAATTTTGACAAATAAATGGAGAATTAATTAATTTTTTTTTCTCTTTGTGTGATAAAAGAAAAGAAAGACCAGTTTGCAATTTTGTTTCGATACAGGACGTAGTATAGCGTTTTTTTTTTGAAATGGAAATTAATTTAGTGCAACAATTTAACCTGGTGCTGAACTGCATCAAGGAGATCCCAACATTCGATGGGAAGGAACAGAGCCAACTGCCGGATTTTTTGGAGCAGGTCGAAGCCTTGCTACCATCTATCTCGACATTTGAGGAAAACAACAGAAATATCCTGTTTGGATATGTAAAAAACAGATGCGTGGGAAAGACAAGAGAAGCAATACATAGGTATGGAGTGGTAGGAACTTGGGAGGTGTTGAAGGAGATTCTTATAAATGACTTTGGGGAAAGAGAAACAAGTAGGGAATTATTTGACAAACTGAAAACCTGGAAGTTGGACGCGACAATTGAGAAGTATTACTACAGCATAAATAATATTAGAAATAGGCTACATAACCGGAGAATGACGCATGCTGAAGAGGGTTTTTCTGCTGACGAAATAAACAGAATTTCATTGGAAGTTTTTAAGGACCACTTACCTGAACCGACAAAAACCATAATTTTCGCTAGAAACCCACAGACCTTAGAAGCAGCTTTCAAAATTATTCTGGAAGCTAGGCACCAGAACTATACGTCCTTTGGGAACATACAAAGGAATGAAAACACGAGATCACTTTATAATACAAATTTTAGTGATGACATAGAAAACACACATTCTATAAATAGAAGTTCTCACTGCAATGCCAATCGTAATAATAATTATAACAGTAGTAACAACCGATATTTTGGTAGCAATAATGCTAATAATAGTAATAGTAATAGAAGTAATTATCAAAACGACAATAGATTGAATGGTGCACAGAGATTCGATTTGGGACGACAGTCGAATCAAACCAGGAACACGCGCCATTCGCGTAGAAATGAGGAACCGATGGACATCGGAAACTCAAACGTAAATTTTCATGGTGTAGACCCAAACAACTTCCCTATATAATTATAGGAAAACCGAGTAAGACGTTACGTTTCATTATAGATACTGGAGCAGAATTCAGTATAATAAACGAAAATCTTTGTAATCCGAAATGGAAACGTGATGTCAATGTAAATTTAAGAGCCATGGGAAATGAATTCAAAGTAACTAAGCTTTGTAAATTCCCCATATTTGATGAGTTTAGTTCAGATTATAATTGCGAATTTTTAGAGTTCAATTTTAATGATAAATTCGATGGGTTAATAGGAAATAATATTTTGGCAGATCTTGATTGTGTTGTAGATTATGGAAACAGATATATTAAAACAAAAACAACATGTATCCCTATTTACCTTAATAAAAGCGAAGAGGATTATAAAACTATGTGTATCAATAAGAACGTTGTCGCAATCCTCAATAACGAAGTAGAATTTAGCGAGACAAATTCCATATCTGACTTGGACCTGTCGCACTTGAATACACTGGATAGAAATAAATTGTTGACGATACTTAAAATACATAATAAAACGTTCTATAGAGACAATGAGAATTTGACATTTACAGGTAAAATAAAACACAAAATAAATACACGAAACGAAATTCCGGTATACTCGAAATTATACAGATACCCGGAAATACACAAAGATGAAATTAATCGACAGATTGAAGAAATGTTAAGACAGGGAATTATAAGAGAATCTTCCAGTCCTTATAACAGTCCTGTTTGGATCGTGCCGAAAAAGACAAATGCGCCAGATGTCCAGAAGTGGCGTCTGAAGACAGATTCCCAATTCCAAATATTGATGATATATTTGACAAGTTGGGAAGATGTCAATATTTTACAACCCTTGATCTCACACAAGGGTTTCACCAGATAGAAATGGATGAGAAAGACATACATAAAACAGCTTTTTCAACCGCTAGTGGGCATTACGAATTTTTGCGAATGCCTTTCGGCCTGAAGAATGCACCCTCAACCTTTCAAAGATTAATGAATGAAGTCTTGAGGGAATATATCGGTAAAATCTGTTTGGTGTACTTAGACGATATTCTAGTGTTCTCTACGAGTGTGGAGGAGCATTTGGAGTCCCTGACTAAAGTATTGCGATGTTTGCAGAAAGCAAATTTAAAGGTCCAACTAAGCAAATGCAGCTTCTTAAAGCAGCAAACAGAGTTCTTAGGACATCTGGTTACGTGTGACGGAATAAAACCAAACCCAAAAAAAATAGAAGCTATAGATAAAATTCCCCTACCAAAGAATCAAAAGGAAATTAAATCTTTTTTGGGAATTACGGGCTATTATAGAAGGTTTATAAGGGATTACTCAAAGGTAGCATTTCCTCTTGTAAAATGCTTGAAGAAGGGAGCCAAAATTAATCCAAAAGATAAAGATTATAAAGACGCGTTCGAGAAATTAAAAACACTTATTAAGTCGGATCCTATCTTGGTACACCCCGATTTCTCGAAGAAATTCACATTGGTGACAGATGCTAGTGATTTTGCTTTGGGGGCGGCGTTGATGCAGAACGATAAAATTATCTGTTATGCTAGTCGATCCCTCAATGGCCATGAAAAAAACTATAGCACTATAGAACAAGTAAGAGTGGTATATTCGGCTTTGCCGAATCTTGGATACCCTTCACCAATGGTGCTGCAAAAGTACTTAATGTAATTCCTAGCAAAATTTGGTTATACTAGTATTATATGCAAAGAGTCTTTAAAATTAAGAGTCGGAAAAAGAAAAGCTTTTCGGTGGCGTCATCATCTAGGATAGTTATGCACCCAAAGGTTAGGTTGGGCAGGTGGCTGATGTCTAGGGAAGCTTCACTTGGGTTCTAAAGTGGTCCCTTTGTGAAAGATAATGATTACTAGACTACAAGTAGAGAATACATATTTAAGCCAGCCAGTAGCTTCGAAATAAAATATACACATATTTTACGAACATTTAATAAAGTTCGATAGACCAGATAAACCATGCAGAAAAGATGCTTCAAAATGTAGATGCCCTTACATTTGCAATAGCACATCGATTTGATGAAGTTTAAGTATTCTGGCATGCAACCCAAAAACACTGTGCCCAGTGAGGGTTGTGCACTTTAATTCGTACGAATTATCCCACCAGTAAAAGTTCTTGATTAGTTATGTAAAACTCTGAAGTTAGCGGACTGATTTAGGTCAAAGCTTTAACAATGATAAGCCTTAAAATTATAGGGTATACACTCTTAGTTTTAGATACATACGTGAAATATATAGCTTTTGAATGGATGGATATCAGCTTTGTCGGAAAAGTCATAAAGATTTACTTATTAATCTGAAGTTAGTTAATTAATTAAAATGAACACTTCATCAATAATATTTGGGATGTATTGTTCTTTCGATCTGTCCGATGGATGTTTGGAAAGTTTTGCTCTAGTTCCTTGTGCAATTTTAATGTGATTTAATTTATCAGCATTAAATCGATTCCCGGTCGGGGTTATATGGGAGATTTCACTAAATGTGAATAGAGCTCCCCCATTTTCAATATCGAACTTTTCAAGAGATCAGAAATACTTTTGTCAAATGTTGTCCCTCTAAAAAGTTTATTTTAGACGCTATCGCCTTGAATATCAATATTGTACAACGTCTTTATACTAAATGTCATCATCGTATCTTAGCCGAAGTTATACGGGATCAATTGTCAAACGTGAATGGATTTCTCCCAATTGCATTTAAAAAATTTAAATTGTCGTTGATATGTGAGATACTTACATACATATGTAGGTTTTGAACGGATATCATTGCATTTTTGTACTTCCTAGGAAGATTACCTATAATTTGATATATAATACATTCTCAAATGTTATCATAATGTTCAAAAGTCAGACACAAAATTAAGATTAATGCAGAGTGTCTGTCTGCTAAAATCAGATTTGTGGAGCTCCTGGATCTTACACAAAATTTTAGGATATTGTCCCACCCTGAATTTTATCATTGTCGATCAAAACACCATCGCTTAAACGCTAAATTATATCTACCACAAATTACCGAATGCATCAGGATTTAGGTAATCCCCTGCGAAGGACGCTATTTAATATCATCAAAATAAACACCTGAGATATCGACAAAACAGGAGCTCCAAAAACTTGACTACAACAGAAAAAATTACATACAGGTAGACGGACGGACAAAAAAACAGACGGGCGGACGGACGGACGGAGGTCGCGAAATCGATTCTCCTGCCGATTCAAAGTTGATCGGTACAGTTTGAATGGTATTCGTAATCAGATTTGTGGAGTATAGATTTTAGAAAATCCTCACACAAAGAACGATGTCAAATTTCATCACAATCGGTCCATAAACACCTGAGATATCGCTGAAACAATACTTACGAAATGTAAACAAAATTTCTTAGACACGTACTCTGAGCAATTTGCTGTACATCAAATGTAGTGTTATTGCGATATCTCAATTGTTTACGGACCGCTTTTGATAAAATTTAATAACGTGCTTGGTGGGGGAATTTCCTAAAATCTGATATAAAATTTATGTAGGTCCGTACTAAAGGAGGATGGTTTTTCCTATTTCTGCATTTCATTTTTTCAACAAACATTCTCTAATGCGAACTTTGGGCAATTTGCGATACATCAAATTCAATGTTTTGGCGATATCTCAGTTGTTTATGGACCGATTTTGATAAAATTTTACAGAGTGTTTTGGGAAACTATTTCCTACAATCTGATATATAATATATTATCACATGTACACCAGGAGTATCTTTTTTCTCTTGTTATTTAAAAGTGTGTTTCAATCAAAAATTTTAAAATTTTCGTCTAATTTTTGGTATTTTTTCGATATTTTCGGTGTTTATAAACCGATTTTAATGAAATTTAATAGCGTTCATTGCGGGAGAATTTCCTAAAATCTGATATATAATTTATGTAAGTCCATCCTCCAGGGGCTTCAGAAACTTGATTTCAACAGACAGACAGACAGACGGACGGACAGACAGACAGACAGACAGACAGACGGACATCGCTTAATCGATTCTCCTCCCGATTCTGAGTCGATCGGTATAATTTTTATGGGGTCTACGATCACTAATAAAAAAATTACAAACGGAATCACAAACTTATAATACCCTTTCACCTATTGGTGAAGGGTATAAAAAGAACTCTTGGCTATAGTTTGGGCAACGAAGTATTTTAGACCCTATTTATTTGGTAGACATTTTTCGGTAAGGACGGACCATAGACCGCTTGTGTGGCTCAGTAATTTAAAAGAACCCAATGCAAAATTGCAGCGTTGGAAGGTGAAGCTTAACGAATTTGACTTTGACATTAGCTACATAAAAGGTAAAGAAAACGTTGTGGCTGATGCCCTCAGTAGAATTGTTGTTAATGATGAAATAGTCTTGAATTTGAATGAATTGTTCGAAGATGACATGAACACGGTGCACAGTGCAGAGACTGATAGCGTCGATTTCATAAAAATCTCTGAGAATCCTCTAAATGTATTCAAGAACCAACTTATCTTGAAAAAAGGAGAAAGGAAAACATTCAGCAAGAAAATTATATATAGAGGGAAAATAAGAGAAACATGGACAGTAATATCAGAAGAAGACCTTCTGGAGACGATGAAGGAAAGACTACCACAGAGAGCTTTGTTGGTCATGTTCTGTGCCGACAACGACCTCTTTATGAAATTTCAAGAGATGTATACAAAGTACTTTATTAGAAATAAGAATTTAAGAATACAGAGAACAAATATGCTATTGAAGGATATAACCGATGAAGGCGAAATTCTACAAATAATAGAGACATTACATTTTGAGAACAATCATAGAGGAATAGGCGAAATTTTCGCGGAAGTAAAGAAAAAATTCTTCTATCCGAACTTGCAGAAAGTTATACAAAAGTATATTAATAATTGCGAAATTTGCAATAGGGCGAAATATGATAGAAATTCCATTAGGCACTCACTGAACGTAACAGAGACGCCTGATAAACATAATGTTATAATTCAAGTCGATATATGGTACCCACAAAGAGGAGTAATGTTTCTGACTGGAATCGATAGATTTACTAAGTATGCGACGGCGCATCATCTTAAGGATAGAACATGGTTATCAATCGTTGAGGCTTTGAAAATGCGTTTTCAGTATTTGGGTAAGCCGGAAACAATAATTACGGACAATGAACTGGATGTCGCGGCGATTAAGGAGTTTTTAAAAGGATATGGTATTAAAGTTCACTTTACAACGACTTATAATAAAACAGGCAACGCAGATATCGAGAGATTGCATTTGACTTTGAACGAACATATTAGGTTGTTTAATGCGGACGAAAACAATAAAGACAACTTACAAGAAAAGGTCTCGAAAGCAATAATCGCTTATAACAACACAATTCATTCCACAACAAGGATGAAACCAATTGATTTTATAAATAATACTATATCTAGGGAATCTCTTAAAGAACTATCAGAGAAACTAAACAAAGAAAAAATAGAAAGGATGAATGCAATTAATAGGAAACAGGGAAAAGTAAATGACTTCAATTTTGCAAATGAATTCGTAAAAAATTATAGAGTAAGCAAGACACAGCCTAGATATAAGAAACTAGAGAACTATAGAATGGAAGACAACTATTTGCTGTCTAGGGACAATAAATTTAAAAAAGTCTACAAAACTCAAGTAAAACGTAAATATCAATTCCAGGAGAACAACAATGAAGATCGTGATAATGATCCTACTGACGACGGTCCGAGCATTTCTAAGAGTCGAGAAGGCTGAGGAGAATTCAGGTTACGCGATGCTGCAGGTAAAACAAGTAGAAATCCCTAATACAACAAACACAGTTGTACATATTATACACCCTACCGAATACTTGGGCATAATTGAACAGATAGCCAAAAATATAGAAGAAATAGATATTGACAACAGAGAAATTTTAAGAAAAGAAATCTGTATTATTGGGGCGAAAATTAAAACATTAATACCTTTCGAATTTAGTAGAAAAAAAAGAGGATTAATTAACGGTATTGGAAATGTTTATAAATGGATGTTCGGACTGATGGACGACACTGATAGAGAAGAAATTTTACAACACCTGAAATACGCTGAAGTTAATGGTCACAATGCCATAGATGCAATGAATAAGCAAATCACAATTAACACACACTTCGACGACTCCATGGAAATTATACGAGGGGCTATAGAGACTGACAGAATTAAAATAAATGGTACTTTTGCAGAAATTAAAAAACGTAACAACGAAATAGTTAGAAAACTTCTTTACACTGATCAAATGCTTAAATTGAAAAACTTTGAAAGCAAAATAACGCAAATTCAGGAGAATATAGCAGCAGCTAAAGGAAATATAGTACACCCGGGTATACTGACACCCGAGGAAATTGAAAAATTTAACATCGATTATTTCAAATTAAAATTTTTAAAGATGGGAGTAATGACTTATAAGAATAATTCACTCATTATTGCAATAAAAATCCCTAAAGACTTTTTGCTGACAGATTTGAAACTTATAACACCACTGCCAAATGATAGGTATCTTGAAATTGAGGAAAACCCCGAGTTAGTAATTACAGTTAGGAACATGACCTTCTCATACAAAGAAAACATACTGTCAACCGATCTTGTAGAAAGTAAAAACTGTGTTATGGAAGGAAATTGCAGATTGGTGTTCAATAACAAAACAAGCATCGTCACTATTGATGACGATCTTGTTTTAATAAAAAATGCATTTAATCTCAGACTTACTCAAAATTGTGACCACAGAAATATTATACTAAATAAAAATAATCTCATTAATTTTAGTGATTGTGAACTCAAGTTATTAAACAAAACTTTTGTAAATGAAAATACTATTGTAAACGAAAAATTTATTTACCCAAGTAATGATATGATAGGAACAGTATTCCAAGAAAAACTTACCTTTGAGAAAATTGAGTTTAACCAATTTCAAAATATAAAGCAAATCGAGGAATTAACATATCACAAAAATGTATCTTACGGCCTAAATATATCGTTAATCATTTTGATAATACTAATTGTTGTAATGTATTTGGTCTGCAAAAGATGTTGGAAAAGGAATCAAGGAATTGATGTGAACATTGAATTTAAGGCTCCCCCCACAAACTCTAATTTTTCAGAAACCATTGAATCTGGGAATGGAGGAGCTATATGGGACACCAAATAAATTGTGTCTTTGCACTTTATTGTTTTGAATAAAAAAAAATATATAAACATATTTGCCTTTATGAGGACAGGGGAAGTTTTGATTTTGAATCTCTGTGAAGGGGAAAATTATTTAAGTTTTTACGAAAAGAAGAAAAATAATAAAAATGTTCATTTTCTCTTGGGAACTGACAACTTTTTATGTAGACTAATATGCTGAAAAACAATAAAATATAAATGTATGCATAGTAATGATAATAACAAAATAACCAATTTTAATCTTTTGCCAAAAATCGATAAAGTTTTAAATAAAAAAAAAAAAGAAGAAAAGAAAAAAAAAATAATAATATCTACTTACTTTTAAGAATTAGAATAAGAATGCAAATGTAAACATTGAAATAAACACTCCACAACCTCTTATTCAGCGGAGACCGTTGAATCTGGGGATGGAGGAGTCATATAGGCCATTAAACACTAGAATTAGACACTAGAATAAGACTTTACTATTTTAGAGGTCTGCTCTATGCATCCGTATGCATGCATAGAGTATGTAATTTAAGAATTTTGTTTTAAGTTGAAACTTTACTTTGTACAATAGAACGTGGGATCTGCCATCTAAGCAGATTCCACAGTTAAGAATATTGTTTAAATAGAATTTTGTACAACTGAACGTGGGATCTGCTATCTAAGCAGATTCCATAGTTGACTCTTTTAAGCTTTGCTTAAGTAAAATTAATAAATAAAAATCAGTCTGAAACAAACAACGGAAAGATTCGTTTTATTTTAGATTCAACAACAAAACTATATCCAGATGTTATTATTGCAGGAGAATTTAATAGTAATATACTTGTAACAAATGAGCTAACCACGGCCATGTCAACTTTTGGGCTCTCATCAGTTAATACCTGTAGACCAACTCACTTCACAAATACATCTGCGACTTTGTTAGATTTGTACTTTGTGAATAACACCGCTAATGTATTACATTATGAGCAGTTGTCTTTAACGCCCTTCTCCAAGCATGATGCTATTTTTATTTCTTATGATTTCCTGACTGATTAATTGGATCAAACCTTAAGCTATCGTAATTTTAATAAGATTGATTATCACTCCTTATGCTATGATATTGCAAATGCCGAATGGGATACAATTTACCATATACAAAATTTAGATTATAAAATTAACTTATTGAATGATATGATCGTAAAATTATATAATAATAGTGTACCCATAACAACAAAAAGACATCAAAAAGTTATAAGTCCTTGGTTTAGTAATGAAGCCAAAAAATTGATAGATCAGCGAGATCGGCTATATAACTTATGGAAGCGTTATAAAACACCTGAGTTTTTTTCTCTTTTCGTCTTGCCAAAAAAGCGGTTGTGAGGAAGATAAAACGTGATAAAGCCTTATACTATCAAACTAAATTTAATGCAGCTACAGATAATAAAAAAGATTGGAAATATATAAAAGACATTGGTATTGGCAAATCAACCCATCGACCATTAGATGTTGATGTTAATGTTTTAAACGAAAATTTTACAAATATACCACAACCAAATGTTCAACCCCAGTTTTATAATCAAAATGCAAATGTTCCTGACTTGGGTGTCCGTTTTAATTTTCAAGCTGTAAATGTACTTGATGTAGTTGAGGCATTTCATAATGTGAAATCAAACTCGATTGGGTTAGATGGCATTGACCCGAGGTTCGTTAAGATTATTTTGCCATGAATTGTTCAATATATAACACATGTCTTTAAAAGTGTTATTACGAGCTGTACAATCCGAGCATTTGGAAACATGCCAAAATCGTTTCAGTACCTAAATCTGGAAATGAGTACCGTCCTATTGCCATACTACCATACTTTTCTAAGGTATTTCAACGTTTACTGCACAAAATGATTTACAACCACGTAAATGAAAATAATCTACTGACCAGTCGACAATCTGGCTTCAGACCTCAACGCAGTTGTATAACGACACTCGTTGATGTAGTGGAAGAGATCAGAGGTAACTTGGACGAGGGTAACTTTTCATTTTTAGTACTGCTAGAACATTCGAAAGCTTTCGATACAGTTCATCATACGATGCTTTGTATGAAATTGATTAATCAGTTTGGTTTTTCTTCTTTAGCTACGAAACTAATTTTGTCATATCTTAGTGATAGAACTCAACGTGTTGTACTTAATAATTGCATTTCTCGGTCTTTACCTGTCACCAGAGGGGTACCGCAAGGTTCCATTATTGCACCATTACTTTATTCCTTATACGCAAATGATCTGCCGAAACAAATTCATTTCTCTAATAGATGTATGCTGATGACGTTCAGTTGTGTCTTTCTAGTACCTATGACTCAATCGTGTCAAAAACACAAGAACTAAATTCTGATTTAGATCGTATTTTTGTCTGGGCTTCTGCCAATGGTTTAAGGATCAATCCTAAAAAGTCAGTTTTTCTTTTAATATCTATAAAATGCACTTTGGATGTAAACGATATTAATCTTTATATTGGTGGTTCTAAAATCGAACGTGTCAACACTGCTAAAAATTTGGGTGTAACATTCAACGCAAAACTTACCTGGTCTGATCATATCAGCCAAGCCTTTGGTAGAGTGTATAGCATGTTGAGAAATTTATGGGCTACGCAGCAGTTCACTCCTTTGAATATAAGAACTTTGTTAGCAAAAGCTTATCTGTTACCAACTTTATTATATGGCGCGGAGGTTTTCTTTGGTTGTTCTTCCCGCGATATGAGAAAACTAACTACAACGTATAATAACATAATCCGTTATATATATAGCCTAAAAAGATTTGATAGTATATCACTTTTCTCAATGCGTTTCATGAACTTTTTAAATATAAGAGGCTTATACACAAAATCATTGTTACGAAAGAACCTGAATGTTTGTACAATCGTCTTAGATTTACAAGATCTCAAAGGGGTAGACGAATTATTCAACTACATCATCGCTACCATGCTTCGGAATGCCAATTTTTCATAAAGAGTATACGTCTCTGGAATCAACTTCCCACTTATCTACAAAACATCAACAACGCAATAAATCTTAGGAAATGTTTAATTGAACACTTAAGTTGTTAAAGCTACGGTCACATTGATTAAACATTCAATCGAAATTATCAAATATTTGATCCTCGTAGTCTGACCACAAAATATTTTTGAGGTTCAAACAAGAAACATGTTGATTTGAAGAAAACAAAATCATTTGCCAGCAAATACAAATTTTCCTAATGTGACCACGCAAGAGCAAATATTTTTTTTTAAATTTTCATCAAATAATTATTTAATCTTACAAAATTTTTGTAACATCAAACAGGGTAAATAACAGATGAGCATGTGTATTGTTTACTATTCAAACAGAAACAACAACATCAAATATGAGAAACAACAACATTAAATTTGAGAAACAACAACATCAAATTTGAGAAACAACAACAAATTTGATCAAATATTTTTTGGGAAAATATTTAATCTTCAGTGTGACCATAAATAAAACTTGTTTTTTTGTTTATACTTTGAACATATTTTTTCTGTATTTTATCAAATAAAAATCGTCAAATAACTGTGCAAGTGTGATTATTATTATATTGTTTTGACAATATTTTACTCAAAATATTCGATTTAAATGTTTAATGAGTCTGACCGTACCTTTAGTTTTTTACATATTAGAAAATTTTACTTTTTTTTCTCAGGTCGGTTTCAAAAATCATTTTTTGATTTTTTGAAAAATTTTTTCGTCCTATGCAAAAAAGGCTTAGCATTCATTGTAACAAAAATGTATATTTAAATATCTTAAGGTCTCAAAAAAGTAAAAAAGTCAGAAATTTTAAAATTTTTTTATTGCATATGCTCAGGAGAGTCTTCAAGGATGTAGTATATTTTTGAAAACCCTTAATAATTAGGAAAGTTTTTAATCGATTTTAATGTAACATATCTCGTTAGAAAGTTCTCAGTACCATGCTTTTTTGAAAATGTATTGTATGTGAGTGGACATTTTTTTCAAACATTTAAAGAAACCCCTTTTTCTTCCCATATAACTGACGTGACTTTGGATTATTGGGGTCAAATGTAAAAAAATTGGGGGTACGTCTTTCTGTAAAATGACTTAAAATTTTTGGGACACTCTAAAATACACTAAATAGCTAGCTAACATGTACCGAGAGTTCTCCAATAAGATCGATAAAAATGGGTTAGGACGACGGGCTAGTAACCCACTCTTGGAAAAAACAATTACTATGAAGAGACTAAAATTAGAATTAAAATGTCCCACCACTTAATGTTGAAAGAGGATGTCCGAAACTTTGATGGAAAGACCAAGACAAGATTGAGAGACCAAGACAGGATCGAAGTTCATGGAATTCTAAAATATGCTCGGTCTTTAACCCTAACAGGTTGTAACTATAGGCCATTTAAGTAAGTAAGAGTCAATGTTATATAAAAGAAAGATTTAACTTGTTTAAATTTAAAAATAATTAAAAAACACTTATTTATTTTTTATTAAATCCATAAAACATTTACAAAAAATCCTATATAAATATTTTCCAAAAATTACAACAAAGCAAAAGAAGGGAAAAACAAAATTATTGTCACATGATTTTGGATCTAAAAATAAAAATTGTATATATAAATTATAAGCTGATAAGTTTTCAAAATATGAAGTGGCTCAGTGGAAGAGTTTCCGCTTAGCAAACGTAGGGGTCAGGGTTCAAGTCCCCATGGGGTTCAATTGCTTACCCAATTGCTTACCCAAGTCATTACTTTCTGCAATTGGTTAGTAGGGTGTTCGTTTTACTCGACTTTTAATTGTTTGAGTAATCAAACAAGTAAGAGTGGTATGTTCGGCTTTGCCGAATCTTGGATACCTTTCACCAATGGTGTTGCAAAAGTACTTAATGTAATTCCTAGCAAAATTTGGTAATACTAGTATTATGTGCAAAGAGTCTTTAAAATTAAGAGTCGGAAAAGAAAAGCTTTTTGGTGGCGTCATCATCTAGAATAGTTATGCACCCAAAGGTTAGGTTGGGCAGGTGGCTGATGTCTAGGGAAGCTTCAATTGGGTTCTAAAGTGGTCCCTTTGTGAAAGATAATGATTACTAGACTACAAATAGAGAATGCATATTTAAGCCATATTTTACGAACATTTAATAAAGTTCGATAGACCAGATAAACCATGCAGAAAAGATGCTTCAAAATGTAGATGGGTTAATTTCAAAAGTAGTGTACATTAGCATTTTTTTTTTATTTTTTAAGGTTGAGGAATTCATTCTCTGAAATTGTTTACTTGCATTAAGATTTGTGCAGATTGCGAAATTACTTTTAGTTTCTTTAAAAAAAAAATTGTTTTGCTTTTTTATTGCATTTTGGTTAAATATTTTCCGGAATGTCACTTTTTACAAAAATTTACAAAACTAAGAAATGAATGCAAAAATGTTAGAACAAAGCCTACTATCGCATTCGTTCACTTATTATTTACCAGCTTTGGATGTTTTTCTTAAAAAAAACGGGTTTAGTAATAGCAAAAAGTTATTTTCAAAGAGATTCCAATTATTTTTTTTTTCCTTTTATAATTCAAGAATTAAAAAAAGTAATTTTTTTACAAAAATTCGTTTTTGTGCAGCTTACATTTAAAGTAACAAATTTGCTGCAAACAATTTGGAAGAAATTGTTGTATTTTGCTGGAAACTTGAAAAAATAAAAAGTGACAGTACGGAATTTTTTGTGACAGTAAAGAAAATCCAATTTAAATTTCAAGTGTAACGAAAACTTAAACATTTATTAATTATTTTGTTTTTGGTTACTGTTTGTTTTTTCTTTTTTATAAAAACGAAACAAAAAATAAAAGTAATCCAATTATATTAACAAAAAATTCATGAACAAATCTATTCATCGGAATCTGTGAATATTTCATAAAAAATTGATTCCCGATTGGTTTTTTTCCTATTTGTTTTTATCTTTACATCAAAAGAACTACAGTATTGAAATCAATCAGAATTTTCGAGAAATAAGCTTTTAAAATAAAAAAAACCTTTTTACTTAAAAGTGACAGTAAAGAAATTTGTGATATTTTTTTTGTTTTTTTCTTCTAAAAAGTTATTTCACGGAAAATAAAAACAAGAAAAAGTGATCAAAACTTCGTAATATATTAATATACATTTTTATTTATTTTATTTTTTACGATTTTTTATTAAATAACTGTGTGACAGTACGGAAATTTTCAGCTGTACTTACCATCGTGCGATTATAAATTCACTTGAAAACACCAAATAATTGATTTTATTATTTTATTTTTTATCTTAATCAATTTATCACTTCTTGCACTTTTTAATAGCGATGCACATAAAGCAAACGAAACAGCTCAAGTAATGATTATGACTTAATTAAAAAAATGTGACATTACGGAAAAAACGCAGAGACAATGTAAAATTAGAACGTCAAAATGACATTGATAACATTTTTCAGGAAAAACCAGGAAAAAGCAATAAAAATAAATACAATCATTGAAAAACAGTTGAATTTTTTATTATTGTTCTATTGTTTTCAACTCTTTTTCCATGTTGCTTAATGAATAACATGTGTGGAGACAGGTATATTTGTATGTAATAGGCATGTTATACAGGTAAAGCACCATTTGCACAATTTAGCAGAAAATTTTACAATAATAACAACTACTTTTGTTTGTTGCTAATTATTTTAGAGCTTACTTGCCGTTTTTGTTTTTTTATTTTCTTTTACATGAAAGAAATAAAAAGCTTGAGACGAAAAAAAAGCATTGTGTTTGGAATTAACCCAGATGCCCTTACATTTGCAATAGCACATCGATTTGATGAAGTTTAAGTATTCTGGCATGCAACCCAAAAATACATTGCCCAGTGAGGGTTGTGCACTTTAATTCGTACGAATTATCCAACTAGTAAAAATTCTTGATTAGTTATGTAAAATTCTGAAGTTAGCGGACTGATTTAGGTCAAAGCTTTAACAATGATAAGCCTTAAAATTATAGGGTATACACTCTTAGAGCCACTTTTTGAGTTCGAGATCGGAGATTAAATTAATGTTAATCTCCAAATTTTGTTTTTGAGTGGTCGATTATCTTATTTTGTTCTCTAGTTTAAGCGGTCAATGTTGGTGGTTTAATCTTCAATGAGAACTCTCAAAACACACATGCATAATAAACAGCTGCTAAAAATACGTAAACAAACAGAAATTTATAGGTATTTTTTGGAAGTGCAGATGAAGATTTTATCGACTCCGAAATTTATGAAAATTTAAATAAAACAATTATAAGAAAGATAAGAACTATTAGAACACGGCTAAATCATTTTTATTTGTATAATAACTATGAAATTTGCGCAATGTCTTCTTCTTTTACAAAAAAAAGTTGTCATTTTGATAACACATTTGACATTTGCAAAAAAAGGTTGCCATTTCTTGTTGATCGATATGGCAACACCATGAAGTTTAAACCACAACCCAAAAAAATCAAATGCAAATAATATGCACTTTTAGATTAGTTAATTAGAGAATAAATTTAATTTTGATCTCAAACTCAAAAAGTGGCCCTTAGTTTTAGATACATACGTGAAATATATAGCTTTTGAATGGATGGATATCAGCTTTGTCGGAAAAGTTATTAAAGATTTACTTATTAATCTGAAGTTAGTTAATTAATTAAAATGAACACTTCATCAATAATATTTGGGAAGTTATAGGGGATCAATTGTCAAAAATTTTCGTTGATATGTGAGATACTTCCATACATATGTAGGTTTTGAACGGATATCATGTAGTTAGCTGCATTTTTGTACTTCCTAGGAAGATTACCTATAATTTGATATATAATACATTCTCAAATGTTATTATAGTGTTCAAAAGTCAGAGACAAAATTAAGATTAATGCTAAAATCAGATTTGTGGAGCTCCTGGATTTTACAAAAAATGTTAGGATATTGTCCCACCCTGAATTTTATCATTGTCGATCAAAACACCATCGTTTAAACGCTAAATTATATCTACCAGAAATTACCGAATGCATCAGGATTTAGGTAATCCCCTGCGAAGGACGCTATTAAATTTCATCAAAATAAACACCTGAGATATCGACAAAACAAGAGCTCCAAAAACTTGACTACAACAGAAAAAATTACAGACAGGTAGACGGACGGACAAAAAAACAGACGGACGGACGGACAAACAAACAGACGGACGGACGGGCGGAGGTCGCGAAATCGATTCTCCTGCCGATTCTGAGTTGATCGGTACAATTTGAATGGTATTCGTAATCAGATTTGTGGAGTATAGATTTTAGAAAATCCTCACACAAAGAACGATGTCATCACAATCGGTCCATAAACACCTGAGATATCGCTGAAACAATACTTACAAAATGTAAACAAAATTTCTTAGACACGTACTTTGGGTAATTTGCTGTACATCAAATGTAGTGTTATGGCGATATCTCAATTGTTTATGGACCGCTTTTGATAAAATTTAATAACGTGCTTGGCGGGGGACTTTCCTAAAATCTGATATAAAATTTATGTAGGTCCGTGCTAAAGGAGGATGGTTTTTCCTATTTCTGCATTTCATTTTTTCAACAAACATTCTCTAATGCGAACTTTGGGCAATTTGCGATACATCAAATTCAGTGTTTTGGCGATATCTCAGTTGTTTATGGACCGATTTTATAAAATGTTTACAGAGTGCTTTGGGAAACTATTTCCTACAATCTGATATATAACATATTATCACATGTACACCAGGAGTATCTTTTTTGTCTTGTTATTTAAAAGTGTGTTTCAATCAAAAATTTTAAAATTTTCGTCTAATTTTTGGTTTTTTTTCGATATTTTGGGTGTTTATAAACCGATTCTAATGAAATTTAATAGCGTTCATTGCGGGAGAATTTCCTAAAATCTGATATATAATTTATGTAAGTCCATCCTCCAGGGGCTTCAGAAACTTGATTTCAACAGACAGATAGACAGACAGACAGACGGACAGACAGACGGACAGACAGATAGACAGACAGACAGACGGACATTGCTTAATCGATTTTCCTCCCGATTCTGAGTCGATCGGTATAATTTTTATGGGGTCTACGATCACTAATAAAAAAATTGGTGAAGGGTAAAATAACTTGAAAATGGGGGTTTTTAATTTCTCGGAAAATCGATTAATCGTTAAAAATTATTTGAGTTAATCGAGTAAAAAATTCATCTCAAAACTATTCGAGTAAGATTTTTCTGTAAGCTTTTACATTTCGATTATTTTTATATAAAATATTGAACAAAATTTAATTATTTGTTATTTTAGTTTTATTACAAGGAATATGATTATGTTAGAATTATTTAAGATCATTTAAAATTAAATAAAAATTTACATCTGTTTTTCTGGATTTATTATGTTAAGTTATTATTAAAATTCATCACGATTTAAACAAAATTTTTTAATTGAAATCAATATTTTTTGTAAGAGTTGAAATAGTTTACATTTTTATTCCTTTAAAAGAAATAAAATATTACTTTATTTCATTCTATTGCTTGTTAATAAAATTAAAATTTTCTTCAAACACCCAAAATTTTGATAGAATAATTTTATTCACAACAAAATTTCTTGAATAATTTTATTGCAAACAATTTTTTTTGATTATTTAGAAATTTTGTGTGAACAATAAAAATAAAGTATTTGAAAAATTTATTTCAAACAAGATTTTTAGAGTAACGAAAACCGTTTACAGATTTTTCAGAATTAAAAAAAGACGATAATTTTTCGTGTGCTGATTATTTATAATCATAGCAATGATAATAATCATAATTATCCATTTTTAAGTACACCAATCAACTCAGAATTAAATTCTTTGTCAATTTAACGATGTCCATTCTGGTCAACACAATTATAATACAGGTTGTAGGCTGAAGATAATTTAATCAAATTTAACTGATATATTTTGTTTAATTCAAGGATATATGTACTTACTTTATACTTTTTGGACAAAATCGGGTGATTATTTTGAGTACCTCCAATAGGGCTGGCTGCCTTTCCAAAATACAATTTACATTTTACAGCCACACATTCGTTTGTATTTTAAAAGTATATATCATCATAAATATAGCTTCTGGTGACCAAAACCTCCAAAGTACTTTGAAACCCAGAAAATATAAACTGATATCCTAAATATAGTACCGATCGGTCCATATTAGTCGGAAATTACATAAATGTACTTATCGAAATTAATAGAAAAAAGGGTATTAATAGGTCAAGTCCGACTATCTGATACCCTCGAGGTGTGATTCGTATACTAAAATATTTCTATGCGTTACATACATCAGTACAAACCCAATATACCCTTTTCACTTATACTATAAGGTTATCATATTTGCTTATATATGAGTTTGTAATGCATAGAAATATGTGTACATTGTAATCAAGATATATTGAATAAAATTGACATGAATCTTTGTTTTGGAACTAGGATTATCTATCGGATATAAAATATATCGGACAGTAGAACACACTGGTTTAACGAAATCCAGTTTTGTTCTAATGCAACTAAAGAAAAATATACAGAAAAAGCTATATTAATTCGAATTTTTATTTAATTGTATCTGAATTCGCAATTTTCTTTTTCTAAAGTCAATATTTTTGTTGTATTTTCTGAGGCATATTACCAAAGACAAAAAATTTCATGGTTTTTCGTTTTTGTAACATTAGAGAAATCATTTTCCCATACAAATAAATGTCATATGCGCTTCATCAGGACATTGTCCATAGAAGACATAATTTTTTCACAGTGCTTTGAATGTAGAGCATCGACTTTTAATACTGGAGAATCGAATTTCGGTTGTAGAGCAGTTTAGTTTTTATTTTTTCACCAACAAATTATGTTACAATTTTTTGTTTTATTTTCCAAATCTAAAAACAAATAAATTTATTTGTCTTAAATGTTTGAAGATTAAAAAAAATTCTATAATATTGTATGAATTAAATTTTATTCTGTTTTTTTTTTTGGTTTGAATAAATTAATCAAGACAAAAAGTTTAAAATAAAAAACTGTTTTTAATATTTTAGAGATTTAGTTTGAAATAAAACTATTGAAAAAATATGAAATTTTTTAATATTTGAATGAAATAATATCGAATAATATTCTTGTCAATATTTTTCAAATATATTGAATTTTGATATTTTTTGTTCAGAATGAAGAATATTGGATTCAAAACTTTAAAATAATTTTCTTAAATATTTATTTATATTAAGAATAATAATTTATACATTAATTTAAAATTCATGCAATAGAATAACAATTATTCATAGTTAGTAACGAATAATTGAAATAATTTAAAAAGTAGTTTTATTTTTTATTTTATTCAAACTATACAGCTATGCTTTTTATATATATTTTTAATACAACATCGTATCGTTAAACAAAAAAATATTATTTTTATACTTTTTTAAGGAAAATAGTTTCAATTTTTGATATTTTGTAGAAATGACATAGATAAAGATATCACAATGAAATTTTGCAGTTATGTAGACCAATAAGATCTAAAAGCAATAGACTAAAAAAAATTCCCAATTTTGACTGAAAAATTCCCCAATTCCCAACTCGGGAAAACTTAAGTTTAAAATTTCTTTTCAATCCATCCATAAATGAAATTTTGCAGTTATGTAGACCAATAAGATCTAAAAGCAATAGACTAAAAAAAATTCCCAATTTTGACTGAAAAATTCCCCAATTACCAACTCGGGAAAAAGGGGTTTCAAAAAATGAGTTTTTTTACAAATATGGCAACACTGGCTCTATTTGCAGCGCGTTTCAGAAAAAACTTTTCTAATCAATAACAGATATGTCAGAAAATATAAACATTATAACTTTTATTAAATCGGTGCTTTGCCTTTTGAGAAATTTTTGTTTAAACTAAAATTTTTTTTACAAATTGGCATTTTTTGGAAAGGGCATGTGCGAGGACCAAAAGTCCAATTAGCAAGAAATTTGTTTTATACGCATTCTCATTATGTTTTCTTTTAAAAGCTTTAAAAATCTTTTTATGTTTCTTAAGAAAATATTTTTTTATTAGTGAAAAAATATAGCTATCTTTTAGGGAAAACTCGAAAAAAAAAGCGAATTTTTTTTTAAGTTTTTTTTTTTTTTTTTATTTTTAAATAAATTTTTATTGAAAAATATTATAAACGATAATACATGTGTCGCCTCAGCGCCAGATTAGCATTATAGAGGCTTGTTGGCAAGTTTCAACTTTGAATATTTTTAACTTTTAAACGAAAGAAGATATCTATAACTGACTTGCACAAAAATTATTATTGGAATTTTGTTAAAAATTTAACGAATATTCTTAAAAAATGTTTGGTCCTCAGATGCGTCCACCAGATTAAAAATTCCTTTTTACCCAAATATCTCGAAACCCAAAGGAGATAACCTACACATGTAAGCGTATTTCTTGTAGATCTTATCAAGGACAACTTAAGTTTAAAATTTCTTTTCAATCCATCCATAAATGGATTTTTGGCGAATTTTTAAAAAAGTCGAACACCCGAGGTGACCAACTTTGAAGGTCCATCAATCACTCTCCCGACCCCTCATGGACCAGTGCTTTTGAAAACCAACTCGAACTCCTTGACTACCACCATGTCAAATTTCATTCAAATATCTCTAGTCGTTCAAAAGTTACAGAATTATTTCCAAAAAAAAGTGTCCGTAAACCAATGTGCACCGTTATTATAGATGGTCATTGCTACGACACGCATATGGATTTTTTCATGGGCGCAAACAGCAGTTGCAGCATTTACATTTTAACACAATTTTAAATTTTTATTAAAATTTATAAATTTTGTTTTTTTATTGTTTCTTTTATTTACTATTTTAACATTTTTTTCTGTAAGATCTTACAAACTAAAACATTCAAAATCGCACAAGTTTTTAAAAACATGTTGCAAATTCATATGTTTTTTTTTTGTGAGCGATTTTTTTCTTTATCCTTAAGAATATGCAAGGATACACTTTTCTAAAGGACTTTTTCAATTTTTTTTAATTTGCCAGTAATTTATTTAGATTACTGACATTCTTCCCTTTAATTTAATACCCATATCGACTGTATTTCATTTGCCCAAAAATATTATTTAATTTTATAAATGATGCATATTCTCAAAAATTCAAAGTCCTTTTAAAAGGATTTTCCACGATAGAATGAAAAACTGAGTACGCAGTGTTAATACACACGACCTCTGTTATCACGCACATATGGATTTTTTCTTGGGTGCAAATGGCTGTTGCACCGTGTTATACATTGTATTATATATTGTATTATACCACCCAATAAAGAGTGAAAAACTCGCATTTTTGAGCCTTCTTTTAAATCATAATAATGTTCCCCAGTCCATTTTAACTTATTAATGCAATAATACTCATAAAGTACTCATAAAGTTAAAACAACCTACTTTCACCAGTTCAAAGATAACGAAAAACGTACGCCCCAAAAGGGTAATTATTTTTACACCATCTTAAAGACAAAGGACCAAGGTCTTAAAAAGAAATAAAAAAATTGTAATCGATTAAGTTTTTAAACTTTTTTAAAAAAATAAGGTCGAGTTCTGATTCCTATAAATGAAAAGATAATAACAAATTAACATTTTCTATTTCTCACAAATAATAACAAAAAGGTTCTTATTCAATTTAAAAAAAAGGTAACATTTTTCATAAAGCAACAAAAATATAGACATAGGGCATTTTATACACTTCTATCTCGGAAGATATAGAGAAAAAGGGTATATATTTTTATCTTAATTGATAATGCTTCACTATGACTCTCTGCTGGCGAAAACTTATAAAAATTAATTAACTAACTTTTAAGAAATTATCCATTGAAATAAAAAAAAAATATTTATTTGATAACAAATTTTTTCATATATTTTCAAAGTAGTCTCAGGAATACTTGTTATAAAAATTAACTGATTTTTTTTTATTAATTCTAATTGCAGAAGCTGTTGCTAATAACGCATAATATTATATCTGTTAAAACCAAATTTTTATAGAATTTTTGATAAATTTCCAAAATATAAATAGAAATACAAATTAAATTATGTAAAATATGTTCTTAGTTTAGCGACCTCTACCGCCGACAAATTTAGTTATATTGAATTGAGTATTTTCTACCGTATATACAATTTTGTAGTGAACATAAAAATATAGATTTCATTGATATAGGTGACCTTTTTATTTTTTTATTTTTGTCTATGGAACTAGGTACATCGTAGTTCTGTGATGAGTTGTAGTCATATACACGCGAGTTTTTTTATTCTTCGTGTGTTTTAAACTTGAAATAGAGTGTTCTGAAAAAAATATGTTCTACCGAAGTGTGCTTAACAATATGTATATTCATACGAACAATAAAGTTATTTCTGCGTAATGTCAAAAAAACTAGCTCGGACAGAGGTGAATTTCTGCATATTCTGAAATGTTTCTTATATAAAATATACACGTATATAGTATATTTAAAATAATGCTAAAAAATATAGATTTTGATTAAAAAAATACATTAAAAAATAGTACTTACCCTCATTATTAATATCCATCACAAAAATTTTGAAAATATTACACAATGCTACTACAATTTGTTACTAAGTCACGAAATTCAAATTGAGTGTTTATGTTTTGCAAAAAAAAAGAAATTGGAAATTATAACATGAATTTTGTCCACCTGGAATGTTCTACGCAACACACTGTGCGGCGCACAGTGGTTCAGAGTCGTTTTTCATTGGCCAAAACTCTGTAACTATTAAAGATTTTTTAGTAGTTCTTTTTTTAATCAATAGATAACATCTGTAGCTTTTTTGAGTGTAGGTTTTATTAAGATCGGTACAGTGGTTCTTAAGAAATTTAAGCTTGAAATTCAATTTTCGATGTTTTTCGTTTTTATTTTGTTTCAAATCTGCCAACTGATTTTTGACCCACTTCCTCTTAACCGATTTGTCTCAAATTTGGGCCACAAGTCGACCTTTAATATTTTGATATCCTTAGGATTCCCCTTTTCTCGTTGAGGTATTTACAGTATTTTTATTAGGGTGGCCCAAATTTTAATTTATGCTTAATAATACTTACATATTTGATTTGATTTATTTACTTATATAGATTTTCTAATACAACAAGATATATTATCTTATAAATTACAGTATTAGAATCAGGCTTGTTATAGGGAAATATAGAAAATAATTAATAATTAATGAAAAATAATTAATGAAAAAAAAGATAAAAATTACAATGATAATAATTTAATAAAATAATAAACTTACAATAAAGAATGAAATCATAAATTATAATAAAATAATAAATAATAATGTTAAAAGAAAAATTAAAATAAATATTAAGTTAAGAATTCAATAAGAACTTTCTTAAAATTTGTTGCGTTGTATGTATTTTGTATATGACTTGGAAGCTGATTCCAGAGACGTATAGTAAAAATAAATTTTTCCTGGGCTTCCTCTGATAAATCTACAATTGGTAATAAATAGTGCTTAATGACATGCACGCAAGTACTTCAGTAATTGTTTTAAATCTTGAAATAAGATCTATATCAACAACTGTTATATCAGATGTAGTTTCGGGATCCAAAAAGAATCTTCTTGCGTGAACTTGTTTCTTTTTAAATTTTCTTTCCTCTTTGTTGGTGTCATTATTTCTTACTGATCCTGAAGATCCGAAGTCCAAATCATAGCTAATTTTCAGTATGTGTTCCATAAATCTAATTCTCGTATGTAGCGGTGATAATCCAAATTCAAATGCATCAATATAGTGATTTGTAGGTTTTTGGTTTAAATTAAAATTCATTCTGTACTTTACTGAAAGAAATTTTAAAGGTTTTTTCTCTATAATTTTTAGCAGGTAATTGAAACATCTCTGCAAAATGCAATATTTTCAAAATTCTTTGAAAAATTCCTTGAAAAATTCAGGGAAGTTTTTTTTAAGATACAAACCATTTGAATAAAAATTTAAACCACTAATCCTTTCCTCTTATTGAAATAACTATCTGCAATTTGTATTTATGACAGTAAATGATTTCTAAAGTAAATTTACTAGCAATTTTGATAGAATTTTGCTTGTAAAAATGTTGAGTATTTTCATTGAAATAAAAAAAGTGTTCTACGGGCGGGTGCAAAAGTATATATAGGCTTAAAGGGAACACTCTTGGCTTTCTTTGGGTGGTTTCGATTTTTGTTTCCATTTTTCCCTTTAAAAGTTATACACTACTAAACTTGAAATTTTATGAATATATGGTGATTTTAAATTTATTACATAACACCTTAACTACAAATTATACAGGGTGCGCAAATACCATTTGCTAAAACCAACAGTCCACCCAACATAACGAAAAAACCGCAGCCCATTAGCATTAATAGTTTTCAAGAAATCGTAATTAATATGAGATCAAAAATTACAATTTTTCTTTCATTTCTAAATTAACTAAAATTCCTTGTCTTCAGCATCATGCCACGCCCACTACAGCGAATATTTTGACCAAATTTTTTGGCCACCTTAGTTTTGATATGTTTTCTGTCTGATGGTATAAAAATTTAAAAAATCTATGTCAACAAAAAATATAGGTTTTGGCCAATGAAATTTGATTCTGAACCATCGTGTGGCGGTTCCAATAAAATCTGGTTTTAATTTTACCTATAGATTTTTTTAACGACCAAAGTGACCTCCTGTCACAGGGTGGTGAAGTTGGTGAATTGCCGTCAGTATTAAACTTCGAGGCAAAACTGTTAAAGGATTTGGAACTGCTTGTACTGCATAATGTGCTTTAACTCATTTTCGTCAGCATTACCATGGCTAACTCCCTTACGGTGTTGTATTGTCATATCATACTGCTGTAAAAATTTCATCCACCAAGCGGTTTGTCCTTCTGGCTCCTTAAAATTAAGAAGCCACTTCAACGAGGCGTCGTCAGTTCTTAGAAGAAACCGTCGACCAAAGAGATAATGGTGGAAATGTTTTGCTCCTATAACTACGGCAAGTAGCTCTTTACATGCAACATAATAGTTTCGTTCAGCTTTATTTAATATTTTACTAAAATATTCAACGACACGCACAGTGGTTTACGGGCGCTTTTTTAAAATAGTTCTGTAACTTTTGAACGACTAAAGATATTTGAATGAAATTTGGAACGGTGGTAGTCAAGGAGCATTCGAGTTGATTTTCAAAAACACTGGTCCATGAGTTTCTTTTTAAAATTCGCCAAAAATCCATTAATGGATAGATTGAAAAGAATTTTAAATTTAAGTTGTCCTTGAGAATATCTACAAAAAATACGCTTACATGTGTAGGTTATCTCCTTTGGCTTTCGAGATATTTGGGTGAAAAGGAATTTTTGGGTTGATTTTTTACCTATTTTTTTAATCTGGTGGACACATCTGAGAACCAAAAATTTTTTAAGGATATTCCTTAAATTGTTAATAAAATTCTGAATAATTTTTGTGCAAGTTGGCTATAGATAAATTCTATCGTTTAAAAGTTACAAGTATTCAAAGTTGAAACATAAAAAAATATCGCAATTTTTTAGTTTTTCCCTAAAAGATATGTAGCTACTTTTTTCACTAATAAAAAAATATTTTCTTAAGAAACATAAAAAGATATTTAAAGTTTTTAAAAGAACACATTATAAGAATGCGTTTAAAACAAATTCCTTGTCAATTGGACTTTTGGTCCTCACACATGCCCTATCAAAAAAATGCAAATTTGTAAAAAAAAATTAGTTTAAACAAAACAAGTAAGAGTGGTATATTCGGCTTTGCCGAATCTTGGATACCCTTCACCAATGGTGTTGCAAAAGTACTTAATGTAATTCCTAGCAAAATTTGGTTATACTAGTATTATATGCAAAGAGTCTTTAAAATTAAGAGTCGGAAAAAGAAAAGCTTTTCGGTGGCGTCATCATCTAGAATAGTTATGCACCCAAAGGTTAGGTTGGGCAGGTGGATGATGTCTAGGGAAGCTTTACTTGGGTTCTAAAGTGGTCCCTTTGTGAAAGATAATGATTACTAGACTACAAGTAGAGAATGCATATTTAAGCCAGCCAGTAGCTTCGAAATAAAATAGACAGATATTTTACGAACATTTAATAAAGTTCGATAGACCAGATAAACCATGCAGAAAAGATGCTTCAAAATGTAGATGCCCTTACATTTGCAATAGCACATCGATTTGATGAAGTTTAAATATTCTGGCATGCAACCCAAAAAACACAGTGCCCAGTGAGGGTTGTGCACTTTAATTCATATACATACATATCACATGTACACCAGGAGTATCTTTTTTCTCTTGTTATTTAAAAGTGTGTTTCAATCAAAAATTTTAAAATTTTCGTCTAATTTTTGGTAGTTTTTTGATATTTTCGGTGTTTATAAACCGATTTTAATGAAATTTAATAGCGTTCATTGCGGGAGAATTTCCTAAAATCTCATACATAATTTATGTAAGTCCATCCTCCAGGGGCTTCAGAAACTTGATTTCAACAGACAGACGGACGGACAGACAGACAGACGGACATCGCTTAATCGATTCTCCTCCCGATTCTGATTCGATCGGTATAATTTTTATGGGGTCTACGATCACTAATAATATATATATATATATATATATATATATATATATATATATATATATATATAATTCCCCGACAACATTCCAATTGGAACAAGGGGTACTTCTCTCAGACAATGAGCTGCATTTTTTTTTAGACTCATTGAAAGGGACCTACGTTTTAACGCCTGCTCCGAACGGCAAATACATTAGTTAGAGAAGTTTTTCATAGCCTAATACTCAATAACCAGTGGCTAGCTGAGTTATGAGGTGAAACCGACGCTTTTTTGAAAATTATTTTTTTTCAAGTGAGCCTGACAGGGATTGAACTTGGGACCTCTGGTATGCTAGGCGGATGACTAACCTGCTATACCACGGCGGTTCACAAAAATATATGTGACTCAAAAATATATAGCACACGACTGGCAAATGAGTTGCACATTAGCAGAAATATTGAGTTTATTATTAATGTAACTCGTAAAAATAAGTATCAAAGCATTCAGTTGAGATTTGGATGTTAACACAGTCGGTTGGTGCTGCTTTGTTAAAAAAAAAAACAAAACAAAACAATAACAAAAAATACAAAAAAAAAATTCAAATTTATAGCAAAACAGAAATGGTTCGAGAGAACACAGAAATAAAATCTCGAACAGTGTTGCCAAGACACATTTATTTTTTTAAACAAATTAAAAAAAAAAAAACTATTTTTTGTATAAGAAAGCCAAAAGCTTTTTCCATAAACAAACAGACATAAACAATTTTTTTCTTCAGAAAAAAATATGTTTTCTAAAAAGAAAAAATCACTTTTTTATATAAAAAATTGGCTTTCTAATGAAAATTACTTTTTCTATAAAAAAAATAACTTTTTCTGTAGAAGAAATTACTTTTTCTGAAGAAAAAATTAATTTTTCTGTAGAAAAAATTATTTATTCTTTTGAAAAAAATACCTTTTCTTTAGAAAAAAAATACTTTTTCTTTAGAAAAAATTACTTTTTCTTTAGAAAAAATTACTTTTTCTTTAGAAAAAATTACTTTTTCTTTAGAAAAAAATACTTTTTTTCTATAGATTAATACGCAACCAAAAAATACACAATTATATTTAATAAATTTTTTTCGATATCAAAATATTTTTTGAAGAAAATAACTGTTTTATAAAAATTTTGTACAAGAGTATTTTACTCTTTGAGCGGCTGTAAACACGAAGTTTTTTGATTGAGTATTTGTAAGATACTAATTTTATTTCTACTGCATATAATTCTTAAATACTAATAAACAATTTCTTAAAACTAGTCTAAACTACCTGCTTAAGACTATATGTGGCCACATTTCTTAGCTTACATTTATTTTTGTTTTATTTTTACCCTTCATTTTAAAACTCATTTGTTTCCTTAGGTTTACTCATATTTTACTTAAGTAATAAAACTAATTAGGAATTTTACTAATGCACACATGCGTAGAACTGATAAGGAGACTTTTACCTAAATCTATTAATATTTTAAGTGTTAGTAATCCTTATATTCTAATCTAGACACATGCTGATAAATAGCAACCATAAATGTATATGTATATATATGTACATAAATATTAAAAAATATAAAAACTAAAATATGCTCAAGACATTTGAACAGCGGCAGTTCTACTTATATTATAGTTTTTACAAAAACAAACGCATTTAAGGATTGATAATGGTTTACTTATTATAAAAAAAAAGAAAACTTTTCGCTTCATGAATTCGGGGAATAGACTAATTCAGTAACCTTAACGATTTGCATAAAATAAATGGAAGTAGAACAAAAAAATAAGTCTAATAAAAGCATAGCTGTACATTTCGATTATTTTTATATAAAATTTTGAACAAAATTTAATTAATTTGTTATTTAGTTTACTTACAAGGAATATAATTAAGTTAGAATTATTTAAGATTGTTAAAAATAAAATAACAATTTGCATGTGGTTTTTGGATTTATTATGTTAAGTTATTATTTAAAATCATTACGTTTCAAAAACAAATTTTGAAATGAAATCAATATTTTTTTGTAAAAATTTAAATAATTTTAATTTGTATTCCTTTCAAAGAAATAAAATATTTCTTTATTTCATTTTATTGCTTGTAAATAAAATTAAAATTTCTTCAAAACTCCCAAAATTTTTATACCCTTCACCAATAGGTGAAAGGGTATTATAAGTTTGTGATTCCGTTTGTAATTTTTTTATTAGTGATCGTAGACCCCATAAAAATTATACCGATCGACTCAGAATCGGGAGGAGAATCGATTAAGCGATGTCCGTCTGTCTGTCTGTCTGCCCGTCCGTCTGTCTGTCTATCTGTCTGTTGAAATCATGTTTCTGAAGCCCCTGGAGGATGGACCTACATAAATTATATACCAGATTTTAGGAAATTCTCCCGCAATGAACGCTATTAAATTTCATTAAATACATCAAATTTAGTGTTTTGGCGATATCTCAGTTGTTTATGGACCGATTTTGATAAAATTTTACAGAGTGCTTTGGGGAACTATTTCAAACAATCTGATGTATAATATATTATCACATGTACACCAGGAGTATATTTTTTCTCTTGTTATTCAAAAGTGTGTTTCAATCAAAAATTTTCGTCTAATTTTTGGTATTTTTTTAATATTTTTGGTGTTTATAAACCGATTTTAATGAAATTTAATAGCGTTCATTGCGGGAGAATTTCCTAAAATCTGATATCTAACTTATGTAGGTCCATCCTCCAGGGGCTTCAGAAACTTGATTTCAACAGACAGACGGACATCGCTTAATCGATTCTCCTCCCGATTCTGAGTGGATCGGTATAATTTTTATGGGGTCTACGATTACAAAATTACCTATTGGTGAAGGGTATAAAAAGTAAGTTTTTCTATAGAAAAAGTAAGTTTTTCTATAGAAAAAGTAAGTTTTTCTAAAGAAAAAGTAAGTTTTTCTAAAGAAAAAGTAAGTTTTTCTAAAGAAAAAGTAAGTTTTTCTAAAGAAAAAGTAAGTTTTTCTAAAGAAAAAGTAAGTTTTTCTAAAGAAAAAGTAAGTTTTTCTAAAGAAAAAGTAAGTTTTTCTAAAGAAAAAGTAAGTTTTTCTATAGAAAAAGTATGTTTTTCTATAGAAAAAGTATGTTTTTCTATAGAAAAAGTATGTTTTTCTATAGAAAAAGTAAGTTTTTCTATAGAAAAAGTAAGTTTTTCTATAGAAAAAGTAAGTTTTTCTATAGAAAAGGTAAGTTTTTCTATAGAAAAGGTAAGCTTTTCTATAGAAAAAGTAAGCTTTTCTATAGAAAAAGTAAGCTTTTCTATAGAAAAAGTAAGCTTTTCTATAGAAAAAGTAAGCTTTTCTATAGAAAAAGTAAGCTTTTCTATAGAAAAAGTAAGCTTTTCTATAGAAAAAGTAAGCTTTTCTATAGAAAAAGTAAGTTTTTCTATAAAAAAATTAAGTTTTTCTATAGAAAAATTAAGTTTTTCTATAGAAAAATTAAGTTTTTCTATAGAAAAATTAAGTTTTTCTATAGAAAAATTAAGTTTTTCTATAGAAAAATTAAGTTTTTCTATAGAAAAATTAAGTTTTTCTATAGAAAAATTAAGTTTTTCTATAGAAAAATTAAGTTTTTTATAGAAAAATTAAGTTTTTCTATAGAAAAATTAAGTTTTTCTATAGAAAAATTAAGTTTTTCTATAGAAAAATTAAGTTTTTCTATAGAAAAATTAAGTTTTTCTATAGAAAAATTAAGTTTTTCTATAGAAAAATTAAGTTTTTCTATAGAAAAATTAAGTTTTTCTATAGAAAAATTAAGTTTTTCTATAGAAAAATTAAGTTTTTCTATAGAAAAATTAAGTTTTTCTATAGAAAAATTAAGTTTTTCTATAGAAAAATTAAGTTTTTCTATAGAAAAATTAAGTTTTTCTATAGAAAAATTAAGTTTTTCTATAGAAAAATTAAGTTTTTCTATAGAAAAATTAAGTTTTTCTATAGAAAAATTAAGTTTTTCTATAGAAAAATTAAGTTTTTCTATAGAAAAATTAAGTTTTTCTATAGAAAAATTAAGTTTTTCTATAGAAAAATTAAGTTTTTCTATAGAAAAATTAAGTTTTTCTATAGAAAAATTAAGTTTTTCTACAGAAAAATTAAGTTTTTCTATAGAAAAATTAAGTTTTTCTATAGAAAAATTAAGTTTTTCTATAGAAAAATTAAGTTTTTCTATAGAAAAATTAAGTTTTTCTATAGAAAAATTAAGTTTTTCTATAGAAAAATTAAGTTTTTCTATAGAAAAATTAAGTTTTTCTATAGAAAAATTAAGTCTTTCTATAGAAAAATTAAGTTTTTCTATAGAAAAATTAAGTTTTTCTATAGAAAAATTAAGTTTTTCTATAGAAAAATTAAGTTTTTCTATAGAAAAATTAAGTTTTTCTATAGAAAAATTAAGTTTTTCTATAGAAAAATTAAGTTTTTCTATAGAAAAATTAAGTTTTTCTATAGAAAAATTAAGTTTTTCTATAGAAAAATTAAGTTTTTCTATAGAAAAATTAAGTTTTTCTATAGAAAAATTAAGTTTTTCTATAGAAAAATTAAGTTTTTCTATAGAAAAATTAAGTTTTTCTATAGAAAAATTAAGTTTTTCTATAGAAAAATTAAGTTTTTCTATAGAAAAATTAAGTTTTTCTATAGAAAAATTAAGTTTTTCTATAGAAAAATTAAGTTTTTCTATAGAAAAATTAAGTTTTTCTATAGAAAAATTAAGTTTTTCTATAGAAAAATTAAGTTTTTCTATAGAAAAATTAAGTTTTTCTATAGAAAAATTAAGTTTTTCTATAGAAAAATTAAGTTTTTCTATAGAAAAATTAAGTTTTTCTATAGAAAAATTAAGTTTTTCTATAGAAAAATTAAGTTTTTCTATGGAAAAATTAAGTTTTTCTATAGAAAAATTAAGTTTTTCTATAGAAAAATTAAGTTTTTCTATAGAAAAATTAAGTTTTTCTATAGAAAAATTAAGTTTTTCTATAGAAAAATTAAGTTTTTCTATAGAAAAATTAAGTTTTTCTATAGAAAAATTAAGTTTTTCTATAGAAAAATTAAGTTTTTCTATAGAAAAATTAAGTTTTTCTATTGAAAAATTAAGTTTTTCTATAGAAAAATTAAGTTTTTCTATAGAAAAATTAAGTTTTTCTATAGAAAAATTAAGTTTTTCTATAGAAAAATTAAGTTTTTCTATAGAAAAATTAAGTTTTTCTATAGAAAAATTAAGTTTTTCTATAGAAAAATTAAGTTTTTCTATAGAAAAATTAAGTTTTTCTATAGAAAAATTAAGTTTTTCTATAGAAAAATTAAGTTTTTCTATAGAAAAATTAAGTTTTTCTATAGAAAAATTAAGTTTTTCTATAGAAAAATTAAGTTTTTCTATAGAAAAATTAAGTTTTTTTTGATAGGGTATTATAAGTTTGTGATTCCGTTTGTAATTTTTTTATTTGTGATCGTAGACCCCATAAAAATTATATCGATCGACTCAGAATCGGGAGGAGAATCGATTAAGCGATGTCCATCTGTCTGTCTGTCTGTCTGTCCGTCCGTCTGTCTGTTGAAATCAAGTTTCTGAAGCACCTGGAGGATGGACTTACATAAATTATATATCAGATTTTAGGAAATTCTCCCGCAATGAACGCTATTAAATTTCATTAAAATCGGTTTATAAACACCGAAAATATCGAAAAAATACCAAAAATTAGACGAAAATTTGAAAATTTTTGATTGAAACACACTTTTAAATAACAAGAGAAAAAAGATACTCCTGGTGTACATGTGATAATATGTTATATATCAGATTGTAGGAAATATTTTCCCAAAGCACTCTGTAAAATTTTATCAAAATCGGTCCATAAACAACTGAGATATCGCCAAAACACTGAATTTGATGTATCGCAAATTGCCCAAAGTACACATTAGAGAATGTTTGTTGAAAAAATTAAATGCAGAAATAGGAAAAACTATCCTCCTTTAGTACGGACCTACATAAATTTTATATCAGATTTTAGGAAATTCCCCCACCAAGCACGTTATTAAATTTTATCAAAAGCGGTCTATAAACAATTGAGATATCGCCATAACACTACATTTGATGTACAGCAAATTGCCCAAAGTACGTGTCTAAGAAATTTTGTTTACATTTTGTAAGTATTGTTTCAGCGATATCTCAGGTGTTTATGGACCGATTGTGATGAAATTTGACATCGTTCTTTATGGGAGCATTTTCTAAAATCTGATATATATACTCCACAAATCTGATTATGAATACCATTCAAATTGTACCGATCAACTCAGAATCGGCACAAGAATCGATTTCGCGACCTCCGTCCCTCTGTCCGTCCATCTGTTTGTTTGCCCGTCCGTCCGTCTGTTTGTTTGTCCGTCCGTCTACCAATCTGTCCTTTTTTCTGTTGTAGTCAAGTTTTTGGAGCTCCTGTTTTGTCGATATCTCAGATGTTTATTTTGATGAAGTTTAATAGCGTCCTTCGCAGGGGATTATCTAAATCCTGATGCATTCTGTAATTTGCGGTAGATATAATTTAGCGTTTAAGCGATGGTGTTTTGATCGACAATGTTGAAATTCAGGGTGGGACAATTCAGGGTGGGACAATTCAGGAGCTCCACAAATCTGGTTTTAATAGGACAATAGCGCCTAAAATAAACTTTCTAGAGGGACAGCATTTGACAAAAGTATTTCTGATCTCTTGAAAAGTTTGATATTGAAAATGGGCGAGCTCTATTCACATTTAGTGAAATCTCCCATATAAACCCGACCGGGAATCGATTTAATGCTGATAAATTAAATTACATTAAAATTGCGCAAAGAACTAGAGCAAAACTTTCCAAACATCCATCGGACAGATCGAAAGAACTATACATCCCAAATATTATTGATGAAGTGTTCATTTTAATTAATTAACTAACTTCAAATTAATAAGTAAACTTTTCCGACAAAGCTGATAACCATCCATTCAAAAGCTGTATATTTCACGTATGTATCTAAAACTAAGAGTGTATACCCTATAATTTTAAGGCTTGTATACATTGACAATCATTGTTAAAGCTTTGACCTAAATCAGTCCGCTAACTTCAGAGTTTTACATAACTAATCAAGAACTTTTACTAGTTGGATAATTCGTACGAATTAAAGTGCACAACCCTCACTGGGCACTGTGTTTTTGGGTTGCATGCCAGAATACTTAAACTTCATCAAATCGATGTGCTATTGCAAATCTAAGGGCATCTACATTTTGAAGCATCTTTTCTGCATGGTTTATCTGGTCTATCGAACTTTATTAAATGTTCGTAAAATATGTGTCTATTTTATTTCGAAGCTACTGGCTGGCTTAAATATGCTTTCTCTACTTGTAGTCTAGTAATCATTATCTTTCACAAAGGGACCACTTTAGAACCCAAGTGAAGCTTCCCTAGACATCAGCCACCTGCCCAACCTAACCTTTGGGTGCATAACTATTCTAGATGATGACGCCACCGAAAAGGTTTTCGTTTTCCGACTCTTAATTTTAAAGACTCTTTGCATATAATACTAGTATAACCAAATATTGCTACGAATTACATTAAGTACTTTTGGAACACCATTGGTGAAGGGTATCCAAGATTCGGCAAAGCCGATCATACCACTCTTACTTGTTCTATAAAAAAAGTAAGTTTTTCTATAGAAAAAGTAAGTTTTTCTATAGAAAAAGTAAGTTTTTCTATAGAAAAAGTAAGTTTTTCTATAGAAAAAGTAAGTTTTTCTATAGAAAAAGTAAGTTTTTCTATAGAAAAAGTAAGTTTTTCTATAGAAAAAGTAAGTTTTTCTATAGAAAAAGTAAGTTTTTCTATAGAAAAAGTAAGTTTTTCTATAGAAAAAGTAAGTTTTTCTATAGAAAAAGTAAGTTTTTCTATAGAAAAAGTAAGTTTTTCTATAGAAAAAGTAAGTTTTTCTATAGAAAAAGTAAGTTTTTCTATAGAAAAAGTAAGTTTTTCTATAGAAAAAGTAAGTTTTTCTATAGAAAAAGTAAGTTTTTCTATAGAAAAAGTAAGTTTTTCTATAGAAAAAGTAAGTTTTTCTATAGAAAAAGTAAGTTTTTCTATAGAAAAAGTAAGTTTTTCTATAGAAAAAGTAAGTTTTTCTATAGAAAAAGTAAGTTTTTCTATAGAAAAAGTAAGTTTTTCTATAGAAAAAGTAAGTTTTTCTATAGAAAAAGTAAGTTTTTCTATAGAAAAAGTAAGTTTTTCTAATGAAAAAGTAAGTTTTTCTATAGAAAAAGTAAGTTTTTCTATAGAAAAAGTAAGTTTTTCTATAGAAAAAGTAAGTTTTTCTATAGAAAAAGTAAGTTTTTCTATAGAAAAAGTAAGTTTTTCTATAGAAAAAGTAAGTTTTTCTATAGAAAAAGTAAGTTTTTCTATAGAAAAAGTAAGTTTTTCTATAGAAAAAGTAAGTTTTTCTATAGAAAAAGTAAGTTTTTCTATAGAAAAAGTAAGTTTTTCTATAGAAAAAGTAAGTTTTTCTATAGAAAAAGTAAGTTTTTCTATAGAAAAAGTAAGTTTTTCTATAGAAAAAGTAAGTTTTTCTATAGAAAAAGAAAGTTTTTCTATAGAAAAAGTAAGTTTCTCTATAGAAAAAGTAAGTTTTTCTATAGAAAAAGTAAGTTTTTTTAATTGTATTTATAAAAAAATATAGTATGCTGAATATACATTTCTAAAAAGTAATGTTTTCTTTATAGAAGCAAAAGAAAATTATTTTTTTTTACATAAAAACAACAAAAAAAAAGATCAATACTCCTACGCATGTTCATTTCACGCTGGTTCAGCGGTAACTGAAATAAAATAGAAATAAACAACCAAATTTATGTCAATTCATGCTTCTGCCTGTGTATCCTCTCTTTCGCTCACAAATACAATCACATTCCTCTCTTTGGTCATCCCTGGTTTAAATAAGCTATTAAGAACATCATTCCGTTAATCAGTCAAATATATAGAAAAAAATTAAAAATTTTGAATAGTTTTTTAATATTTATGGAACTGATCAACGGATTCAGAATTTTAATAGTTTATTTTAACAAATAAAGTGCCTAGTTTACGTTTTAAAGACTTAGAATTTAATTAAGTTGCTTTTCTGAAAAATAGACGGTTAAAAATAACAAAATAAAAATTTTGTATTTGAAGCTGAATCCAATGGTATTCAGATAGATATATAACTACGGTTATACTTAAATGATGGCACAACTTCCAAAGATTCCGAAACCTTAAAAATATTAAAGAGGTTCCAGCACCAACCACTTCACACTATTTAACAAAATATTTCAAAAAATCTAGGTTTTTAGGAAAAATATAAAATGCTCAATTTCTATTAAAAATGGGATAAAGGATGAATAAATAAGATGAAATTATAAAAATAAAATACAAAAAAAGATTATTTTTATAGACATAACAAACAAGCTTTTTTTACTCTACACTATCATATTTAATATTTTGATCCTGTTGCTCCTTAAAATTTAGTTTTGTAACAAGAAGATTGCTTAATGTTTTGTTACTAAATAAATAGAATTACAAGAAATCATTTTTCTGTATGACTGTTTAGGCTGAACTTTTGCGTCAAGTGGGAAATGGGAAAAAAACGTCCTTGTCGTCGCTGCTTCTCACACAGCAAGTAAATTTACTTATGGTTTATTATTGGTTATTTTACTTAGTTATTTTTGTTTTTATTTGGAAATTTGGTTACATAAATAATTTTGTTGTGGCAACACTGTTCACATGTAAGCTTACGCTCTTTTATTTTGCGAGCGTAAAATATCATTGTTTACCAGGGCTGACAGAGTTTGGGTTTTGGCCCCAAAGTTGGGGATATTTTTTTCTTCAAAAAGGCGAAACAATTTGGTTTGGGGCTTGAGGATTTTGTTGTGGACTTACTCAAATTTTTTGGGGAAATTTTAACTTGTGAATTTAAAACTTCATATTTTTTTAATAAGGAAAAATGATTTGTAATAAAGTATAATATGAGAATTCGAATCCGATTATGGGTCAGAATTTAAAGAAGAACTACTAAACTGTAAGCTGAAAAGTCAAGATAAGGTACATTTAAAAATGAATTGTTTAAATTTTTGAAAACAATTATTAAATGAAATGATAGTGCGTTTACCAGATAAATGTATAAATCCAACATCTCAACTAAAATTCAATGTAGTTAATTGAATTTTGGCCAAAAGTTATAAATTTCAAGATGTTGCCTATACACATCACTATAAAGAACTTGGTCAAGCAGTTTTTAATATATTAGCGGTTCCTACAAACAATGCCAGTATAGAGAGAGTATTTTCAGTAATGAGAAAATGAAAGACAAAACTTTGTTTTATATTATATTTACATTTATATCATAATAATAACACAATTTGTTGTCAAGAATTTTAACCGACAACTGAAATATTAACAAATTTTGTTCAAAAAAGTTAGTGCTGTTTCATACACATCAGGCTCTCTTGATCAGTTTTTCTTTCACATTTTCCATTTTATTTTCCTTAAATTTCATACAAATTTTAGGTTTGTTATCAATTTCAAACTAGTTAGCCTTTTGCAATACAAACTTATGACTTGATGAGCCAAACTTCACTAGTGTGAAAGTGGAATTATTATCTCATCTAATTCTCAAGAATTTGATGTTTCTGAAGTTTAAATAATACTAGATTTTTAATATTTTATAATTTTAATATGTAATGGTATTTATTGCAAGAACACAAAACTATTTTTATGTTAATAAAATCAAACTCTGCACTGCCTTTTCAAACATGTTCATTAGGGTGGGTCGTTTTTTGACTTTTGTCTCTGATCGACTTCTAATAGTGAAATTATATGCCCAAATTATGTCAATCGGAAGTGTGCTAAATATTATTGATTTTTTTTAGCACATTTGTATGGGGAAAAATTTGAGTATTTGCAGTTTTTGCAACATTTCGTCCATTTACAATTTATTTTTAACAGAAAAGATAATGGAATTTAAAAGTGAACTAAAGCGGCTTTAATTGAAGTCATCAATAATTGAAATCCATAAAACAGTTTTGAGGTTATTGAGATTTTCCCCCAAAAATTCGTGTCCTTGACAATACGCCTAAGGATACACCGCTAGAAAAAACTACTTTGGACAAAAGCTCGCAAAGCAAGACATGGTTTATCATTTCGAGACTTCTAAGTACTTCATAGTTTAATTTTGTTAAAATATAACAATATTTACTTAGTTTTTTTCATAATCGAAAATGGGTAATTTTTCTCAGGTGGGTTTCAAAACACATTTTTTATTTTTTTGAAAATTTTATTAAACAAATATTACAAATTTGAGTTTCTCTCATCGGTGTGTTAAAATAGATAAAAAAGATAGATAAAAAAAGTAATTTTTTGCTCATAATTTGAGTAAATGCTTCATAAATCTTATTTATGTTCAATTTTAATAATGTTTATATGGAATAAAATTATCCATACCATGGAAAATATAAACAGGTTCTTTGTTTTTAAAATTGGGTAAGCTTTTTCCGGAGGCAAAACTGAAAAATTTGATTTCTTGTATTTTTTTTTATTTTTGAAATACGTAATGTTATTAATTTATTACTGAATTTTAATAAATATACTTAAAAGTAATTATTTTACACTAAGACAAAGTCTTTTTTATTAAAAAAAAAAAAAATATTTTAACCCTTTTTAGACATGGGGTCAAAAATGACCCAAGTTTTTTTTTGCACTTTTTTCAGCAAATTTTGATTAAAAACCATTAATGTTATTATTTCAATTAAATTTTGATTAAAAACCATTAATGTTATTATTTGACACCAAGATTAATTTTTTTATTATAAAAAATATTTTAACCCTTCAAAGACATGGGAGCAAAAATTAAAAATTTATGGGGACAATATGGTCCCCATAAATTTTTAGGATTAATATTTTTAAAGAAATAAACTTAATCTTACTGTAAAATATTTACTTAATGCCTTTTTATCAATTTGTAGATAATTTTTGCCAAGATTAATATTTTTAATTAAAAATAATATTTTAACCCTTCAAAGAAATGGGAGCAAAAATTATCTACAAATTGTTTTGTCACTTTTTCCAGCAACTTTTGATAAAAAGGCATTAAGTAAATATTTTGCACTAAGATTAAGTTTATTCATTTAAAAATATTAATCCTAAAAATTTATGGGGGCCATATTGACCCCATAAATTTTTAATTTTTGCTCCCATGTCTTTGAAGGGTTAAAATATTTTTTTATAATACAAAAAATTAACCTTGGTGTCAAATAATAACATTAATGGTTTTTAATCAAAATTTAATCAAAATTTTCTGAAAAAAGTGCAAAAAATAAACTTGGGTCATTTTTGACCCCATGTCTAAAAAGGGTTAAAATATTTTTTGTTTAATAAAAAAGACTTTGTCTTAGTGTAAAATAATTACTTTTAGGTATATTTATTAAAATGCAGTAATAAATTAATAACATTACGTAATTCAAAAATAGAAAAAAAATACAAGAAATCAAATTTTTCATTTTTGCCTCCGGAAAAAGCTTACCCAATTTTAAAAACAAAGAACCTGTTTATATTTTCCATAGTATGAATAATTTTATTCCATATAAACATTATTAAAATTGAACATAAATAAGATTTATGAAGCATTTACTCAAATTATGAGCAAAAAATTACTTTTTTGCGAAATTCGTCGAATTCGAACACAAGGTACGGGAAAATGGTTTGAGATATCGACCTAATTTTTTTGAGTTTGATTGTCTTTTTTATCTATTTTAACACACCGATGAGAGAAATTCAAATTTGTAATATTTGTTGTTTAACAAAATTTTCAAAAAATTAAAAAATGCGTTTTGAAACCCACCTGAGAAAAATGACCCATTTTCGATTATGAAAAAAACTAAGCAAATATTGTTATATTTTAACAAAATTAAACTATGAAGTACTTACAAGTCTTAAAATGATAAATCATGTCTTGCTTTGCGAACTTTTGTCCAAAGTAGTTTTTTCTGGCGGTGTATCCTTAGGCGTATTGTCAAGGACACGAATTTTCAAAACTGTTTTATGGATTTCAAATATTGATGACTTCAATTAAAGCCGCATTAGTTCACTTTTAGATTCCATTATCTTTTCTCTTTAAAATAAATTGTAAATGGACGAAATGTAGCAAAAACTGCAAATACTATCAGTTTTCCCCATACAAATGGGCTCAAAAACTCTGGGCCCGTTGCGCGGGCTCGTATCCTAAAATTAAATCAATAATATTTTGCACACTTCCGATTGAAATAATTTGGCCATATAATTTTACTATTAGAAGTCGATCAGAGACAAAAGTCAAAAAACGACCCACCCTAATATATATATATATATATATATATATATATATATATATATATATATATATATATATATATGAATGAATAAAAAAATGTGTATGATTAGGTGCAAACTCAGTTTACTCGTCTGCATAAGGAAATTATTTTTAAATTTTATTCACTCCTAATGTGCAAGACTTTTATGCGTTAATCTTTACTCACAATTGGGTGTAACAAAACAAAAAACATTGCTCACAACTCTCGAGAAAGTGCTGAATTTTGACAAATGAGCTGCACATTTGTAAATATTTCCTTACCTTAATTTAAACTGCATTTTCAATATTTTCGTTTAATGCAAACAATTATTTGACTGTATGTAAGAAAACATTTTTTTTCAAATCGGTTCTTTGCCTTTTAAAAACTTTTTGTTAAAACTAATTTTTTTTTACAAATTGACATTTTTTGGAGAGAGTATAAGCGAAGACCAAAAGTCCAATTTACGTATTCATCATACGTCAGGGGTACTCAACGGGAAAACAAAATAATCTTATGCAGCGTTACCGATGAAATGTAAATCGAACAAAAAATGCGTCAAAAGTAATATAATGAGGTGATAACACATAAATTGCAGCACTGGCAATGCAGGCTGAATAATTTCATGTGTGTTTGTTATTGTTTTTAAGAAATCTAAGCGACATCAACCTGCTTCGTTGAAAGCAGCAAAGAGACTAAGTAAAATATTATTGTTTTCCTTTCTCACTTATAAGAATTTGATTACAGTTCGTGTTGTGTCTGTGAATATATGTTAAAAAGCCGATTGGTACTCGGCTCCTGAGTGCAATGGTTGAGTAAGGCTGTCATACATTATATTTTAAAAACCTTAAAAATCTTTTTATGGTTCTTAAGAAAATATTTTCTTATTAGTGAAAAAATACAGCTATCTTTTAGGGAAAAATGAAAAAAAATCAATATTATTTATGTTTTTTATCTTGAAAACGAAAGAAGATATCTATAACATAATTGGGTGGTATGTGGGAGGGATTGTCTGGAGATTAACAACTTTGATATTAGTTATACAAAATGTTTGAATCCAATTGTCAATTTAACAGGGTACGAGTGTTTTAATGATTTTCACACTTTTGAAAGCTGTGTGTTTGAGTTTAGTTTAAATGTGGTCTGATTTTGTGAAGCTAAACATTTAGGAGGTAATCACCGATTTCGCTCAATTTTAATAGCAATTGTCTCACTACAAAAAAATATGTCTTTGCCAAAATTAATTAAATTATTTAAACTTTAATGTAGTTAAATCTGACTCAGGAAGTGATTCTGAGTCTATCGGTATACTAGAAAGTGGATCCAATATTTCTGTGCGTTATATATTGCGACGAATTTTAAACTTATCCGTCCCATTGTGCAAAGTTCACTGCTTATAATTCTTCCCCTCGCTTTCTAGATGTTTCTGTTTGTGTTGTTGTTATTCTGTTTATGTCAATAAGCAGAGCAACATGTTTCTCTTATGTACAGTAAAGAGTATAGCAACATGTTTCTCTTTTATCTACATTCTCTCTCTCTCTCTCTCTGTTACTGTTAACTTCAGATAATCTGTTTGTACAACGTATGTGTGAGTGTGTTCTTGATCATGTGAGAATGTAGTGGAACACACATGAACTTTCGTAAGCCACATTGTTAGTGTAATCAACTACAGCTGCTCTTTGTTTACGTCTGCAGAAATTGCTAGAAACTCTCTTCTCTACTATATAAGGCCGATGGACGAGTATTGTGGGAACAGTTTTAATTAAGACGCGTATAAAGAGTACAGTGTGACTAAGAGTAATTTTTTTTAAAATTACATAAGGGGAGCACGTGCCACATTCGCCTACAAAGTATTAAACATTTCTAGTGGGAGTTACGGTTCAATTCCAAATTTTCAGTGCTTTTTTTGTGAAAATTACGTGTCTTTTCAAACTTCTGGTGCTTTTTAAAATTTAAAAGTTGACAATGCTGAAACACAGTAAATATTGCCTTTGTACTAAATGAATACAGCGAGTATTCACGAATACAGAACATAGGGTGACAGCGAATTTTTTCTTTACTTTCAAACGTTTTTCAACGGAGTATTATGACACTAGGTCTAAAAGTTGAGTTCTGAAAATTTGTGCCAATTAGGACAACGTTCTATGGGCGAGCATCGGTTTCAAAGTTTAAGAGCCCATTTACATGGGGAAAATGTTTTTTTTGTTTTGGCGAAATTTCGACTAAATAATATTTGTTGAATAAATTTTTCAAAAAAATAAAAAATGATTTTTGAAACCGACCTGAGAAAAATGTACAATTTTCCAACAGGAAAAGTAAGTTTGATTAATTTAATACTAACAAGCCATTAAATCATGTCCAACTTTGGAATTTATTTATTTACAAAAAAAATGTTGGTGCATATCCTTAATCGCGTTTTTGGAAACATGAATTTTCGGGGGATATTGTAATAACTCTAAAACTACTATTTGACTATTTGAAATATAGCTGTGTTAGTTTTCTTTAATATTCCATTATTTTTCCATCTAAAAATTTTTTTATTTTTTGTCGAAATGGGCTCCTTAATTTTGGACCCGATGTGCGCCCATAGAACGTTGTCCGATTTGTCATAATATTCTGTTGAAAAAGCCATTAAATTCGGACAAAAATTGTCACCTAATACACCTGTTTAAACAAGCAGTACTTAAACTACTTATTGAAGTACTAGGTAGGTATTTAAGCTTCTAAATCCTTCAATGATTTTAACATAATAGTTTTAACAATACTGCATTAAAACTAAAAAGTTTCTAACCGTTTAGACAAAATATGTAAAAATAACGGTTTAACAATAGGGCGATTCTATTCTAGACAACTTTGAACATCAATTTTCAAATAATTCTATTTAATCCTTTTTTTGATGCCAATTTAAAGTACAATATTTATATTCTATAATAATATAATTTTTTTAGTTGTAAGCTCAATTATAAATTTGTTGTGCACTTCGAAGCATTAAGATTCATATATTTGGCGTGAAAAGAAAATTCGCACGTAGTAACACTTGTTCAAAACAGCTGTTATTGCCAGATTGTGATCATATTTTTATTTTGTGTATTGAAGTGCAAACAAATATCAATCAGCGATATAAAAAAAAAGTAAGTAATTGTTTTTGGTTCATCAGAATTATTCATTTTAAAAATGCAGTGTTAACATGTTGCATCCGAAGATTGCATGTCAAACAATTGCGAAGAGTGCAAAGAATCAAATATTTGGGATTTTACCCTAGATTCAAATCCCATTGTGCGTTGGAAGACATGGGTTTATCAGCAAAAGAGACCAAAACAAATCATGGTCAGCAAACCTTTAAATGAAGCGATAAATGAATTACATGACAACACTGATAAATTCAAACTGCATTTCTTTGTTAAGAATGTACAGTCAGACTACTTTCAAACTGAAAAACAAAACTTAAGTGATGAGAAAGCTATTGTACAAATAGACTTTGCCGAGAATTATGGGCTCATCAGTCAAGATGAAATTCAGTCAGCACATTGGTGCCATGGACAAGTTACTCTTTTCACCTGCTGTATTTGGATGAAGGACAAACTCCATTCCGTAATTATAATAAGTGACGAATTAAAACACAGTAAATACGCTGTGCATCTCTTCTTGCAAAAAATTCTGCAGTACATAAAATCTATCAATGAAAAAATTACATCCATATGCATCTTCAGCGACAATTGTGCAGCTCAATTCAAAAATCGTTATGTAATAGGAAGCATGAATGCACTCAAACTAGAATACGGGGTAAAACATCTTGAATGGAACTTTTTTGCTGCTTCACATGGCAAAGGGGCGGTTGACGGACTAGGTGGAAGTACAAAAAGAACAGTGTGGACCGCTGTAAAGTCCCGACAAGCCCTTGTAAACAGTGCTCAAGATTTTTTTGATGTCGCGCGCAGTCTTTGTACAAACATCTTTTTTATATTCGTACCAAAGGAAGATATTGAAGCAGTGAAGAATGTGGTAGATGATGAATGGAAAATCTTGAAAAACATTCGAGGACTTCAAGGAAAACACTCATTTCAATTTGAAGAGGGCAATAGAGTTTCCATGGGGCGAACTTCCAAGTCCACCATAAGAAGCACGTTGGTTTTCAAAACTCCAAACGAAGCAGAAAGTAGTTGGGATGAGGATGATTTAAAACCGATTTCATGTTTGATTCATCAACATGCTGATTCATCTATTGAAAAAAATTAGACGCGATGTAACCGCTATAATTTTTGTATTGAAAAGTGAAGTTTTTATTGTTTATTTTTACCTTTTTTTATAATTTAAAAATATTTGAAAAAATGAATTAATTCAGTTTTTGTTGATTTTTAATTAAAGAGTTTGTTATTGTGTTTTTTTTTAATAATAACTATATTTTAAATAAATAAGTATGTGAAAATGAAGAAAAAATGGATTTTTGTTCAATTATTTTAGACGCGTTGCACCCGTCATAATTGCATGTTGCACCCGTCATGGCTTAAAAAGCGAATTTCTTGTTATTGTGTTGTATTTCTCTACGAAGTTTGATTTGATAATAGTCGTCTGATATGTCATCTTTCACAATAAAAAAGAATATTACAATAAAAGTTTAAAAATAACAGAGTCTTTTGTTTTTGTGGTATAATCTTATGAAAGCTGTCCAATTTGGTTGCACCCGTCACGCAATTTAAAGCACTCCCGTGGCTATTTGTTCGCTTCATATAAACTTTTGTAAATAGATAACAATAGTATATAAAAAAATGTTACCCCATCTAGAAATAACATAAATGAAAATGTGTTTCTTTCTATTAGTAAAAGACGCTTAAAGCGTCTAAATGTTGCACCCGTCAGAATAGAATCGCCCAATAACAACTTTGAATCATCTCCAAAACCATTACCAATTCTTGTATTTTGTTCTTTTTTTTTAATATACATAAGTATTTTGTATATTGTAGAATGAGAACCAGTATATTAGCACATACAAAATTTACTTTGATTAGTTTCAAATGAGCAAGAATGAGTAAATACAAAAGTATAAAGAGAATAAAATTGTCTCTTGTTTTTTTCTTTGTTTTGCATTTATTTGCTTCTCTTTTGTACTTAAAATTACTATGAGAATTTTATAATATGTAGCAAATGTTTTTCAAATGTACTTACTTTAAAATATGTTATAAAAGTTAACAATTGTTTAAAATATATTTATAATTTATTTTTTGTTTTAAGAAATATTACGTGTTAATGGTGACATTTTGGATCCTTTGGAAATATTTTTGGATTCTTACATTTTAAAAGCACATAAATTATGTATTTGTACAAAATACTATAAAACTAATGTATTACTTTTTGAATGTGATGATATTAAAGCTATTCCAAATGCAGTGAAAAAGAAAATCGAGGGAGCAGTGTTCTACTTTGATTCCAATAACGTAAGTAAATCATAAATAACATTTTACCTATATTATTTCTTGGATAGAATTTTAATTTTATACATTAAATTAAATATCTACATTTTTATTGTTTTTTAATATATCTTTTATAAAGCTTTATTTGTTTTATTTTACTTTTAATGTGATGAGCTCATGTTAGTTCTGAATAAGATACTTAACCCTGGTCTGTTCGGGTAGTCATTTTGAAGAATTTATTTTAATCTTCAATTTATGTATTCTAATTCTCTTATGTGAGTTTGCAGATTTTGTGTTGCTATGACAGGGTCTTTATTTATACTTATAAATGCTGTATCATCAGCAAATGTTGACGTGTGGATCAGCGAAATAGTGGCATATCTGCGGTATATAGAATATATCAGGGGTACTCAACGGGAGAACATCAAACTTTGGCAAAACAAAATTGGGCACCTAGCAATATGTTTCTCATATTTGCTGTTGTTGTTTCCCAAAATTTGATGTTATCGTTTCTTATATTTGATGTTGTTGTTTCTCATATTTGCCGCTAAGTAAAATTTTTTGTGATTTTGAATAGTAAACAACACCCATGATCAGCTATTATTTACACCTGTTTAATCTCACAAAAATTTTGTAGAAACAAATAATTATTTGCTCTTGCTTGTGTGTCACATTAGGAAAATTTTTGTTTGATGGCAAATGATTTTGTTTTCTTTAAATCAGCATGTTTCTTGTTTGAACCTCAAAAATATTTTGTGGTCAGACTACGAGGATCAAATATTTGATAATTTCGATTAAATGTTTAATCAGTGTGACCGTACCTTTAATCATTGAAGAGATGATTTTGTCATTTCCTGGAGATTTTCCTACCTTAACATCTTTAATTTCCGTTTTCACGCGAGAGAGACGGAACTTAAAAGGATAGAGAACTTCATCATTGATTTCTGAAAACTCATTGATTGCAATTTCAACTTCGTTTTCACTTTTTAAAGATGCATTTTTAGCATTTTTTAATCTAACAAAATACTGTTCTTTTAATTTCTAATTAAAAGTTTATTTTGCTACAAAATAGTAATGAACCCATAAAATCTGATAAAAATAGCTTAATTCTTATAATTAGGCTATGGATCGATGTATTGGAGTATAAAAAAGCTTTAGATGAAAATCTATTTAAGGATTTGGCCTCTTATGAAATGAATTTTCTTCTTTTGCCATTTAGTAATGCTGAGGTTGAAAGAGTTTTTAGTTTAATGAACCTATTAAAAACCAAAGTTAGAAGTCATGTATGTTTAAGTACAATGAATTATCTTCTTTATATAAGATGCTGGTTAAAAATCTTAACCCATTATGTCCCAAGCCAAAAAAAAGTTTTTATATCTTAACGAAATTTTCGTGGCTGGTTAGAAACCGGCTCAAATTTTAATTTTTGTAATTTTTTTTTTTTTTTGTAAGGTGGTAACCCTGAAAACTGGTGGTCGAGATCTCGACCGTTGGGATAATTAGAGCAATAAATTTACTTTACTATATTATAAAGATTAAAAGTAAACTTACAGATAAATGAAAAATTCGATCAATTTAATTTAGTTTAAATGTTTTATTTATGTAAAGAAATTAATAAGTATAAAAAAATATTATTTCAAATTTGCGTGGTAAGTTTCGAAGCATTCACCTACATGTAAATTTATGTTGCACTTAGCACAAGTGTAAGCAGTATGCTTCTTGCATATTTTGCACCGGCGATAACATCCCTTAATACTGACAGACATGTGCATGGCCTTCAGTCTTTTCGATGATGTGGGTTGCTCTGCGGTGTCGTCGACACCATCACTTTCTTCATCGGGTGGGATTGTCTCATACAGCAATAGTGTTTTTGTTATTGAATTTTTGAAATCAATTTGAGGCATGGATTTTTTATTGGTCTTTTCAGAAATCATGCAATGCAATTTCCATGCATTAACTAACACACGCACTGTCCAAGCAAGTGACCCAAAGTGGCCACCACCATTTTTTTCCTCTTATTCCAATTCTATAATTGGCAACAGCATTGTCGTGTAGATCAACCCCTCCCATGTACTTATTATAATTGGAAATAAGGTTAGCCTGGGGTACAGGAAAAAAAAAATCCTTTCTGTCGTACCGCATTACGTTTCTTAGACTCAAAACCACGCTAGCTCCTAGGCCAAGTAGTTTATCATATGTATCTGTTGCTCCAGCGTATGGTCGAAATTGATACAAATAACCTTTTGATGAACATAGACACCAATATTTGTATCCAAAGCGAATTGGTTTGCCTCTTATAAACATTTTGCAGCTATGACGACCAAAATATGGCTCCATTTGTTCATCAATCGATAAATTCTGTTCAAAAACTCCAAACTGCATAAATCGAGCATTGAGAAGATCAAGCAGAGGCCGTACTTTGGCAAATTTGTCATTTTTGTCGATTTCATCGTTATTTGCCAAATGAAAGTTTGATTTTATTTTTTGGAACTTATTCCGTGACATTGTTTGTTTTATTATAGGAATTCCATAGCTCATTAAACAAATTCATTGCACTAATTATCCCAATGGTCGACATCTCGACCAGCCATGTTCAAGGCTGCTGGGCGGCTATCTGTAGTAGTTGTTATATTTAATTTGTACACAATATAGTTCATTTGGACTATTGGCTATTTAAATCAATAACATTTTTTTCTCTTTTGATTTTAACACAGCATTTGCAATAAATTTAAAAAAGGCCTATTTTTAGACTATTTTTGTGCCCGCCCGGCGGTACCTTAAAAGGGGAGGTACGAAATAAAAAAAATTCAAATATGAAAGTTGACATTCCAAACTTCATTACAAATTAAAAAAATAATAATAATTCTATCAGCAAATATTTTTAATTATTTTTTGAAAATCCACAAAAATTTCTGGTCGAGATCTCGACCAGTGGTACAAAATGGGTTAAACAAATGTTGCAGAACATTTGAAATTAGCTCAGAGCTATTAAGAAAATACGACGGAAATATTTATAATATTTTATTTGAGTCAGAAAGTAATATATAAACTTTTATAGTATATGTCTTTTAACCATTGGATATTTATTCAGGTTCGTTCTGAAATGATATCCAATAAATTTTATCCGCCGATCTCCTGAGGTTTTCGAGAAAGGGACTAAAGTCCTTTTTAAAATTTAAAAATCAAAAAGGACAAAAGTGCATAAATATCATTAAGAATTTTCTTTTTGGTTTTTTCGACATATTAGACGTAAAAAATGTTTACTCAAACATTTGTAAATATATTGAATCTGGTATATATATGGTATATAGCAGTATTTTTTTATTTTTTCTTTTTGCAAACAACCAAAACAAAATTTAAATACTTTATGTAGTTTTACAAAGTTATTTTTTTATAAACTTCAGAGTTAATCACTTTAAACCCATTGTTGCCGCCACTGGCAAAACCGCTTAAATAATTAGCTCTTTTACTTAGCCTTATTTAAAATCTATCTAATCATTTTTCGAAATGTCAAAATTATCCGTTCGGAGTAAAGGCTTTGCGCGCTAGACATAGCTCCTCCATTTTATTTTAATTTTAAAACTTTGTACTTAGCTGGCTGGCGTGGTGATAAGTCTTCACTCCGGAAGATTTTCTTTAATTTTAAATTATTTTTCTAGTGGTTTGCATACCAAAAAGTGAGTGTAATTAACTTGTTTAAATAATTCCTTTATTT